>JAPKLY010000286.1:342606-383198 GCA_026898435.1 Prunella vulgaris | reverse complement strand
AAATAACTTCATCAGAATCAGTAGTAGGAATATTATCAATATGAACAAGTCTCAAGCAATAATCAAGAGATGAAAAGGGGGAAATTGTTTCATGAAAAATAACATTTCTTGAAACAAAAATCTTACCAGTGGATAACTTAAGTAACATGTATCCTTTTACCCCAAAATGATAACCAAGAAAAGCACATTTGGTAGCTCTAGGATCAAATTTGATCTGTGAGAAATGAGTGTACTTGCATAACATAAACATCCAAAGCACTTCATAGAAGAATAATCTGGAACTTTATTATGTAAGATCTCAAAAGGTGTTTTGTTATGAAGTACAAATGATGGTAGCCTATTGATGATGTGTGCATTATTAGCATTAGTAGGCTGGTTTTCAGCTTTTCTAGGACCTCTAGGACCTTTCCATCCAAATGCATACCCAATTATTTGAAAGCATCTATCAATAGTATGTCCAGGAGCATCACAATGACTATATTTAACAGGTTTCTTGTTATCCTTATAGAACTTATTGTTCTTAGCTAACATTGCCACATAATCACCCATAGAATCTCTCTTAACCCCATAATCTGATGTAAGAGCTCTTTGAGACTATTCTTGAAGTAATAAAGAGTATACTTTAGCTAGGAAAAGAGTAGATGACTGCAGCAAAATCTGAGATTGAATGGCAGAATAGGACTCATCTAGACCTACAAGAAACTTCATAATTGCATCTCTTTCTTGTGTCCTAGCAATTTTCTTAGGCAAATCACATGTACAAGTCACTAGAGCACCACAAGAACACTGTAAAGCAGGTCTAAAACCTAAGTATTCATCCCAAGGTAATTTGAACAAATTGTAGTAGGATACCAAAGATTATTGCCTTTAGAAATCGAACTCAAAGATTTTTCTTACACATAAACCCTAGTATCATCAGATTTGGTGTACCTCTATGTAGCTCATCCCAAACCTCTTTGGCTGAAGTAAAAATACTCCAATGTTTTCCTGATGTCTGGCTTGATTGAGTTTAAAATCCACATCAAGACTAAGTCGTTGGCCCTTACCCATGCAGCAAAAATCAGCCGATCATTATCTTCAACCGGTTGTGACAGAGTGCCATCGATCAAAGGTGCTTTGTTCTTTACGCTCAAAGCTCGCTTCACTGCATGACTCCAGGATATGAAATTCGAACCATCTAAAGGCTCCATTACAATTGAAATCTACGGATTATCATTTGGATGCAGGGCCAAGGGTGAAGAGGATTCTCAATCGGATATCAAGGAAGAACTGTTATACATTCTTGATAGACAAGAATTCTAAATCGACCTGAATAGAAAATTTAATCAGAAAATCTAAGCGAAAATGATTTAAAAAATCCCAATTTAGCAAAAAATATATTCTGAATTGTGAATCGTGATAGACACAATTGAGCAAAAAAAAATTCTAAATCGATTCGTAGAAAATTCGTGATAAACACGATTCGTAGAAAATTGATTTTCTTGATCTGAGGGAAATCGATCGAAATCTGAGGAAAACTGAAAGACACAAGTGAACGGCAGCGGACATTAATCTTTGGAAATCGACGAAAATTGATCTAAGGAAATCAATGAATGGCTTAGCGAGGTGAATTCATAGAGAATGTAATCACCATTTGATACCATTTTGAGAGCAATTTGTGCTTCTATTTTGAACTCGTGAAGAAGAAAGAGAATATCTATTGTTTACAAAGAAAAATGAGTTAATAAATTCCTCATCTACAAATGATATGTGGTATATGACAAAAACTTATATGAAACGTTTCACGGTGTGAAACATATCATATATATAAAAAAAATCGCGAATCTATGGCGGGTCGGGTCGAATTTGGATAATTTTCTCAAATTCTCGCGCAAACATAATTTTATGGTTTTTCACTCCCATGTATGTTACTTTTCTGGCAAATGCATGTTACTTTAAGGCAAAATGTGTGTTACAATCAGACCAAATTCTTTTTTTTTTACATGTACATCACTTGTTTTTGTAGAAATAACATTTTTTCATACAATGTAAGAGCAACATGTGTGTTATTATAAGAAAAATATTACCTTTTCATAAGTATATATTTATTTATATGTAAATAATTATTTAATTTTATAATAACACTTATATAAAATAGTAAAAAATGTGTTATTACATGAATCAATATATCTAACTTTAAGAGATGATGATTAAATTAAAAAAAACATATTTGTTCTTAAGAAAAATACAATTTTATTCTACAGTAACACATGTTTGCCCATATAATAACACAAATTGGGGAGCAAATATGTGTTACTATTAGAGCAAGTGTGTTACAATCTTATAAAATATTGTTATTTTGCGTATATTCATTTATTTTTATAGAATAAATAATTTTTAACATAATATAAGAGAAAAATCATCTGTGTTACTATAAAAAAACATATTGGTTTTTCATAAATATTTTTTATTTGTATAGAAATAATTATTTTTTGTATAATAACACATATAAAATAGTAAAAAAATGTGTTAATATATGAATCAATATACTTAGATTTAAAGGAATGATGATTAAATTAAAAAAACATATATTTATTCTTATAAAAGTACATTTTCTCTTATAATAACACGTATTTGCCCATATTGTAACACACATTTGCCCATATTGTTACAGAAACTGGGGAGCAAATGTGTGTTACTATTAGAGCAAATGTGTGTTACAATCTTATAAAATATTGTTTTACATATATATATATATATATATATATATATATTAATTTATTTTTATATAAAAAATAAATTTTCATATAATACAAAAGCAATGTGTGTGTTACTATAAGAAAATATATTGTTTTCTCATAAATATTTATGAAAAAATATTATACTTTTTATAGTAACACACATTTTTTGTTGGATTGTATGAAAAAATATTATTTCTACAAAAACAAATGAATATATGTAAAGAAAACATTATTTAATTTGATTGTAATACATATTTTGTATATTAGTAACATTCATTTGTCCGAATTGTAACATACCTGAGAGCAAAAAAATCTGAAATTATAGTTGCGAAAATTTTGAAAAAAAAAAAAAGATCAAATCTGACCCGACCCCTTAAGAACTCGCGAATTTTTAATATCGTATGTTTCACACAGTAAAACATTTTACATGAGTGTACCATCGCAGTTTTTGTTGGGAAATTATAAATATAACAAATTAACTATCTAACAAAATGGAAGTTATAATTTCATAACTATTCGATCACCGTACATTTCACGGAAAGGAACTTAGAAAGCTCAATAATATGTTCCACTTGTCACCTTCTTCTTACTACCACTTGGATTTGACGCTCCATTGTTTACTTTTTAAACTAATTGTACTTTTCACTCTTAGGATCTTTTAATTGCCATTAATTAATTAATAAATAAATGTTTTGAACCTAAGAGCTCATTTGGTTCGTAAGATAAAAATATCTATCCACCAAAAATATAAAAGTATTGTAGTCCACCTCCCTGAAATTTATGCTGCAATATCAAATCCCAGACGTTTAATTGTTAGATTGAATATCTTTTGAACTTTGACCAAAAATATAATATGAAAATGTCCATTAAATTAAAATAATACTCCGAAATATACTAACCACTAAACACGTCCAATTAATGACTTGGTGTCATAAAAAATTGCATAATTTAGCTTTTTGTTTTTCCTTACATAAAATAACAGAGTAATTGTCCCCATTAGAAAACTACCTTACCATCATTTCTTCAACATAAACGTTTTCAAATGAGGAAAAAAAATAATAATTGAGGTTTCCAAGGATAATTATGTATATAAAAATAATTAAGGGGATGCTTGATAAAAAAAAAAATCAAATAGTAATGAGAATGAGATATACACATAATAATTATTATATGTAATGAGAATAAATGAGGTACATAAAATTTTTTTTTTTTTTAAATAAGGTAACCATCACCTCCATTTGATTACCTTCATCTCACCTTATAATCATTCGCATCAATCAATCCTCAATACCACAACCAACAATATTCTTTTTTTTTTCAACTTTTTCAAAATTGGAGCACAATATTAATGATGTAAACACCGTGAACATAAACTCTCATTCAACATAAGGTAAATGAGGAAAATGAAATTTCATTCTCATTACCATTGAAGAATTTGAAATAAGCCTCCCCAAATAAATTAGATTGTATGTGTTAAGGGTCCGTTTGGTAGTGTTTAAACTTTTAGTAGCTAGTGTTTAATTTAAGTGTGAAATGATGATATTTGTATTATTTATTATGGTTTGGTAGGTGATAAATGAAATATATATTATTTTTGTATTTATGTTTGGTAGGTGATATTTAAAATGATATAATTTTATTTGACTGTTTGGTAGATGATATATATCTTAAGAAAAGCTGTAAATGATAGTTTTACCCCCAAGGGTAGCAAATTTTAACCCCATATTCTTTTTTTCACATTTCAGCACACACTGCTATTATTATCACCAACCCAAGTTCATACCCACATATTTGCCTACATATGCTCAATTTTTGCATTTATGATTACAAAATCAAAGCTCAAAAGTTCTTTTAAAAATCAATTTTATATCAATATTGAATAGTTTGAAATTACAAAAGGACACGGGGCATTCCCCGGGATGCACAACATATAAGAGCTATGAGATGCACCATGTCTCATGCCAAAAAAAAAAACCGACCAAAGGGTTGTACACAAAACATCCAAAGGATGAAGACCTAGCAGCTGCCTGCTTCAGCATAGAACGACCAACAAAAGGAGTGTGAAGAAGGTTGACTGCTGATGCAATCAGCTTCCACCGGATACCCCAAACAATTCCCCAACATAGGCAAATCACAGCTGCACATCACATGATCACACCCAAGCTGCGAAATCATACAAAGATACATAGCAGCCAAATACAGATAGACCCAAAACAGAAATCAGACGACCAAAAAGCACAGAAAGCAAACAAACAAGAGGCCACATAACCTCAAAACAACGGCCCTATTAGTGTAATACATAAGATATTATAGATGAATATTCTACAAGCCACCTTTTCTTCAATGAAAAGGGGCACAAATTTTCTCTACACACATGTAACTAACATTTGAAAAAATAACAAAGTTATCAATATGAGGAGCAATCAGGTAATTATATTGGATCTACCAATTGAGAAATCTCTCAATTGTAGTATGAATTTTTTCATCAACTGATTCAATAAGTTTCATGATATATAGCAAGATAATGAACAACGAGAGACAACCCTAGAGATCCGGTATTCCTGCAAATTACATTTACCCACATTCTATATTCAACTCTTCCAAACAAAAGAAATAACAGCACGCCTGTATACACTTTATCATATACTACTTATGAAGGCAAAGTAGTCTCATTTTGACCAAATCCATAGCACCGTAGTGACTAAGAAATAATCACATAGCAACTTATAAAAAAATTACAAAGAAAACAGAACTAAATGCAGCAAGAAGTAGAACATGAATAACGAGGCATCAAAACTTTTAAGACTTACATTTCTGGATGCGACTTCCTCTCACATTGCCCTTCCTGCAGTAAGGGATGCATTAGAATGATGGAAATCTTAAACTAGTCATTAACACTTTCAAATCAGTATCATATACATTTGTTGATACAACATCATTTTAATTTTCCCCTTGAAAAGCAAAGAGAGAGACCACTCCATTTAAGATGGCATCTCAATTGATCTTCTACCGTCATAATTTCTAACTTCTAACAAGAAATGACATAATTAAGCTTCTACAGTCATAACAAAAAAAAAAATGCAACGGATGAATTCAGAATCAGAAAGCAAAACTAATCTATGCTCTTGCAATTGAATTCAAATATTGCCTAATAATCCACAATTACCTTTTTCTCAAGCAAAGTCTGAGCAATCCACTCCATAAAATATGGCTTAGCTTCCCACCCGTCGTCGTATCCAATTAAAAACTCAAATTCTTTTGGGGGCATTCATTAATTGGTTTTTTGGAAACTATATAAGGGTCATGAAGATTTCTGGCAAGCGGGTTGACCAAGTGCGACTTGCTGTAGACAAGCAACAGGAATGAGCCAGTCATCGCGGCGTCTTAAATCGGGATAGGCGCAAAAGAAATGAGCGATTGAAGAGGGATTGAATTGGAATAGATTAGCCGCATAAATTTGTACAAAAATATTACCCTAATTACTCCACCCTTGTGTTTGAGCGGAGATTTGGGAGGTTGCAGGGGAAGAGAGAAAAGGTAGAAGGAAGGGTTTCTGGTCAGAACAGATATATAATGTATGCCATTGTCACTATTATAATCCCCTGGAGAAAACTTCTGAAGATTCCACCTCTCTAACATTAGATTCCATCAAAAATTTGTGCATCGAAGCCGACGCTCTGATTCTGACACAAACCTGATCTGAATCATAAGTGCTCGCTGGATTCGATTTGCGGGAACTCGCCGATCGCTGATTTGTGGCACTATTTCAGACGATGATAGAGGAAGATGAGGGCGATGAGGGCAATTGGGTCAATATGTACGAGAGGTTAATGGGGGAGATAGAGAATCTCAAACCCCCCCCCCCCCCCATGGTATATGTTTTGTGAACTGAAACAGTAGCCACGTGAGATTAGGAGCTACTACAAGTAGCGGGTCGTGTTAAAAACCGGGTCGTAGTTATTTCTTATAAACTATACCAAACAGGCATATAAGGTGAGATATGGTTTATTTCTCCCCCTTTTAACATGTACCTAACGCACCTTAAGACTACAATTTGAGACAATTTTTTTTTTTATTTAAAAAAGGAGAAATAACAAGAAATCTAAACTGAGCATAGTCCTTAGAGGCTTAGATAACCAAAATCTTGAAAATTTTAGTAATTAACCTAAAATTTTAAAATCATTTAATCACAGATTGAGTGTACTTACAAAAATTTTGCCCAGGAATAAAATTTAATATATACTGATGATTTAAATTATAAAATATTTTAAAAAATGACACTAATTACGAATTTATATAGTGCAAAAAATATTTATATTTTTATAAAAAAAATTATATATCTGTATAAATATTTAAATTAATTTATAATCACTTTGTTTCTAACTAAATGTCCAAAAAGAAGTTTGGAAATTAGGATTGCCATTTGCCACTCAATTCTTAAATTCAATTAATTAATCACGATTTTTATGGCAATAACCACTCAATAATTCAATTTCACCCTATATACAAGTCGGATCCATTTCGGGTCCCGTTGGGTTTCTGTAATCGGAGCCAAAAAAAAACCCATCCCGTTGGATTAGGCATTTGACATGGAGGAAAGCCGGCTAGGTCGCGGCCGGAATTCACCCCGGCGGCGCTGATTATGAGACGACGGCCGAATCAAAGCTGCCAGAGCCCTCTTCACCAAATCCCCCTCCACCGTGCCGATCCGCACCAGAGAGTTCTTCATGGCGGAGCGCTGCATGTTCAGCCGAGTCGAGCTCCCGCACGACGTCGTCTTCGAGTTTCTAGAAACCCTATTATTGCTGAATCCCCCTTTGTGTAAGCTGCATCGGAATGAACCGGGGTGGTTAGTGGGGGCGCACATGCAGGTTCTCTTCTGGGCCGCCGGGGATTTCTCGGACCGGCTGGAAAAGGAAATTGAGCGGTTCGGTGAACCGGGCCGGTCCATGGAGAAGCTGAGGGAAGGGGTAGTGTAGTTACAGAGGTTTACGCGGGTGGGGGAAGTGGGCCTCTGAAATGACCGGGCGGTAAAGGCGGAGGTGGAGGCGGAGGCGAAGGAGGATGAGGGCCGCGAATGGGCGGAGCAGTGGCGGTTGAATTTTGTTGAAGGTGATGTAGACCGGTTGACCGGTCTGTTTGATCTATTTTGAGCCGAATTATAAGCCAACATTTTCCACTGAATTAGCAAGAGAGAGAAGGGGGGGCTTTGGGTGTGGAAATTGGCAAACCGGACTTAGCTCGGGCTACGTATATATAGTGTCTGGAATAGGGTGGGGGGGGTGGGGGAGGGCGGTGTAGCTTACTTTTCTATTTTGTGAATTTTTCAAAGTCGTCATTTTTCATTAATTGCACTTTGTGGCCCCTTAATACGCATAAATTAACGCCATTATTTGACCATGGTGGACACATTTAGTTCACTGATTTTAAATTTGAAAATGCGTGACCTTTCAATTAAATATAGTAAGTAATTTATTTGTTTCATAATTATTTATCAACTTTCCGTTTTTGTTATTTTCACACCATACGAATAAAATTATTAATTTAAATTTATTCTCACAGTATTAGCATATTTATATCAAATGTCACTACTTTTATATTTAATTCAATTAATTTTATTATTTTAACAATATAATTTTAAGCATCATTCTATTTTTTCTTAAAACTGTGTGCTTATAGAAGTGAAAACATTTATGATATATATTATGTAAATTATATCATTTAAATGTATTTAAAAAAATATTATTTTTATTATAATTCTAGTGCAATTTAAATATATTTATTGCAATTGATCATTAGAGAGTGCAACCCTCTCTTGCCTTTTCTAGGTACGCAGCATCGTTTGAACTTTTGACTTTGGAATTCATTCCATTGTGATGGTTTCTTGTCATAAAGGTAATACATAAAAGATACTAAATGAAATCAAATTAATTAACTTTAAAAGCTTATGTCCGTAACGAATCAAAGGAGAAAACAATCGGAAGAGTCAATAAAAAATACGCAAAAGTCTAATATACAGTATTACACCATACCCAATTCGTGTAATATCCTCAAATGAAAATTTGCGGACCCAATAAATTTTTTAAGAAAAATTCTCGTCACTTTCAAAATGTATACCACATGAACATATGTGTGCTACTGTAAGACAAAAGATATGCTACTACATCTTAAAAAATTATTTTTTTGTACTTTTAAAGTAACTATAAAGATAATATATATTTTTATAAGAACAAATATGTGTTTCTTAATTTATTTTTATTTTTTATTGATTTTTATGTTGATAATATGTTGTTAATGTAATAATACCTTACATGTGTTATTATATCTCGAAAGTCCTAGAATGTATACCACATGAACATATGTGTGCTATTGTAAGATAAAAAGTGTGCTATTACATCTTTAAAAATAGGGTCAATTACATATTGGTACAATAATAATCACTATTTTCAAATAAGTACAATATGCAAAAAAATAACTCTATTATTCAACTTTTGTTTACACTATTATGCAAAAATTTTGTACCTATTTGAAAATAGTGCATTACTTTTGTATCAATCCGTGATTATTTTTTTAAAACAATAATTTATATAAAAATCAATAAATATTTATGAAAAATTAATATTTTTTCTTATAATAATACACATATTGATCTTACATTGTATTAACATGTTTGTTTTCTACAAAAAACAAATGAATATATGTAAAAATAATAACATTTGTTCTTATAATAGTACACATTTGACCTTATAGTAGCATAAATTTACTCATACAGTATCACCAACTGAAAGCGAAAATTCTTAAATTTAAAAATTGCCCAAATCCGACCTAACCTGTTCAAATACCGCGAATTTTATTACTTTGACCCTATTGATTCGCGAGTTTTCAAAATTTTCCTTTTTGACATATATTGCACCGTGCAATATTGCATAGGAGACCACTCTCTAAAAAAATATGGTCAGTATTTAAGAGAGTCAAACATTCATGTTAGTATAATCTAATGAAAATATTTATAATATCGTCTTTGGTATGATATTTGTTACAAAGAATATTCAGGTTGAACAATCAGGCAATAAAAATCTCTATTACATTTTACAAGATATATTATAATTCCGATCTTAATCTTCAGACACTATAAGAAAATAAAATCTGCAAACGAGATTTCTCTATACGATTACGAAATTTTCAACAAAAAAAATTGTAGTGAGAATTATCAACGAAATTGCCTACTTAATTTCTAATTATATAGACATCTTTATTATTTACCTATAAATAATTTATATATAAAATTTTCGTACACAAATTGTTTATAGGTAAATTTTTGTAGACAAATTACTTATAGACAATTAATTTTTTTTAGGAATTTCATCTCGTAGATTAATTAATTCTGTTCGGAATTGTTTGTAAATTAAGAAATGAAAATGCTACATGATTAGGAATAGATGTTTGACAATTCGTGAGGAATCCCACTGAGGAATTTTTTTTTTAAAATTATTTATAGATAATTTTGATTTAGTTGGTAATTTTTAATTTTCATGCAGTGAGATTACAAAAACTATGATGAATGAATAATTGAAAATATGATTTTTTTTTTTAAAAATACATTTGAACAAGTTTGATTACAAAAAGATTGCAATATAATTACAGTAGCAAATTAATTACGTATTTTAACCTTTCCTTTTCAAGAAAAAAAAAAAGGTTTGTGCGAAACCTCTATTGTGCCCGTTTGGCCGTTTCCCTTTTACAAGTTAATTAATTTCATTTCATACATAATGAAAAAGTTTGAATTAAGGGAAGTGTTAGACACGGACCCAATTGGGGCACATAAATATAAAACACGTGTCAAGAAAAATAATACTCCCTATGTCCCATAAAAATTTATACATTTTTTTTATTTGAACGTCTAATACAAATTTGTACACTGCTAAATAAAATGTTGATTTACGTGTATAATCATAAACTTATACACATATTTACCTATATGTCACTATTTTATATATAAAATATATTTTTCTTAAAAAATATATCGTCTCGGAGGGTGTAAATTCCTACTGGATAGAGGGAGTAACTAATTTGATAATAACTCAATTTCAATAGTTTATATCAAAACACAATTAAACAATAAATGACGATTTCTTTGCCATTAAGTCATTTAAATATTGACATGGCCAAAATTGCAAAAATTGCGACTTTTCCCTCACTTACTAATGGACCCAGTGTTTTGAATTTGACAAATATTATGCAAGTGGTATTTTAAATTACAGCCATTCATGATATTGACATTTTCAAAAGCTGAATTTATTATTTCTGTTTCCTACCAATAAAATTTAACCATAGTTTAGAAGGCATAGGAAAATGAAAACCATGGGCTGACTAATGACCACACCCAAAAACGACAGAGCACGCTGCCGTTTGATTAACTACCATTTCT
Source organism: Prunella vulgaris (assembly GCA_026898435.1). Lineage (NCBI taxonomy): Eukaryota > Viridiplantae > Streptophyta > Magnoliopsida > Lamiales > Lamiaceae > Prunella > Prunella vulgaris. The sequence continues at coordinate 372,050 of JAPKLY010000286.1, read as the reverse complement.
GTGGGGGGCATGAACAGACAGCGAGATGCAATACCACGTAAGGGATCTACTTTGTTGACACACTCCTCATAGATTCCACGTAGTTGTGTTACTATACTATTTAATTTAATATTATATTAATAAATTCCTGCATGCTGTTTTTTTATATAAATTTAAAAATATTTCCATCTCTATTTTTGGGAATATGTAACAGGGTGCTGATGATGATCATGTGGGCATGTTCATGTAGGGGATGGTGCTTTTTTCTTTTTCCCTTTCTCTCTTGTGCTATTAAATTATATTTTAGCATCCTCTCTCAAATTTATATTTATGTATCATATTAAATTGATACTATTATTTATTAATTTTATGACTATTTAACAAGGGTTCAAAAAATAAAAATCGATAATCGGATATTTTCTGGTTGTCTAATTAACGTCTAGGCGGCCACCTAATTTTTTTTTTTTTTTTAAAACAGTTAAGAATATATATTTAGAGTCGCCTAGGACTACCTAGAGAGCGTCTAGGTGGCTAAACACACCCAAAAATAATGATTTTGTAGAAATCGGATCGGTAAATAGCCGTCCAGTACTTAATTTTTATTTACACAGTAAAACTTGCTTCTTTGTTTATAAAAGTGGTGATAGTGTTAAAATAATGTTACAGTATTATTACACACCATTAATTAACAATATAAATGTCCGCAAGTTTTTTGCTATTTTTAGGCCTGGTAAATATTGATGCATTTCTTTCCCTAAATATTATAACGTCTATTGGGTTCTATTACAAAGACTTGTAACTAAAAGATTCTAATCTTACCAAATATATATATATATATATATAAATTCGAGAATAATAATAATTATAGCATGTTATATGTAAGGTAAGATATGGTGCTATCATTTAGATTTGTGATAAAGCAACCATCAACTGATCCAAATCTGTACTCACATGCATAATAGCATGTTACATTGCATAATATTGGCAAAGTTGCCACCATTACTTGATCATATCCAAGTTCCCACAATATTAACATGTTTTAATATGAGTAGTTAGGTAGGATGATAATTTATATAATACATTTAAAAAAAGATAAATGTGTAATTTTTATAATATTTTTATATTTATTTTGAGTGTGCATTTTTTTATAATTTTTTAAACTTGTTTCTCTTTGTATTTTTAGAATAATGCCCTCAATTATACTTTTCTCATTTATATATTATATATCATTAGTTGGTCCAATTTTCCACAATATTAACGTGTATTAATACTATTATTTTTATTATTTAAATATGAATAGCTCAAGTAGTCAGAGTTTTGCTACCTAAGATCTTGAGGTGTTGGATAAGAGACATAGAGAGAGAAAATTTATTCCCCTTTGTGATGCGGTGGTGGTTCCCCTGATGCGGTTCCAACTGCGGTGGGATTTTGAAGTGCAGTTCCAAGTGGCCACCCCTTTTGCAGTGGTTACGGTTTCGATCTATAGGGAGACGAAATTATATGTCATATATCCACTAGTAAAAGGTACTACTGTAATCAAGGGTGTAAATAACGTTTGACTGTCGGCGGGCGGTCGAGTACCTTCAAGCGCCAAAACCGCCTAGGCGTCATCTTGGCGGCGCAAAGATTTTTTAATATATTTATAATTATTTTAAAAAAAACTCAACTAATATTAATTTTTTCTAATAAAATTGTATCATTTCACAATAAATTATAAACTTAAAACATAATTAATAGTTTAATACCCAAATGCATTTTTCACAAAATACAACAAGTCCACAAAATACAACTAGTCCGCTTCTCTCTCTCTTTCCCCTTTCTCTATCTTCTCGTTTCTTTCGTTTTTTAGTTTAAGTAGTGTTCCTTAATTACTTATTAGTTGTTGCCACCAAGTGCCAAGACCACCTAGGCGGTGCCAATGTTTTTCTATTTTTATTTATTTTTTATTAATATTAATTTTTTTTCCAAACATATATTAATAGAAATATATAATATAGATAAATTATAAATTTAAAACATAATTAATAACTATCATAAAATATAAAAAGTCAACAAAATGTTAAAAACTATCATAATATGACATTGTCCAACTTCTAAATGAAACACAAAAAGAGCAAAATACATAGAACGAATAAATTATGATGTAGTTCAATTAAACTTTCATACTTTAGTAATTTAGTAAATTAGTTTTTATTTTTTAATTTTAGTTCTAACTTTTAAGTTGAAACTAATATTAAAAAAGAAGAGTAATGGTCATCTAGGCGATGCCAAGAAGGCCTAGGCGGCCGCCACGGCGGCCTCGGCAGTGCCAAATGTGTTGGCGGATTTTTCTCAGCGACTTGATCTTGGCGTCGGCGGCCGAGGGCCTTCAAGCGCCTAGGCGACCGCCATTTACATCCATGACTGTAAATGATTATGATATAAAACTATTATAATTGATTACCTTTTAAAAAATACTAATTATTAATTTATTATAACAATAAAATATATTCCCTCCATCCAAACATTGCTTTGTATAATTCTCTTTATACACATTTTAATAAACAATTTTATCTTTTCATAAAGAGATGAGTGTAATCTATTATTGAAAATTGAGTTTAATTTATAAACAAATTAATTACTTAAATAAATAAAATTTAAAACAACTCAAATAATTATAGTGATATTTGGAGGGTGAAAATAAAATAACATGTAATAAAAATGAAAATATTTTGATATTTTTCCGATATATCCACGATAGATATATTTTTCATAGTTATAGATATCGATATTGGAAAAAAAAGATATTACTATAATATCCATAAAAAAATTTGAGAATATCGATAAATATCGATTTGCGATTTCTATATTACTTATTTTTTTCAAAAATTAAACCAAATATCGTTAAATATCGAGAAAATATAAAAAATTATCAAAAAAATATCGATAAAATTTGAAAATATATAAAAAGTAGTATATATTTATAAATTTACCACACCTGTAAAATTTGTTCAAATTCTTTTGCATATTTATGTATTAAATATTTGTTCTTAAATTTTTATAATTTTAAAATTTACCGATATCGATATCCATTGATATTTCCACAAATTTAAGATTTCGATATTTCCGTCGATACCGATATTTTTAACTCTACGTGTAATATTATTTTTCTATTTTGAAACACACTATATATTAAATTTAGATAAATAAAAAAGAAAACTCATCATATTTTAACTTTGAACGGAGGGTGTATAATATACAACAAATTAGTCATATCTCATGTGAGAATAAAATTTTAATACTTCAAAGCTGGGCAGGTTGTTAGCCCATGGATTTCCGACTAATCTATGACTACTAGATCTATCAAACTAATTTATCTTCTGAAGAAAAGTTTAATAAAAATTTCCGACTGTGTGAGAATTCTTTTACAAATTGTTAGCCCATGCATGCATGGCTTAGGATAAGGAATTGTCTTCTAAATTTGAATATATGTGCGAAAGCTTATAAAAATATATCGAATACTAAAAGATAGGCTAAAGTTATATTAATGTTTGCTTGTTGATAAGTACTTTTGAAAATTCGATTGAATGCTTGCTTATGATTCTGTAGAATTTCTGTAACCTTACTATGAGGTTATGATCTACATTTTCTATAGGGAGATTTCTAATATATTAGTCGAAGTATAAGTTTTAAATCTTTCTACTTTAGGGAAGCATCAAACTTGAAATCTATGTTGGGTTTTTCTACGGTCAGGAGGAGGTTTCGCCCTTCCTGACGTCAGTAAACCAATGAAATATCAATAAATAATATTACATAGCCCTGAGCGATATAGTTTCGCCCATGGCAAAAAAATTTAATTTTAATAAATAAAATATAGAAAATTACTGAATTAACCTTTTGTAATTTAAAAAATTAAATAATCTATTCTTAATTTTAAAAATTATAAAACTCTTTTTAAATATATTTTATATTAAAAAACAATTATTTTTAAATCAAATTAAAATTATTTTTTTCAAATATTCATAAAAAAATCCATTCTTCATGAACCCTAATTCTCAAATTTACAATTTCAATGTTTGACACATCATTTTACTTCGCCAATGGCGATATAAATTTGCCATAAGACTAAATATTTAATATTATTAAAACTATAAATTTAAATTACCAATCATGAATTATACGAAGAACCCTAACTATTTTCTTCCACAAAAAAATTTCATCTCTACTAAAATATTCTCTCTTTAACCTGATCTATTGTAATCGACTTTGGATCAAATTTGCATGCCTAATCGACTGCTTACTCAACTTAGGATCAAATCGACTCAAATTAAAATCCAAACAGAGCAGGTTCCAATAATTAAACCGAGCAAGAACTACAGAGTGAAACTCTTCGGTGTTTTCTTTGAAAAAAAATATTTCCATCACGATTGGTCCTTAGAAAAGATAATTCTGGATAAAATCTCTTAATTTAACCATCTTTTACCATTCCGAATATTCTGTAGTCTTATGTTTTTTCTTGTTTTTATCACATTAGTTAATGCACACAAGGTGTTTGAGTAATTGCATGTGTAAATATTCCCTCTTTTTTGAAAATTTATTTTGTTTTCCCCTTTCTCTATCTTTAAGTTTCAGTGATGTGATGCAGTATTCAGTTACTCTCTAGTAATGGACCTCTTATTCTTAACTTCTTTATTTCATTTTTCTGCAATTTCACACATAGAATTGTTTTCAAGCTAGGCTGCTTGAGTTTCTAAATATTGTTACTGTCGAAAATTTCTTGCAGGATTAAATAGTTGATTTCAAGCTAAACTCTTTATATGTTGGATTAAATGAATTTTTTTTAATGCAGAATTATTGTATATGTATAGGATAGAACATCTCTTTAGAATTATGTGTTATTACTTATTACAAAGATCGGGTTATAATGGGATGTTCTTTTAATTGAGATGAAATTTTTATTGATATGTGGCACACCATGTCACCTACTTGGTTAGGAATAATCCCCAATTTAAATCTACTAATTGTTCAAGGCCTCCATTGAGTTTGTGGTGGAATTGAATGTCAAAAAGACCAAAATCATAAACGTAAAAGATGAAGAATAAAAAAGTTATTTTTTTCAAATAAATGTGCAAGTAATTACGAAACCATGAATGACAAAGATGATTTTTTAACAAAAATAAGAATGGTTTTTCAATAATTACAAGATAACTTTTAAAAGATGCATATTAATTTCATGTGTAGTTTAGTGTATACAAGATTGTGCCTCTCAAAATGAAATTAGGAGGTGTTTGGTTGACAATTTTTGAAAGTGAGTAACGACAATCAAAGTCATAGTATGTGTTTTGGAATGACTCTACTATAACTTTAATTCCCAAAAACTAAGGAATCCACCATAGTTCAGCTACTTGAGAACTATGATTTTCATTCCTATACCCTTTTCATTCTTTACTATTATACGAAACGCGTCCTTATTTCTTCAACATGGGCCGTTATATTAATGATCATGCATTTTTACAAATTTAGCTGACCAGTATGAGCATACCTTTACGAACTAATAAATTATGTTGTACATGATGCAATGTGGCGCAGAATGTATGTTTCCATTAAATAAGAAAATCGAGTAATCAACTAACCCTGTTTCTAAGTTATAAAATTGCCACAAATTTATCTACCTCAAAATTGCTTACGCTTGAGCTAGAGCTGTAAAAACAGAGTCGAGTAGGGTGGGCTATTGGTTCAATCCAAATTTGTCGCATCTATTTATATAACAAGTCTCATATAAAATCATTAGTGTCCCTTGATATGAAAAACTTTTATGGAATGATTTTTTTTGTTATAAATAGAACTTAAGGTTAAAGAGACAAATAAGTGCACAATCGGCCAAAACATACAAACAGTCTATTACAAAGATATTGCTCAGTTGAGTGCTTTCAGGTCGACTCCCTCATTCCAGTTCAAACAACGAATTAAGCTTCGAAACGAATCATCAATTTTGTCACACACTAGATCACAATTGGGAGTGGATGTCGACTCAATGATATCCACATTGAATCTCCTCTTGACAGTTGTTGCTTTCTCTTCCTATCAAACGATACCAAAGCGTTACTTCTTGTATCCTCTAGAATCTGTTTCAGAAGGGAGAGAATCTATTATTGTAAAATAACGACAGTATCTAAATATAATGTGGTAATTATTAAGACCGAGTGATGATACTAAAACAAACTTATATAAATAGATATGGTTCCAAATGTACAATCTCTTTTATTGAACCTTTGTGCATATACTTTTTTCTCATTATTCTATCCACTAAAATATGTACATCATTACAGAAACAATCATTATGTTAAAGTACCCAGTACAAATGTTATTTTGGAAGTTCTCTATTTAAGTTCTGAAATAAAGAAAATTGGATATTGCAAATTGTTCTAAAGATAATAAAGTCTCACTTTCAAGAGCTTCTTTAGATTGTTGATTAATGTATGAGAGAAAAATTAGTCTTACAACTGTCAATCCTATTTTTGGAGGTGGGACAGGTAATCTTTGTTGGTTTTTCCTAGTTTCCACCCTCTGTGGCAGCTCTTCGTAACTCAACCATGGGTATAGGAAATGGTTTCTTCTCCTTTCTGGAGTAATAACAAGGCAAATCCACATTTTGAGGATAATCGCATTTAATGACCAGAGCTTGGACAGGAATTGAGACTACGATGATATTCCACAGTTTAACTGTCCAAGTCTGCAAGAAGAAAAAAAATAAACTTAATCCATAAAGCATCTTATTTCATCTAGTAGGGAATATATGAATTGTTAAACATATAAAACTAAAAAGGAGATGAATTAATAAATTATAAGAAATCACTAAGTGAAATAAAAGAACCTTTAAGGAGTCGAGCGAACTGAGACCTTGCCATGTGTTACATTTTGAAAGATCAAACTTCAATAATGTCCTCCATTTACTATGCAGAAAAGCAACTGCGCTAAACTGGGAATGTAGACATCAAGTACACGTTCCTGTAACAGACGAGATAGCTATTAACAGGTATTTAGTCAATGTGATTATATGTGATACACTAACTAGATACGATAGTTCATAGATACAAACATCTTATAATTTCTAACAGGTATACATTTGCCTGCCTCACATCTTATAGCCTTCTGAGTACACCATCCTCCCATTAATCATCAATTGAAAGACAAACAGAAAGAGAGCAAAAAAAAATTCCAAATAAAGATAATAGACTATCCATGGGTCATAGGAGAGACAAAAATATTTGTTCAACTCATCATGAGTCTTCTGATTATCCTAAGCAATAGAAATCAAGCAGAGCCATAGAGTTTCTAGAGTTAAGATGATGCAACGATTATATGAGAGGGATCAATAGTTCCAATTTATCTACCAAGCCTACCGTACTACATGATAGAAGAAAAGATAATGAAATTCTAGGGAGGAAACAAGATGAGCTTCAATCTTTTTAATGTCGATCAAATCATTATCTCACGGGTCAAAAATTGAGAGGACTCCCTAATCCCCCCTCCACACACAGACACACAACCCTCCTGAAAATTAGCTAAAATAGCAACATATCACAATATAACTCCAATGACATGTGAAAACCAGATTTGAAAAATGACAACTTCAATTGTGTAAAGGGAATTAAAACTCAAAATTATGTTCTAACTGAGAGAATCTCATTCTTTCCTTTCATTTTCATGGATAGCAATACAAGGAAAAAATCTGCATAGTACCCCATTTCAATGGCCACACATCGGAAACTCTACCATTCAAATAAGAAGCCTAATCAATAATTCTTGCATTACACAAGCCCCTTTCAAACAGTTCAAATAAGACATAAAACCTAACAAATAAAACTAATATAGCATTTCCACATATATCACAGCGCCTCCAACAAATGCAGTCAAATACAGCAATATGTATAATCTAGCTTCGGAATACTCACTCAGAATTAACGAAATATCAGACTTCTAGCAAACTGTGTGAACCCTATAATTAAGTTCCCGGCTTGTAAGATATTTTTTGGCTTCTTGAGAGGCACATACAGGACCACTGCAATTGGCATTTTTTATACCTATAAACAAAAAAATGATATTGATGCAAACTTCAAGAAATTGAAGATACAAATTTTAATTTATAGAAACAGAGGACATATAAAAGAAACTTCATTATGGAAAGGATGTGGAAAACAAATATTTTTTATATTGTATAGAACAGGTAAGAAAATTCATTATGAACAGGAAAAATATGAAGGATTATAAGTTATAACAAAGAAATGACAAAACAAACCAGCCAAGAACCAACATCTATCACATAGACACACCAAAGAGGCAAAGAGACAAATATACACACCAAAGAGACGAGAAAGTGATTATTACCAGCCCTTAAGTAGAACCAGTCAGGATCATAGGGAGCAAGTTCCTTGAGGACACCAATTTTCACGATATCAGTCCACTCTGGAAGCTCCATCTGTTTTGTTTTTTGTTAACAAAATAGATTGGTCACAATTGATTGGCGTATCTAAAATATCAAGTCAAAAGCCTTGCGCACAATCAACAAGATTCTATTACAAGTTGATATACCCCAGCATATGAAAAAAAATTTGGAATGCTAGGCCACTTTAAAGTGTAAACACAGTCCAATTCATGATTTTATCAACAAAATTAAACATAATCAATACCCATACTTATTATGTGTTCTGATTACTGACCTTCAATAGAAATCATATTAACTACCATGAAGCATAAGCTAATACGATCTAACATTTTGGTACGAAGTGCTACATCAATTTTAACAAACCTATCTCCTCTTGAGTTGATAACAAGGTAATATTCTTCTAAAACATGTATCGAATCAAATAACAAGGAGTGAATCTGGTATAACAAGGATTTGTCTTCTTAAGTTGATAAGATAACTAACCTTTAAGCAATTAGGATAAGCAGAGATTGACCAAAACTCCATTTCACCAATGAAGGAAAGCTGAACTTAGGCTTTTTCTCAACTTACCAACAAAACAGCTGCAAACACGAAAGCAATGATCCGCGGAATCAGATTTCCCATCATGACATATTAAACAGAAGCTAACTTTTCTTTTATGCTGATTTACTTGACGTATACTAATTACAAGAGCAGGCAGGAAAATTGTTTATCGACTTTTAATCAGTCATCACTTAAATTATGAAATGGGAATAACAAACTACCAAGTAGTAAAAATGATGAAGACCATCAAATGAGTAAAGAATCAAGCAAATATACCTTCTGAGAAGTGGAAGTGAAACAAGGCCAGAACGCAGAGATGCGACCGAAGCCTTATTCTGCAATCTAGCTTCGTCGAGGGCCCCCCACCAACATCAAAGCTGTTATGACGTTGAGGACGAGATTGCAACGCAGAGACGGAGGAAGATGCAGAAGAGGACTCCGACATAGACGTCGTCGTTTGGATTATGCGTGTGAATCGTACTGGTAGTGGAATAGGGTTCGACAGATGTGTTGGACCAAAGTGCGGCATTGCATAGATCGTATTTCATGGCGGAGAGGTTTAAGAACGCTGCCTGAATTGTCTCTTCGAGATGTTTCTGGCCTTCGACGAGCTGACCCCATGTCGAGATTGGTGGTGGCGCTCAGGTTATATGCGGCGGTGGTGGAGGAGGCTGCTCCGGTGGTGGTCCCGGCGGCGACGGCGGCGGCGGCGTGCATACTCATAAAAGAAATTGGAGGTGGATTTGAGTGAAATTGAAAGTAGATTTTGGGAATTAGGGTTCTTTCGTTGGTGAATCAATGTTTTATGATTTTGATTTAAAAGTATTAAGTATAATTTTTTAATTAAAAGGATACTTTAGTAATTTTAATTTTATTTAATAATATTAATTAATTTTTTTAATAGTGCGATCGCCTTATGTATAGTGCAATCGCCCTAGTGCAAAGTGCAATCTATTCAAAATAATATTGTACGTTGGATCGTGAATCCAACGGTATTTAGGGGGTTTACTGACGTCAGGAAGGGTGAAACCTTCCTGACCATAGAAGAACCCATCTATGTTTGTATCCATTTTACTGTTTTAGGGTATGGCATTTACTACTGAACAAATTCCAAATATGTATAACGAGACTTTTGTTAATTAGTTGCGAGGACCAATATGAAAGATGTTTCTCTTAAAGTTTCTTCTTGTCTTTTAGGATTATCTTTATATAACTTTGATACTTAGCGAATATTCCTTTTGTCTTTCTCGATTATTTTTTAATATCCAAGGAATGCTTCACTAGATTTAGCTAATATTTGAATCTTCTGTGTTGAGTTAACAATGATTGTTTGAAATCAATTGGAATAAAAAAATTGAAGAACACCAAAATTTACGTGGTTCGATCAGAAATGATCTACGTCCACGGATGAGGGCATCTCTCTTACTAATCAATGAAGAAGATACAGAGTACAAGTATTTGAATCTCTCTAGAGTGTTTTGTGTTGATTGTGTTCTCTCTCTCTTTCTCTATACATGTGTGTGTATATATATAGGAATGAGAAACCCTAATTAATGCTTTGTTGATCGTAACCAACTAACAAGAAACTGCTACAGTTGCAACCGAAAATGAACAATGATCAGAGCCCAACGATTTTCAGTTTTGATTCTGTTAAACTGATCGTCAGTTGCCCAACTTGAAAGTTTAAACCGCTTCGTAACTGATTCTTGGTTTAATTCCTGACTTAGAGTCAGTATACTCTTTTCTTGTCTGCTGATGTGATATGTCCTCAGCTGAGTCTGAGTACTCAGCTGATACCATCAGTAGATCTTCATCAGTAGACCTTCATCCTGACTGTCCAGCATGTCCATCATCCTGACCTGACCAACCATCCTGACCATCATCCTGACTGACCATCCTGACCAGTCATCCTGACTGTCATCCTGACCAATCATCTTGACATATCAGCTGACTCCCTCAGCTGACCTCCTCAGCTGATTTCACCAGATGACTTTCCTGATGACCTCAGTAGACTTCCCAGATGATCCCGGTTGACCCCATCAGATGACCATCAGCAGATCTATCAGCTGACCCCATTCAGCTGATAGTATTAATGTTTAGTTAATCAGCAGTACTTGCTCATCTGATCTTTATTTCACTTTCTTTGCACCCATAACAATTCTCCACCTCAAAGTAAGTGAGATGCCTCCACTTAACCTTCACATCACAGTAGTATTAAGGCACATCCCAACACTGTACCTTAACCAGCTCCAAGCAGTAGTTGAATTTTGAACCTGGTATAACCTTAGTGAGCATATCAGCAGCATTGTCATCAATTGAAACTTTCTGTATTGTGATTACCTTCTTTTCCACCACATCTCTCACAAAGTGAAGCCTCACATCAATATGTTTAGATCTTTCATGAAAGACCTGATGCTTGACTAAGTGAATGACACTTTGGTTATCACATTGCACAGTAGCTTCATCTTGCCTGATCCCAAATTCCCTGATAATACCCTTCAGCCACATTGCCTCCTTTACTGCTTCTGTCACTGCAATGTACTCAGCTTCAGTGGTTGACAGTGTAACCACTGACTGTAATGCAACCCTCCAACTAATAGCTGTGCCATAAAGTGTAAACACATATCCAGTAAGAGACTTTCTTGTATCTATACTTCCAGCATAGTCAGAATCTACAAAACCTTGTAGAGGTTGTTTGATATCCTGAGTCCTCTCAAACAGTAATCCCAGATGTGCTGAACCTTTCAGATATCTCATTATCCACTTGAAAGCTTCCCAATGTGCCTTTCCAGGATTAGCCATAAACATGCTGACCAAGCTCACTACATGAGCAATATCAGGTCTGCTGCAAACCATGACATATATTATGCTTCCAACTCCATTTGAATTAGGTATCTTGTTCATCTAAGACTTCTCCTGATCACTCCTGGGACATTGATCAGCTGTCAGTTTGAAATGTTGCCCAAGAGGAGTAGAGACTGATCTTGACTCATGCATGTTGAATCTTCTCAAGATTTTCAGTATGTAGTCCTGCTGAGTCAAGAACATCATTCCAGCTGACTTGTTCCTGATAATATCCATACCCAGAATTCTCTTAGCACTTCCAAGGTCTTTCATGTCAAAGGTTGAATTGAGCTTATCCTTCCGTTTCTGAATTCTTCCAAGACTTTTGCTAGCAATTAACATATCATCCACATAAAGTAATATATATGTAAGTACCTCAGAACCTTACTTTTCTAGGTACACACAGCTGTCATACTTGCATCTGATGAAGCCTATTAACATCATGAAGCTATCAAACCTTTTATACCACTGCCTTGGACTTTGCTTAAGTCTATACAATGACTTCTTCAGCAAACATACCTTTCCTTCATCTTCTGATAGTATGAATCCTTCAGGCTGTTGCATATATATGGTTTCTTCAAGCTCTCCATGTAGAAATGCAGTTTTGACATCCAGCTGTTGTAACTCCAGTCCATCCTAATTCACCTTAGACAATAAGATCCTTATTTAGCAGTGCTTCACAACTGGTGAAAACACTTCATTGAAGTCTATTCCTTCTCTCTGAGTAAATCCTCTGGCAACTAATCTTGCCTTGTATCTGATCAGCTCCAGTCCATCTGACCCAATTTCAGACTTTATCTTGAATATCCATCTTTAGCTGACAACCTTCTGCCCTTTTGCTTTATTCACAAGAACCCATGTGTTGTTCTTTTCAAGTGAATTTAATTCCTCTTTCATAACTGAAATCCACTGATCTTTATCCTTCCTTGTCACTGCATCAGCATAAGTTTCAGGTTCTTGATACTCTACTTCTTCTGCCACTGATAAGGCATATGAGATCATGTCAGCCTGCCCAAACCTGATTGGTGGATGAATGTTTCTCCTATGTCTATCCCTGGCCAGACTGTAGTTTCTCAAATCTTGACCCTCTTCATCTGACTTTTCAATTTGATCTTTAGAATCACTATCTGCTGATGCATCAGACTGATCTGCTTGTGGATTCCTGATATCAGAGTTGTCCTGAGCTTGATCTTCATTCTGAATCCTGGTTGTATGCTCCACCTGAACTGGTGTATGTCTGATTATGGGGTTATCCTCAGCATCCTGAGTATTTTCAGATGTACCATATCCCATGACTTTCTCATTAAAAGTCACATCTATGCTGACAATACACTTCTTGTGTCCAGCTTCAAGACACCACAGTCTATAACCCTTGACACCTTTTGGATATCCCAGGAAGATGCACCTCAGAGCCCTTGGTTCCAACTTATCCTGCCTTATGTGTGCAAAGGCTAAGCAACCAAACACCTTCAGATTATTGTAATCTGACAACCTACCATACCAAAGCTCATCTGGGGTTTTGAGGTCAATAGCTGATGAGGGTGTTTTGTTTATCAAATAACAAGCAGTATTAACTGTCTCTCCCCAAAACACTTTAGGTAGTTTAGCATCTGACAGCATGCACCTGACCTTCTCCAAAATAGTCATGTTCATCCTCTCAGCAAGTCCATTTTGTTGAGGATTTGCTGGAACAGTTTTGTGCCTTGTTATGCCTCTTTCCTTGCAGAAATTTTCAAATTCTTCTGACACATACTCAAGCCCATTGTCAGTCCTGAGATGCTTTAAGGACCTGCTCCTTTTGTTTTCTTGTTCAAGAAGCCATTCCCTTAATTTTCCAAAGGCTTAACATTTTTGCTTCAGGATGATCACCCACACCTTTCTGCTGAAATCATCAATGATAGTCATGAAGTACTTTCCACCTCCATGAGTCTCAGTTCTTGAAGGTCCCCAGATGTCAGAGTGTACATAGTCTAGAGGAGCACCAGTATGATGTTGCCCCTTAGCATAAGAGTGTTTCTTGGATTTTCCCAAAACACAGTGATCACAAAAATCCAATTTGATTGTTCTTGAATCCCCAAATGCCTTCTGCTTTGAGAGTTCATTCAGTCCTCTTTCACCAATGTGCCCTAACCTCTTGTGCCACAAGATAGCATCAGAACTGCCCATAACTGCATTCACTGATCCGGCAGCTGAGTTACCAATTAAAATGTACAAGTCATTCACCTTCTTGCCTTTCATCACAATGTTATTATCCTTGGATATCAATATGAATCCATTCCTTGTATTGAATTCATATCCCAAAACATTAAGTGATCCAAGAGAAATAAGATTTCTCTCCAGCTCAGGTACAAACCTGACATCTTGTAATATCCTCTCAGCACCATCATGTAGCCTCAACTTTATTGAGCCAGAGCCTCTGACCTTGCACATCTGATCATTCCCCAAGAGAACTGATCCACCATCAAATTTCTTGAGATCCCTGAATAAATTTTCATTGGGACACATATGAAATGAGCACCCAGAATCCAACACTCAATCTTCACTCAGCTTGACATCAGTAACAGCAAAGACATCAGTACTATCATATCCTTCCTGAGCAGCAATTGTGACATCAGCCTTCTGATCCTCTTCTTGCTTCCTGGATTTATCAGGACAATTCTTCTTGAGATGTCCCACCTTCTGACATGAGAAACATTTTCTCTTTTCCACAAATTTTCCAGATTCAGGGCCTTTACCATTCCTCTTCTTCTTTCCTTTGAACTGTTTCTTCCCTTTCTTGAATTTGATGTTCAGCCCTTCACCTTGATTTGTGTTCTACCTTTCAGATTGCATTTGAAGCGCCTTAGTTTTCAATGCATTCTGAATATCATCAGGTGACATCTTCTCTTGCCTTCCAAATAACAGAGCATCCTTGAAATTCTCCAAGGATTTTGGTAGAGAATTCAGTAACATCAGGACTTTATCCTCATCTTCAATCTTGACTTCAAGATTCTCCAAACCATCCACTGCTTTATTGAATTCTTCAAGCTGTTCAACAAGATCCCTATCTTCAGTCATCCTGAAGGAATGAAGCCTCTGCTTCATGAATAACTTATTGGTAACCGACTTTATTTGATACACTTGTTCCAGCTTGTTCCACACATCAATGGCAGTCTTCTCCTTATACAACTCCTTCAGAGGTTTATCCCCCAAGCACAAGATGATTGTGCTATGAGCCTTATCCAGAATCTCTTGCCTCTTTGCAGGTTCTGTTGAGGATGATGAAGGCCACTGATCCGCTGGTTTCAGAGCATTTGATAATCCATGGTGTGTAAGGAGAGCTTTCATCTTCACCTTCGACAAACCAAAATCATTCGCTCATGTGAATTTCTCAAACTTCATCTTCGTAGAAGCCATAACAGTTGATTTCACCAACAATCTTCTTTCCCACAGACGGCGCCAATTATTGACTTAACAATGATTGTTTGAAATCAATTGGAATAAAGAAATTGAAGAACACCAAGATTTACGTGGTTCGATCAGAAATGATCTACGTCCACGGATGAGGGCACCTCTCTTACTAATCAATGAAGAAGATACAGAGTACAAGTATTTGAATCTCTCTAGAGTGTTCTGTGTTGATTGTGTTCTCTCTCTCTTTCTCTATACATGTGTGTGTGTATATATATAGGAATGAGAAACCCTAATTAATGCTTTGTTGATCGTAACCAACTAACAAGAAACTGCTACAGTTGCAACCGAAAATGAACAATGATCAGAGCCTAACGGTCTTCAGTTTTGATTCTGTTAAACTGATTGCCAGTTGCCCAACTTGAAAGTTTAAACCGCTTCGTAACTGATTCTTGGCTTAATTCCTGACTTAGAGTCAGTATGCTATTTTCTTGTCTGCTGATGTGTTATGTCCTCAGCTGATACCATCAGTAGACCTTCATCCTGACTATCCAGCCTGTCCATCATCCTGACCTAACCAACCATCCTGACCATCATCCTGACTGACCATTCTGACTGTCGTCCTGACCAATCATCCTGACATATCAGCTGACCTCCTCAGCTGATTTCACCAGATGACTTTCCTGATGACCTCAGTAGACTTCCCAGATGATCCCGGCTAACCCCATCAGATGACCATCAGCAGACCTATCAGCTGACCCCCTTCAGCTGATAGTATTAATGTTCAGTTAATCAGCAGTACTTGCTCATCTGATCTTTATTTCACTTTCTTTGCACCCATAACATTCTGGTATCAGCTGAGCAAACGTCAGTTTATGCTTAGAACTAAGCAACCCCAACTGTGGTGGAAACAATACTTCTAATTTTCAATCTTATAAGCTCTAATTTGTACAAGTTAAGTTCCACCTTAAATTGTACATACTGTAGTAGATTGACATGTATTATATTTTGCAAATAAAAAAATCTTAACTCTCAAGAAGAAGAGATCATGTAGTATGTGCAAGTAAAGAGACCAAGTACTATAGAACCATGAGAGGTAAATATGTGAGCTTTTGACTGTTTTGATTAATATGAATATAATAACTAATCTAATAAAATAAAATGCAAATAGAGGTGTTTTCCTATAATCTAAAAATATAAATATATGCAATAAACAAAATCAAATAAAACAACTTTAAAAATAAAAGTGCAAAGAAAGTGTATTCCGTTTATGATCCTTTAGAAATTCCCTCTATTAGTCTAAGACAAATTTAGAAGCTAAGTTCGTTCAAATTGAAATGTCAAGAGCCACCACATAATTATACAAAACACTCATAGACAAGTATTATTGCACTATTATCTATCATCCACGAGTCATGATAAATGCATCTAGAGCCCACATACAAGTCTTCAAGATAAATTAATCTCCTAAGGTATTAAATATTTTAATTCTCTCCCGCTAGGATACTTAAACTATCCTATTCGCCTCTCACTAATTATTAAATTAGTGTTTCATGCAGTCGTCCTCAATTAATTGACACAATTGGTCCAAACATTAACCCAATTAACGAGACTCATAATCTAAGAATCATATAATTGCATAAATATATTTCAAACACCTAATGGTTTTAAGAATGTATGAAATAATATAAATGAAATCAAAACTCCTAAATGATTATCTCACAATCATAACACAATATAAAATAAATTTTCAATTGAAAATAAAATTGGCCTATTCTAATACGGGTTCATCCTAATTTCACATAATCAGAGCACGAAAGTTAATTAAGTGCACAATGACAAATTCAAAATAAGACTCAATGAAAATATTCATATCTTCGGAATTCATAACAAAAAGAGATTAGAAAAAGCATAAACAATGAATTTTAAAAAAAAATATCACCGATCACTTGTTTACTGAAATGTAATCTGAACTTGAAATCTGCAAACCAATCCAAAACAGTGTCTGATGTATTCCTAAAATTTCATTTAAATGAAAAACTCAAATTTCATTAAAATTTCACTAAAATGAAAATCTAATTTTGGTCATTGTTGCCTCGTTTGCATCTTCTTGTATTTTGGTCAAAGTGGAAAAGAGTGGACCTCACACTAACTAGCCGAATCTTCACATAATAAATTCTGCATCCATTTAGTTCTAATTACCTCTAAAATAGAAATTAAATATGTAACAAATTCAATTAGCTAGGACCAAATATTAGTTTTACAAATTTAATTCATTAATCCATCTTAATCTTACATAAAATTGTAAAGCAAAGAATTTTCTTAGGGCATTAAATCAATTTAAGTATAAATATTGCAAGAAATTCACTCAAAATAAGCATACAAATTTCTAACAATTTTTATACCAAACATAGGCGCAGCAGCTAACAAGTTCAGCTAATCTTCTTCAAAGATATCTAGACATATACAACTTCTAATTACATGCATTTTGATTAATTAAATTATCAACACCTAAATAGATATCCAATAAATTTTCCCTTGTTGACTGATGATACCAACACTAAGCTAGTAAGTGAAGTCCTAGAGGAAAACAATATAGATTAGGACATGCCATGAACAATTTTGAGTAATAATGGGTATTAGAGTTTTAATTTCAGGTGGATATAAAGCTAGAGAGGGATAAAATGAGTGGATTAGGGCTATGCGTCCATCCTTGCAAGTGGATAATCAATAAACAGTACATACAAATTGAGGTTACACAGCAGTATCACGTGCACCATTTTGGCTCCACCACTGATGACACAAACCATCAACAGTTAAATATCAATTTGTAAGAAACAAATAATTTTGTTGAGCAATTAGTTAGTGGTCTTCTATCCCAATATAAATGAAAATTTGGTATTCCGTTCGAAAATCAACTAATTTGGAAATCAATTAATTTTATTGTTATTTAATTTCTCAATAATAATAATAAATAAATAATTTATTGTGCTTCATTCACCCTCAATTACTATTATTATCCACCATATGTATCAAACGACATGACAGGAACAATGTTTAGGAAAATATGATACACATGATAATTTAAGAATAAGACAATGCATGTAAAGTGAAAGCAAAATCAGAAGACAATAAGAAGTTGTCTTAAGGTTAATTAAAATTAATTAATATTTTTTTAAGTAATTGTCTAAATAAAATATATATTAATGTGTAAGATAAATTTGATATAATTGGTATTGAATTATGTGAAACAAAGTCTACACCTGTCGGCGTTCTTTGCTTTTTTTTTTTTTTTTTTTTTTTTATGGATGTTTGTAGTCGTTTAATATTAACCATAATATCATATCCCCATTTTTCATGGTAAAAACAGGTACAATTATACGAAATGAAACTACAACTAATTATAACTAATTGTTACTCTTTGATGAGGAAAATATCTTATATTTCAATTAATTTCAATTGCTATGTGTTATTTTTTATGATTCAACGTGTACCTTCCAAATCATTAAACAATAAAGATTACGACATGACAGGAACAATTTTGGGGAATATATAATACATATGATAAATTAAGATTAAGACATTGGAAAAATCAGTGCCTACTATAAAGTGTGGAATGGAGAGACCAAGAGAAGTAGGAAATTAAAGAGTGAAAAAGTGCTTGCTTTCTCGATAGTCGTCTTGGTATTGGATCCACTCTTCTGTGAACAAGAATTCGATTCTATTCATTTTCTTTATTCTTAATAGAACCCCCCACCCGAACCATTTTTAAGATCCCCAAACCCTCTCGAATGAGTTCTACTATAGAAACTTTCAACATAGACCCGGGTAATAAGTAATTGGAGTTTTAATTTTAAGTGGATATAAAGCTGGAGAGGGATAGAATAAGTGGAATAGGGTTGTGGGACCATCCTTGCAAGTGGATAATCAATAAATAGTACATACAAATTGAGGTTACATAGCAGTACCACGTGCACCACTTTGGCTCCACCACTGATGACACAAGACCATCAACAATTAAATATCAAATTTTTAGAAAGAAACAGTTTGTTGATTAGTAGTCCTCTATTCCCATTTTTTAAAAAATGGCATTCCATCCAAAAATCATTTAATTTGGAAACCAATTACTTTTATGATAATTCAATATTAGACATATTTTAAAGTTTTAATTTCAGATAGTAGTACACAAAACTATAAAACTGAAACTAAAGAAAATCTCATTCTCTATAACCCCTTTTTCTAATAAACTCACGTCCCTTTCTCCTCTCTTCAATTCTCTTAGACTTCATTGGGATAGATAGATTTGAAAATGATTGAATTTAAAAAAAAATCAAATGTAAGAAAATATATATTTCAAATCACAATTGTAAAGAGATAGAAGAGAAGGGAAAAAGTAAAGGAAGGATAGAGATGGAATGGTAGAGAGGAGTGATTTCACAAATAACATGGTTTTGATAAGGATTTAGAATTCCTCAATTTTAAATATAAACTCAAATTTAAATATTTGTAAATTCAACTAACTTACTTGGAAAAAGTGATTATTTGTGTGTGAAATCTACGGATTTCAAATCTACTCATCAAAATGGAACCTTAAATCGCTGTAATTAAACCAATTTAAAATCACTTTACTGGCGCATCGAATCCGTCATGATGGCTGGAATTTTAACTCTGTGGCTTTGCAGCAGTGGTAACTGGTAACTTATGATTTGCTGAAGAGTGAATCATGGTTGAAGGTGGTTCAGCCTCGTTTGCAGCTTCTTGTATTTTGGTCAAAGTGGAAAAGAGTGGACCTCACACTAACTAGCCAAATTTTCACATAAATTAAAGAGTGAAAAAGTACTTGCTTTCTCGATAGTCGTCTTGGTATTGGATCCGCTCTTCTATGAACATGAATTCGATTCTATTCGTTTTCTTTATTCTTAATAGAACCCCCACCCGAACCATTTTTAAGACCCACAAACCCTCTCGAATGAGTTCTATTATAGAAACTTTCAACATAGACCTGGGTAATGGGTAATTGGAGTTTTAATTTCAACTGGATATAAAGCTGAAGAGGGATAGAATGAGTGGAATAGGGCTGTGCAACCATTCTTGCAAGTGGATAATCAATAAATAGTACATACAAATTGGGGTTACATAGCAGTACCATGTGCACCACTTTGGCTCCACCACTGATGACACAAGACCATCAATAATTAAATATCAATTTTTTAGAAACAAACAGTTTGTTGAGCAATTGATTAGTACTCCTCTATTCCCATTTTAAAAAAATGGCTTTCCGTCCAAAAATCAATTAATTTGGAAACCAATTACTTTTATGATAATTCAATATTAGACATATTTTAAAGTTTTAGGGGCCGTTTGGTTGGCTCTTTTGAAATGTAGGTAATGATAATCAAAGTCATAGTGTTCGATTGGAATGATTCTATTGTGACTTTGATTCCTAAAAACTAAGGAATCTATCATAATTCAGCTATTTAAAAACTATGACTTTCATTTCATACTCATTCAATTCCTATATCTTTTTCATTCCTTACTATTATACCAAAAGCTCCCTTAATTTCAGATCGTAGACTCATAGTATACAAAACTATAAAAATGAAACTAAAAAAATCTCATTCTCTATCATGCACTATTTATGGGAAGACTGCGAGACGCAAACGCACCATTTAATTTGTTTAAACTAATTAAACCGCCAAAAAACAAAAACCCGAAAAAACAGGCGCATTGTTCATTATTATTAGCATGAGTGATAATAATAATAATAATTATTATAACAATAATAATATCCATCAAAAGGCATATGCAAACCACAAAGCCCTCATTTTGATTATCTCTCCTCATTCTCTCTCTCTCTCTCTCTCAAGAAAGACGCCATAGCATTAGTCTTTTCTTGAGACCCAAGGAATCAATGAGTACGGCGATGGAAAATCCCTTTGGTAATGAGAAGCAGCCACGTAGGTTGGGTGGGCCATCCCCGAAGCTTTCGAGCCGAGTCAGCGACAAGTTCGACCGGACAAAGGAGGCGGCGGCCGCCGGCATGGAGAAAACCAAGGAGGCGGCCACCGTCGGAGTTGAGAAAACTAAGGAGGCGGCCAAGAAGAGTGTGAATTGGATTAAGATTAAGTATAGCAAAAGCTTTCAGAAAAAGTAAACAAATATTATTAACAAATTAGAGAAGCACCTTTTATTTTTATTACTAATTTTCTTTCGGTATATATATATTATTTTTTGTATATGTATAGTAGATCGAATGGAAAAGGTGCCTGCAGGTAAATCAGATGTTTAGAATGATCATTGTTTGAATCTTGTTCTAAGGTTATCAGAAAAAATGGTATTAATTTAATTTGGGTAAATTAATTGGCTATTGATCAATTAATGAATTCTATGTCATTGTTATTCTTTTTGGGCCATATATATATAAATGCATGTATATGTTAAATTCTCTTTCTTCTTCTTCTTTTCCCTCCATCGATCAATATGGTGATGAAACCTATAGCTATTCGTCAATCGATATACATAGATTTTTATTTTTTTTAATGTGTGATTGATTGAACGTTCTCTGAATTTGTCAAATTAACGGAAGAAACATAATTTTATATGTAATTAGAAAACGAGTGATTTCATGTGTTGTTTTCTATAACTCCCAAATAGTAAAACTTCTCATTCCATAGCAAGTTCAAGTGAATTTGTATCGCTAGAAAATTCATTATTATTAATTACGTCCACATGGTTTTATTTTTGAACTTCCCTCCAAAAATCTCATATTAAAGACGATATTCTTCATTCTTATATTTCTCAGATCCGTTCCTATTTATCCGATGTGGAATACTGTTTGGAATCCCAACTCATTTATCATTAGTGCTTTTGGAATTTGAACCAAATTTTACAAACGGAATGGATCCTCTGCTAGACAGTGAAATCAGCAAATGGTGTTGGGTACTAAAATAGTGACGTATAGTTAAAATATTTCCCTTTTTTAATAGGACCAAGTCATGATTTTTTATTTATCATGTTAATAAGTTAAAAAAAAGAAGAAATATTTCAACTATACGCCACCGTTTTAGTATCCAGCACCATTTGCTGGTTTCACTGCCCAAGAGAGGATTCATTCCCATGTGGAATACTGTTTACAATCCCAACTCACTTATTATCAAGGTTGTAGAAGTCGAAAATCGGTAATCGGACGCTAATCAAAAATCAAAAATCAAATTTTTGACCGCCTAGAGGCCGCCTAAACCCGAAAACGCCTAGAAGGGCCGATTTTGCAGAAATCGGGTAGGCAAGGGGCCGTCTAGCCAGATTTCTGCATCACTGCTTATCATTAGTGCTTTAGGAATTTGAACCAAATTTTACAAACTCATCTTGTATGATCTAGAGTAGTATATTACAAAATTAAACAAATAATTAGAAAAAAAGGTAGCTAAAATGGATGGTGGGGTTTGTAATTGTCAAGCAAATCAAAGAGGTCATCTCCAATTCCAAAGCCAAGCATTCTGGCCATATCTTTAGCCTTCAATCTTGGCATGGGAATCTGATTCTCCTTCAACCATGCGTACACCACAAACACTTTTTTCACCACGAATATCTCCAGTGCTTCTGGGTTGAACACTACTCCCATTCTCAAACTCATCTGCATGTACACCATTTTAATCAAATTATTATATTATTTTGTGAATAATTATTAGTGGAGGTTAAAGGAAGTTCAATAACTTTCTTAAATAATTTCAGTATGTCTCGCTCGAATTCTCTCTCCCAACAAAGAATATGAGTAAAGAATTGAAATTCTCTATTTTATCATATAATTTCAAGGCACTAAAATTTATAATAAAAGAAACGATTTGTGAAGCAATTCGTGTGATAGCATTTTGATTATAGGAATGATAGTTTGTATGTAGAATTCAACCGGCTTTGATTTTCTTATAAATTGGTTGGTTTGATTTCTAACAAATTCTATCTTAGATACTCCATCCATCCCATATATAATTTTATATATAGTAGTAGATGACATATATATTTTTAAAATAAAATATGAGAATGTGGAGTTAAATACTAAAATAAAAAAAATGTATTTTTATTTACTTTTATGAGTATAAATAATTTTATTTTTAAGAGTACAAAAAAAGTTGTGAAACGTTTAATTAAAATAAATGTTATTGGACGAAGGAATATATTTTCTTTATTTACACAATATTTATGTCACTTTTGTTGTCCACAAGTGTCACTTTAGTTAGAATAAGTGTCAATTTTAAGCTCACATGCCCTAAATCACAATATATTATATTCAAATTAAACAGGTGTTATTTTATTATTCAATAGCAGTAACTTCACCTATTTTTTAAGTTATTTGAATATCGTAGATTTACGGAACCAATTTCCATTGGTGGAAAAATCCAAATTAATATGAGTACAAGTTATTAAAAGGGTAGGTATCTTATAAATTTGAGTTCATAATGTCATGTATAATTATTTTCACTTGTGTGCATATATATTATCACTTTTATAAAAATATGTTCTATTTTTACAACAGTGATAATGTACATATGCATAATAAAGAATACATGACTACCTCCGTCCCAGGAAAGTTTGCAGTACTTTCCTGGGCACAGGTTTTAAGGAAAAATGTAATTAATAGAATGTGTATGGTGGAGATTGTAAGGTAAAAATTTTAAAAGTGAAAATTTAAAGGAATATTTTTATTTTGGGAGTATGCAAACTTTTGTGGAATAAACTAAAAAGAAAAATATGCAAATTTTTGTGGGACGGAGGTAATATATGATAGTGATAATTAATAAAATTGAATTCACATAAACTCGCATATAATCAAAACCATTTATTGTGAAGGGAAGGAGTATACAGATGGATACCTGGTGAGGTACAAGCATGGCAGCATAGCGTGCAAGCTCCCCTGCTCTCCAATCCAACACCACAGGCAGCCATGGATACACAGCGTCTAATCTAACAAACCACAACCTTATATCTGGGAACTCCGACAGTTCTCGGGGATCGTTCTCATCTTCCCTACTGTAGTTGATCGTAAATCCAACACTGCGTTCAAGCAAATCCTTCGGATCCGCTGCAAAACCATTTTAATGCTTAATTCACATATTTCCATTTCGGTTTTGCATATCATCAAACATCATGCGTGCACTATTACAAACAGAGGATCCAATTTCAATCGAGGGAAATATCACACAACGGAGGTGTTAAATTAGGAGCTTCACTCGATTATAAATGTATCCTAAAGTAAACAGGAATTACCTGAGATAATTGCAGTGGGGGTATGAAATGGGGATAAATCGAGGCGAGTGATGATATCGTTGTTGATGACTACCTCAAATCTGCCGTCTTTTGGAGGCAACGGCGGAGGTGCTTTCGATGCATCTATCAACAATAAACATTTAGGTCCATATTATGCTGAAAATGGATTGATGAATATTTACCTTCATCATCATCATCGTAGAGAGAGAGGTCGTAGTTGCCGGATGGATTGAATGATACAGAAACAGAAACGGGCCTCAATTCTGAGGTGGAAAAGAGGGAGTGTGACTTGGAATGAAGCCATGGAGTTGAAGTAGGAGTGGATATGGCGGGTTGTTTGAGTGGACAAGAAATTGGATAAAGAGGTCGAATGGAAGCAGCCATGGTGGGAAAGATGAGGTCCCTTTTTCTATTCATTTATTCTGTTCTGCTCATCTCCTGTCCAAGAAAATAAATGGCCCTTATTTCGTATTTAACGGGCTACAACCAGAGATTAGCAGGCCCATATTTTGCTTGATGGCCCATGTTGTTTGACAAATATTTTGGACTTCTTTTTAAGGGGATTTTTATTAGGCCCAGGTTATTGACACAGAAATACACTACCCTTTAAATGCTCGGCATTTTTTTACCAATTTTCGGCAAATTTTTTTGAATTTTTTGATCATTTTTGTACTGTGTTCGAAAAAAAATGTCAAAAAAATGAAAAAAATTCGGAAAAAAATGATGAATAAAGGGTAGTGTATTTTTAAAAAAGATAGTGTATGTATTTGGGTAGTGTATTTACAAAAAAAGGCTAGTGCAAATAACCTTGGCCTTTTTATTATTGAATGCCCACTGTATATTACTACTTTCCAATATAAGTAATATATTTTGTTAATATACTCAACTACAATTTAAAGGCCAAGTTATATCCGTTCATAATACACACTAATTATTCTTTGTTGTAAACATACAAAAAATACTCTTTTTAATTTAATTAAATTTTAATCTCAACAAATTCTTATCAGTACACCCAACAACTGTTACAAAGTCATTGTTTTTAGATACGTTTGTTAAAAAATATTGAATAAATTCAAATATTTCGAAAACATTTAAAAAAAAACCGTAAATCTGCAAATTTGGAAAAATTATATATTTTGATGATATTGACTATATTTCAACATGTATTTTTTAAGATTTTCTAAGATTTCTTAAATTCGAGATACCAAATGCAAATTTTTATTTTTTTCAAATACGAGAGCAAATGAAAAATAGAAAAAAAAAAGATTTGCGAGCAAATCTGGAGAAAATAAAACTGGTAATCATCTAGTGTGTGTATATCAAATATATGTGGGTGCGTACAACGTGGGCTAAATTTAAATTCTTTGAATACATATATGTAAAATATCTAAAGTGCTCTTTTATCTTTTTAAAATTGATAAATACACTCCTCACAAATTTAAAAATATACACATTGATCGTGAATAGTACTACCATAAGTTGCTCATTTTTGCACAAAATAACAACGTTAAAAAAACCCAATAAATTATATTGATTAAAAAACCATAAAAATGCAACAAATTTCCAAAAATAAAAATCGAATATATGTATCGAATTCAGAAAATCAAATCCAAGGGTTTCAATTCACCTTAGCAAAAACTCAAATTTCTCAACTAAAGAGTACATTTTGTTAGCACGACTTCAGTATTTTATAGACAAAAAGTTAATCAACATTCTCAAATTAAAAAATCTTTTAAAAAAAATTCAATTTTTTTTCCATTTACTTACCTTTTTTCATTATGGACGGTGACGATAGTGTGGGTACAGCAATAGAAATAACATAAGTTTTGTGTATAGGGTAAAAAATGAATGAAAAAGAATAAAGACATAAAGGGGAATAAGGTATTTTAGACAATTTAAATGGATTCTCCTATAGTGAATGGTGGATTATGAATTTTCGAAAATTATCTGATTTTTAAACTGAATACAGAGTTATTATATCATGTTAATTAATCTTTTCCTTTTCATACAAATTACATGTCATAATGACATTTAATTATATATTATTAATAATCAGATTCAACACAAGATCGATCATAATGCTAAATTTGTTACTAAAAACATTATGATTGGAGGTGCTGCTATTTTTTCAACTATTAATTGCAGGTTGGACCTATTTTTGCTTCATAAGGAAGTTTTCGGCAAAAGGTTAGTCGACGGGACAAACACGTCTGTTTCTAATCGAGTCGAGTTCGAGTTGTACATGTTTGAATCTTGTAATCTACCTGCAGGATAATTGAATGCAAAGGAAATGGAGTAAAGACGCTTAATTTCATTATGAAGAGATAGAGAAGGCAACCAACAAGATGTTGTGGGACCCTTAGCAGTGAAGAGGCCACACGATGAGTGTTTATCTTCTGATTATTCACACATTTATTTTATTCATTCTGTTTTTTAATTATTTGTATAATTTTAAAAAAGAAACACGTCCATTTTTATATAAACACATTAACCACTTGTCATTATATATATATTTTACTTGAAAAATGTATTTTTCTTTAAAAAAATTAATATGAAAAGAATTATACAAAGGAGGGAGTATATAATATGTGGTAACATTTTGAAGTATTAAATTGGATATTTGGGGCAATTAATGATTGTACAAAAACATTCTGAATTAATTTTAATTGGTTGGTGTATTTGCAGAGGTGAGGTTGCTGTCAAAAGTGAAGCATAACAACCTTGTCGGACTAGTGGGGTTCTGCCAAGAGGCTGGTAAAATTGAATACATATATGGAGATATATAAGAGATCTGATATTAATAATTGCATCAAGTATATATTTAATGTTGATATATATATATATATATATGGCAAACACTCAAATAGAAATTTATACGGGTCAAAGATCCGTAGAAATATCCATTTTTGAAAATTCGCGGGTCTAAACCGGGTCGGACCGAATTTGAGTTTTTTTTTTTCCAAAATTCGAGCAGATAGTGATTTTCGCTCCCAGGTATGTTACAGTCGGGGTAAATGCATGTTACTTTAAGGCAAAATGTGTGTTACAATCAGATTAAATGTTGTTTTCTACACATATTCATTTATTTTTATAGAAGTAAATATTTTTCATGCAATGTAAAACATGTATATGTTACATTGTATGTGTAACACATATTTATTCTTAATAAAAATACATTTTATCCTATAGTAACACATATATGCTCATATAATAACACAAATTGAGGAACAAATATGTGTTACAATTAAAGTAAATATGTATTACTGTAAATTTATGTTACAATTGGAGTAAATTTGTGTTACTGCAAATGCGTGTTACATCTAGAGTAAATGTGTGTTACAATTAGAATAAATGTGTGTTACTGCAAATGTGTGTTACAATTAGAGTAAATGTGTGTTACTGCAAGATCAAATGTGTGTTACTGTATGCACAAACATTTATTTATCCTTATAAAAATATATATTATATAACATATATAAGGTATTAAATGATGTATTAAGTACATTAATAACATATTATTAACATAAATCAACAAAGAGAATAAAAAATAAATTAAGTAACACATATTTATACTAATTTATACTTGCAGAAATACATATTTTCTTTATAGGTACTTGAAAAGTACAAAAAATTAATTTTTTAAGAACTTGTAACACAGATTTTGCCTAATTGTAACACGTCTTTGCCCAAATTGTAACATACCTGGGAGCGAAAAACATATTATTAACATAAATCAACAAAGAAAATAAAAAATAAATTAACACATATTTATACTTGCAGAAATACATATTTTCTTTATAATTACTTGAAAAGTACAAAAAATTATTTTTTTAAGAACTTGTAACACAATTTTTGTCTAATTGTAACACGTCTTTGCCCAAATTGTAACATACCTGGGAGCGAAAAAACCTGGAACTACAAGTTGCGCAAATTTTGGAAAAAAATGTCCAAATCTGACCCGACCCGATTTAGATCCGCGAATTTTTCAAAAATTGATATTTCTACGGTAAAAATTTCTACACAAGTGTTGCTCTATATATATATTTTTTATGATTTGGTATTGGATCCAATGACCTATTAATTTGAGGGAGCTACAATTCATCTTTTACTAAGGATTCATTTTAAGTCAGTTGTATAGATTGGCTAATCGCAAAACTTACATGTTGCAGTTTTCGAACGTGATGTTATAAAGAAAAACATTTAAATAATAATATCAAGGGTGTAAATGACGCTCGGCGGTCGGCGGGCGGTCGAGTACCTTCAAACGCCAAGGCCGTCTAGGCGGCGCCAAGGTTTTTTAATATATTTCTAGTCAATTTAAAAAAAATCTACTAATATTAATTTTTTTCTAATAAAAATATACATTTAACAATAAATTGTAAACTTAAAATAAAACATAATTAATATTCATCTTCTAAACAAAATAACAAAATACATCGTACGAATAAACTATCAAGTAGTTCAAATAGGAGAAACATCTAAAGACGACTGTTGTTCAACTCCACGTACACACTCTTCATAATCAGATTCAAACTCCACATCAACATTTATTTCATCATCATCAGATAAGAAATCATCATCGACCTCATCAAGATCTCTAGGTCGAGAAGTCATGCTCGAAGTTGAGTCAATATCTCCCTCAACAATATCATCATCAATCAATCCACCCCGAACAATCCATTCTTGAGCATAACTTGCATCATCTTTTGCTAATAAAACTTCCACATCTTTCTCTTTTAACTTCTTACGCTTGTTTATCAATTTTGCATTAAAATTGACATACACAAGATTGTTTAATCGTTCGGCTAGAAGCTTGTTTCTTTTCTTCGTGTATATCTAAAAAATTATAATAAATTAATACTTACTACTTAATAATACTTAACAATTAATAATATACAAGTACATATTTACAAAAAATTACTAACCCCTTCAAATGCACTCCAATTTTTTTCACAACCCGATGAGCTAGTAATCAGAGAAAGTATCCTCATAGCAAGTCTTT
>JAPKLY010000286.1:266100-340378 GCA_026898435.1 Prunella vulgaris | reverse complement strand
GAGGCAGCGGCTGGTGGCGGCGTGGGAGCAAGGAGGCAGCGGCTGGTGGCGGCGTGGGAGCAGGGAGGCAACGGCGTTGAAGCAGCGAAGTGGGAGCAGGCCGGCGGCGCCGTTGAAGCTGTGGCCGGCGGCGACGTTTGCTGGCCGCAATAGGGCAACGGCAGATTAGGGTTTCGACAATTTCTGTCTATTTTTTATTTTCCCCCTTTCTCTCTATCTTGTATCTTCACGTCTCTGTTTCATTTTACTTTTTAGTAATTTAATTATTGTTTCTTAATTACTTTACTTATTACTCCCTCCGTCTTTCTATAAGTTGCTCATGTTGCCATTTTCGTCCGTCTTTCTATAAGTTGCTCATTGCTTTTTTACCTTTTTTGGAAACTACTATTCACTTCTTTATTATTATTTTCAATATTTTTTATACTATTTTCATTACTTTTTCACTTTTCTCCATCACATCACTCATACTTTTTCACTTTTTCTATCACATCACTTATACTTTTTCACTTTTTTCATCACATCACTTATACTTTTTCACTTTTACCTTAATTCGTGTGCCCAAAAGCAACGAGCAACATATACAAAGACGGAGGGAGTATTAGTTAATATTTATTAGTATAATTATTACTTTAGATTAGTTTAGTTATTAGTTTATTTAATACAGTACATAACTTTTTTTTTTTTAAACAAAAAACAAAAAATTCGCCAAACCCGCCATTTTCTTGAAACCACCGAGGCCGCCTAGGCGGCGCCAAATCCTCTATCCGTCATTTTTCAACGTCAAGGCATAGTCATCAGCAAGGATGAAAATATCGCTATCGCAAGTAATATCGCAATCTTAAGTTTACGGAAATATCGATGGATATATCGATATCGCAAAAAAAATAGAAAAATAACGGAAATTTTATTAAAATTTTAGAAATTTAATATGAAATTTTAGAGATTATTATAGCATGTTATTATGCATATGTTTCATCTAAGATAACAAAAAATTGATATGTTTAAAGCAAATAAATAGATAATGGACTATATAATCATTGTCTGACATTAATTAATTAATAATATAATGCATAATACAATAAAAGATGATTTGAATTACATGATACAATACATTTAGTATCAAAATGATGACCTATGGGGTTCAAATATAGAAGATGGAATCTCATCTTTGTCCAAACAATATTGGTACCAACTCATTGCATTAGAATAATCCTGCATATAGTTATGCACATGTCATTTATATGTTTCGTTATCTCTTCCAACAGTTTCACCATAGATTGGATAGTGTGCACTAACCCAATGATTTTATTGATATGAAAATGGATGCTGAAACACATTTTGAGTATTCCAACCAAATTGTGAACTCGAATGTGTGTCAGAAGCATATGAAAGAATATACAATCACTAAAAACAAAATTATCATTTGAAAATTATATAAAAATATAAAAAAAAGAAAAAATTGTGATTTTTTATGTAGAGCGATATATCTGCGATATTTCTCGATTTTCAATTACTTTTGTACTACGAGTGAACCGATATCGATATCGATATTTTGCGATATATCCACGATACTTTGTAAAAAATACATTGTACCCCAATATCCATATCGCATACTCAAAATTTGCGATATATCCCCGATATTTTCATCCTTGGTTGTCAGCAGCCGGCGGCTGCCATTTGCATCACTGCTTGATTCTAATGTAGATTCTTCTGACAGAAGTAAGTGCTTAAGGTTTATACCTATTTGTAAATACAAGTTTATTGCATGTTTTACATGTGACCGCACATTTTTTTGATATTATTCATTAGTGCGAAGTGCATATGCTTCAAGCAATTCAGAGCTTAAGAAAAGAATAGGCAAATTTCAGAAAATGCTTGTGTATAAGGTATTACCGTTGGGCTGGATTTTGAATACTAGATATATTATGTGAAGTGTTTAGAAGTAGTGTACGAGGATTATTGAGCATGAAAACTCTTTTTTCTAATGGTAGTGCAATCAGTAATTGAGCTGATTGCGAGAGAAAACTTCAATTTTGATATGGTCTTTTGGAATTGAATCTGAATTGCCTTGTATACTGGAGCAACTTATCTCAACAATTCAATTTAAATCTCGTTAAACATTGCCTGTTTTAATCTTTCTTTGTCCCATAAAAGATGCTTCTAAATTATTTTTTGTATCGGGCCATTGTCACACAATCATTGTTTAGACGATTCTTTTTCCAGTTGGAAGCAGAATCTTCAACGCTGGAGAGGTATAATATGCTAGCCGACTGCTATTAATTTGGAGGTCTAGCATGCCTTGTCTATAACACTTGCTTATATCTTATAAATTCGAAACCACTTGCATAATGCTCTTTGAATTTTAACATGTTGCTCTAGGATTTAGCAAATACTTCATCCTTTTTCTTTATTATCCTGTGTGAAATCCAAATTTATATTATACCTGCCTCTGGTTAGAACTCCATAATCATCTTGTCTTTTCTGAAAAATTGCCTGAAAATTTTTAATATGAAAAGTTTCAGCTTTTAGATGCCGTATAACATGTTTCTTTAAGAGTATTAGAAATTAGAAATTGCACCTATGATTTTGGCAAGTGGAGCTAATGGAATGGAAAGGTTTGACAAAGATGGAGTCTACATGGTCGCCTTACTGATACAAAGTACTACCTTGTGATTCTAAGTTATCTAGAGTGAACAGATAATCCATAACACTGTTATTCAATTGAAGGAACATGAACCTTGGTGCAAAAGCTACGTATAACTATATAATCAGCTCAGTGAAAATTGGGAAACGTTGTACTGGGATGAAGGGTATTGCAAGAAACTTGCTCTAGATCATGCAAATTATGACTCTACTGAAGATGTTGAAGAAGTTTTCAATTCTTACAGGCTAGACAGTTTTTCTGTGACTTGCATTTGGTTTTCACGTGGTTTTAATCATCTGTTTGTATAAATTTTGAAATTTTAATCTTTTTCATAATGTTGCACCTATCAGCTCGAAGGAACGGCTTAGTTTAGTAATTTAGATAATGTTCATATGTTCTACTAAAGCATTTTTCATTTTCTGGATTGTTAACTTTTCGGGTTGTATTTTCAAATGATTGCCCATCCTTTGCAGGTTCAGACAACCCTGAGCAAAACCAACCAAGGTAATTGTGTAGATTCTATCTCGATTTTAAAATTTTATATCGTAAATGTACTGTAAAGGAGGTTATTTGAATTCTTTTGGCTATCGAATTTATTTTTCTGTTATTCTTTTCTTAAAATAACTATATGTTTCTTCGCACGTTGCTCTGTGCTCTAGAATTTACAAATGGGTGAACTGCAATGTTATCTATTCAAACAATAATTGCTTTTTTACAAGTTACAATTAATTTGCTTGAAAATGTTCCTATGAAGGTGTTTATAACCATTTACTTTTAAACTTTGTCAATTTGACTGCTATCATTTTTTACTGCAGGATCAGGCTGGGGGGATGAACAGGGAAAGTGATAATTGGAATAAGGTTAGCCAAATCCATGACAAATTTGAATATATAAGTGAGAGAAGAATGAGAGAGAGGTTAGTTTTAATTAGTTTTATTCCTCTTGCTTTATTTGTAACAATGCAGTTTTGCAACTAATTTATGATATTGATAGTCATGAATTAGTGAAGATCTATAAACAATCACTGGTGTATGTGTGTCATTTATGGATTTTTTTGCTTATTGAATCTACAAACTTGTGATTGTTTTTTATGCCTTTGCATCTACCCATGCCAAAATTTATCTCTCTTTTTCTGGCTGATTCTTATGCCTTTAAATACATGTTGAAGCTAAACTCTTATCATGTGCATTTATTATTTTCTGCAAATACTCAGTAGAACTAGATAGAACATTAGTACCTCCGTCCTACAAAAGTTTGCATACTTTCCGTTTTAGTTTGTCCCACAAAAGTTTGCACACCCCAAAATGGAAATATTCCTTTAAATCTCCACCTTTAAAATTTTTACCTTACAATCTCTATCATACACATTCTACTCATTACACTTTTTCTTAAAAGTCGTGCCCCCAAAAGTACCGCAAACTTTTGGGGATGGAGGTAGTATGTTAGAGTGTGCGTCTGTGATACATGTTAAGAGACAAACTCTTATCATGTGCATTAAATTGTTGGATGTGATTTTTCTTCATTATATCACTATATCATTTGAGCTGAATGGATAATAACTGGAAATTAACATTATGAACAGGCTATGGACGCTATAAGGAATCCACAACGGTGAAGTTTTCTAGCATGGCAGTCGGATCCAGTAACAACTAGGCTAGATTTGACATATAACCAGGCAAAAAATCACCCTGCATTAGTAAATGCATATGCTACCTACGCCAGGAAACTCAAGCTTCAACATCTAAGCAGCTCAAGACGTTTGACGATCTGGCTTAAAATTTTATGGATCTTCATGAGAAACAGACCTACGACGCTGTATTGTTTGAATCTGATGGGCTGGTTGATAAGGATATCTTAAAATTTTTTAGGAAGAGGTGAAGGATAAGATTAAGATTACTAGGTTAATGATTGCAGAGAACAAGGAATCATATGACAATTATATCAAAAATTAAAAATTTCAACTTTTGTTGTAACTGAGTTGCTTGTGAAGGCCAAAATTAATGTGGTCTTTGACTGCACATTTGCTGCTAAATCAACTCAAGCCTGAGTTTGAGGATCCAACTTTATACTCTATTTTCAGACAATGTGATTGTAATCTCTATGGTGAAAAACTCGATTGTTAAGAATGTAGAGGGGCCATGGAAACACTTTTTCCACATTGTTAGTGATAGGATGAATTTTGCTTCTGCTTTAAGATGAGGCCATTGCAAGGAGGAGCTCATATTGAGAAAAAGTCAGTGGATAGTCCCAAAACCTGATTATAATCAGTCATAACCTTTTCTTCTGTTGTTTCGTATGAATATCTTCCATCATTAACCTGTCATAATAATGGTATCTTCCATCATGAATTTGTCCATATTTTTCTGCATCAATCTCGCCAAGACACTACTCCAATTTTGCTTTCTGGTTTGTGTGCATATTTAAGTGTGCTTTTTGTTTAAATCATCATTATGTTGTGTCTATGAATTTGTGTAAATGTGATAAAACGATATATCAAAATAGTGAAACTAGGTTTTACTTTTGTAAATTCCAATTTGAAATTTGTGCAGGAGTACATGCAATAGCATAACGAGATCGAACTTTCTACTTTAGGATGAATATATTTTGCCTAATGAAAAATATTGAAGAGTCAATTTTTTCCCATGACTTCTAAGGATACAATTGCAAAGCAAGGGAGAGATGGTGAGAAGTCTCAAATGACATTTGCACATCTTTTACAAAGATAGAAAAATATGTTGAAGAGCTTCAAACAATATTATGAGCTCAACTGTTTTTATTTACACGTAATATGATGCATTTAATTCATTATCAAGTCAAGTGATTTATCTTTTTGGAGAAATTATATCTTAAAACAACAAAAGAAATTTCAAAAGACAATTTAAAAAGAAAACATGTAAACTAAACCTACAAAGTAGTTGAACGCGTGTAACGCACGTGTCGTTAAACTGTATAACAAAAACTATGACGAAGCAAACTATTTCTTAAGGACTATTTTGCTTTAATGGATAGGATTGATAAGTAATAATCCCTTCTTTATTGGATATTTGGTCTAATCTCTTCCATGTAACAATGTATTATAAACTTGAGACGTAAATCAATTTTAACATGAAATTTAAATGCATATTTAAACAGTATTAATTATTTTCATCGAACGTCATTGCCATCAAACAAATACTCCCTCCATCCCGTTATAAGTTGCTCGTTGCTTTTGGGCACACAAATTAAAG
Organism: Prunella vulgaris; assembly: GCA_026898435.1. Taxonomy (NCBI): domain Eukaryota; kingdom Viridiplantae; phylum Streptophyta; class Magnoliopsida; order Lamiales; family Lamiaceae; genus Prunella; species Prunella vulgaris. Next base: position 334,507 of record JAPKLY010000286.1, on the reverse strand, counting down.
TAAAAATGAAAAAATATTAAGTAATGTGATGAAAAAAGTGAAAAAGTATAAGTGATGAGATGGAAAAAAGTGAAAAAATAATGAAAATAGTGTAAAAAGTATTAAAAATAATAATAAAGAAGTGAATAGTAATTTCCTAAAAAGGTAAAAAAACAAATGAGCAACATATAGTGGGACGAACGAAAATGACAACATGAGTTATTTATAGTGGGACGGAGGGAGTACCTTCTAATGAAAAAACTAATACAATAAATCAATTCCGTTGCTCAATATGGAAAGATGTATACTCAGAAGAGTAAACGCCAAAAATTAATACAAACACACTAATACTTTTAAGTGAAACAACTAATACCACTTACAATTACACACGAATTGCACGGAAAACCTAATGCATCCATGTTTTGTCTGATTAAAAAATCTCACCGAGTTTTTTTAAGATGTCATGAATAGAAAAGAAAGTTCTTCAAAGATAAAGAAAATTTCAAATGATGAAACGAATCCCATGTAATCGCTTATACATTTTGTATCAAGTGCGATGAAAAACTAGGTCAATAGTACAACATTTATTAGTTCCACACCACATAAGAGGTGCGAGTGTTCGTGTAATAACTGAAGTAAGGCGTCCCGTTCAAAACTTCAGATGATGCTCGAATAAAGATGCCATCTCAATCTGCCAGACAAACCGAACCAAAAAATTAACAGGAAAAGTTAACTACCTTATCAAAATCCATTGGCTAAACACTGTCGAAATGCAATAGATCCGTACTATAGTTTTGATATGGAGCTCGATTAGCAGGTTTAGTATAGAGTCTAACATAAGCATAAATTGCTTGCACTATGCTACAGTATACACATGTTATATAGAGACTAACATCAGCATGAAACTGACAAGAGGTGTACGTTGTACCCTTAACAAATATGAAGAGTACTATTTCTTATAGAAGTCTAGAAACAACAGCAGCCAAGTTTCAGTTATTAAAATAGATTAACTACTCCTTTCAAAAAAAAAAAAATAGATTTAACTATCCATATAATAACACAATTTGGATAACTAGATGGTCAACACTCTATGAGTAAGGAATTGAAAAGCAATTGGAAGAATATCCGGCAATAAACTATAGTGAACTTACGGCTGTCAATGCTGCTTCAGCGCCTTTGTTTCCTGATTTACCACCAGCTCGATTTAAAGCCTGCAATCATTGTGGTTCAAATTATTATAGATGACTTGTTGATTAAACATTTCACAGGAATCTCGCACAGGATATCAATGTAATTAACATATTATCAGGTAATCAGATTTTCAATGGACTGAAGAAATGATTTACCTGATCCATGTTTTCACACGTCAGAACGCCAAATATGCAAGGAACGCCTGTGGGTCAACATAAAACAGAAACCCGTTAGTAGATCAAAATTGGGTTACAACATCATATCCGAATATCTAGAAAGACAAAATATAATTGAGACAAGTATCAAACAAGAATTAGAGGCTTTTAATATTGATGGGGGTTAAAAGAGGAAATAATGCAAATTATTATATCCCTGGATTTTCTTTTTATAATTTTCATAAAATACAAAAACAGAGACAAGGGATTACCAATGCCAAGGCAGATAGTGAGAAATCCATGCAAAGTGTAAGCAAAAGCAAGAAAATAATAAATAAAGCCATATAAAGAAATTATTTCTAAGGACATTTGTACATAGCTAAATAGGATTAGTAACCATAAATCAAAGAATTTAATTGAAAGTAACCCACACCCTTCAAATTGGAAAAATAGACAACATAAGACTTTATATGCTTCATATGATAATTGCACAAGAAGATACACTCTACAGGCCTTACCTGAATTTAGACCAGCTGATAGGACTCCAGAGGTAGCTGAATTAGCCACAGAATCATAGTGCGTGGTGTCACCTCTAACCTATCAGCCAAAAATGGAAATTTAGAGAAGCCCAATAGTAATAGGCACAATACACAATAGTCTAAAAGAAGTTAAATACTGAGAGTTAATAAACACAATAGTATCTAATAGTAAAAGGTTCAGAGTATGTAAGGAAAAGCTTACCACAGCCCCAATACACACAACTGCATGATATTTTCTTGATTGCCCAAGCTTCTCCGCAACTAGGCCAATTTCAAAGGCTCCAGGAACCCATACAACCTAGTTCAAGAAGATCAAAACAATGTAAAAGAGTTTGCGCTGCAAAAAGAAACCACAACAAGGATACTTTTTACCAACAAATTTATCTAGGCAAATGAAATAGACAACAAAGCATAGACTAAATGAAAAGAAAAAAGAAAAAAATATAAACTTAGAAATTTATTTACTCACTTTTGGAGTACTTTTTCCTACAGTGGAGACAGTAACCATGTCAAATGTCAGCGTTCACATTTCACAGATTTTTGTACGTTTCACAAGGTTAGGATACGAGCTACTTGGAATTATGTAGTGGAACCTAATTAGAGATGTTTGGTTGCCTGGGTTTTGGAGTATTTGTGTATGGTGGATAAATATGTTGAGAACAAAATGCCCTACAGAATTACTTGATTCAACATGTAAGAAATTGAATATTTTCCATTCAGTCATTCAGATCATCAATTATCCTCACATTCCTGAGCTATAATCCAACACGAAAATGCAAACACAATTATGAAATGGAAAAATTGAGTTACTGAAAATCATATTACTAACATCAACATCTTCTTCTTTAACCGAATATTTCTTGAAAGTATCCAAAGCTCCCTCCAACAGTGGCCTGGTAACAATCTCATTGAAGCGTGCCACCACCTTTTTACCAAAAGAAATGATCATTAGTACTCTGAGAAGACACAATGTATATTCCCAAGGAAAAACCATCAACAATTAGATCATAAACAACAATATAATATACCAAAAAACTATGACGAAGCAAACTATTTCTTAAGGACTAGTTTGCTTTAATGGATATGATTGATAAGTAATAATCCCTTCTTTATTGGATATTTGGTCTAATCACTTCCATGTAACAATGCATTATAAATTTTTATCACGGGTCGATATCACATGAACCAAATGTAGGATAAATGAGATAAAGATATCAATCCTTCCAAATCCAACGAAGCAAACTAGCCCTAAGAGGATTGCATGAAAAGTAAACTAGCCCTAAGAGGATTGCATGAAAATATTAGCGCTCCTAAAAGAGTAGAAATAACAAGAGGCAGCATTACAGACTATAGCAAAGCGAAGGCCCTCAGCTGAGAGAAGTGAGCCGGTCAAATGACGAACAGCTGAAGTCTGTGAAAACGATTCCTTCTTCTTCGGCTTCTCAATCCACAATCCAAGATCTGTAAACGATGATGACATATTATAACCAAAATCCAACAAGGAAAAATAGAACCCAGAAACCACGAACAGTTAATTAATTTTTCTGAGCAACTTCCACCACATTTCCATCTCATACGCAACTCGAAAATGGGTCAAACATCCATTGATAGAGACTAGACTAAGATCTAATTCGAACCCTTAAAAGGAAAAAGAGAAATATACAAACCTTGATGGAGGGGCGACGAGGGAAGTGGACTCCCAGCAGCTGAAGCTATTAAACTTGTGGGTGTATTGCTATTGTGCAGATGGATGCAGGAGTAGTGGAAGGGTGAAGAAGGGACGGAAGAGTTTGGGAGATTACGTAGTGAAGGACGATGAACAAGTGATGATTGAGCGGAGATCGACGCCATTTTTCTGTACAAAAAAAGGAGAATGAATTCAATGCCAAAATTCAAATGGGAAGAAGCTCTCTTCTTGGTCGGACTGGCAACAGTGACACGCATAATGATTTAAAGGGTTGGGTTTATTTGAAGAGTATATACTAAGATAAAGAATTTAGATTTCACCTACGGTAATAATGACTGGTGGTTTGATTGATGTGGGAAACCTCCATGTGGTGTTCTGGAAGTAAAATGCCTTTAAGTATAAACATTTTCTCCTCTTTTTAATTAGAGAAGTTAACATTATAAGGTCACTCAGAAACCTTCTCAGAAATTGAAAAGGTCACTCAACTGTCCAAATTTATTAAAAGCCCAGTTATAAGTTACTAATCTTGCGTTAGAGTATGACACTACAAACCAGGAGTTCTGGAAGTAGATACACATCCAATCGGCAGTTGTGTATGGCTCCTTCAATTTTAGCATTTTAAATATATCAAAGTAGTTTAACAGAAAAACAATTCTTTTCATCTAGAGAAATCCATATACTTCAGTTTCTCCTCTACTAACCAAAAACAAATTCTTTATATACATTCTCCCTTTCATCGATGTAATTCAGAATAACATAGTGAGTATAATTTTGTCTCAAGCAATTAATCAAACAGTTGGTGAGCAGTTATCAATTTGAAGAACATGATAAATTATTGTCCATGTTCACCAACTAAGTATAAAGCTTAATTTTGGAATTTGACTAGCTTTGACACAAATATATGCACCGATTTCACTGAAATTTGGATACATAGGATACAAATTGAATCGACAGGGGCACTCAATAGACTAGGGAAACATCGAATTACCTTGAATTAATCGATTGGGGGACGGAATTAGTCACGTCTGGATTGTCGCTTCTAATTCGTAGAAAGGGAAAGCAGCAAGAAAGAAGATAAATATTACGGGTGTACAAGAACAGGGCTAAAGTTTCAATGGAATAAGATTTGAACATTTACCAAATGGATTCCCAAAACACAAAACACCACGGCCTACGATGCAGAAAAGGAGCAATTGTTTTGATCTCCGATGTGCCATAACACCAGATAGAGTTGTACAAGAATCGAGACGAATATCACTGTATTCGATTCGTATTCGTGAAATTATTCGAATATTTGTATTCGTATTTGATTATACTTCGAATATTAAAACTAATTCGTATTCGATTCGAAATTGGTATTCGAATTATTCGATATCATCCGAATATTGATATGTACTACTATAGTTCTTTGTGAAATTAACCTGCAACATTCTTTCCAAAACATCTGAACACGTATTTAAGCCACAAGAAACGTAAAAAAAATCAATACACTAAAAATGAAAGTTTGATATTTTTAATTTACAAAGCATCTATAAATATATAAAAGCAGCATTACTTATACAATTGGTCGATGATTTTGCTGGCGAGTGAACAGTCACTAGCTCAACAGTAAAATCGTGACTTGCATTTCCTACGGGAGCGAGTGAACAGTCAACTTTAAACCTTCGTATCCGAATCTAATTTTGTTATTTTTTTGTCCATTCACAGGGACGCCTAATTTTGAGTCACAAAATCGCAAACCGTTTGCTAAAAATGTTGAGCCCACACTTGCAAAAAATAATTTTTAAACCCTAATAAAATATAATCAGATTCAATTATACCTTCAGTTGACAGCGTGGCGTCGCCGTGGACGGCAGGGGGTGCGTCGCGTGCGGCAGCGCGGAGGCGAGGCTGCGACTGTGTCTGATGTAGCGCACAGGCGTGGGCGGCGCCGGCGTGGGAGGAGGCGGCGGTGCCTGGCCGCAGAAAATCCGTGTAATGACTGAGGAAGAGAACAAGACTACGAGAGTATAATAGATGGTACAATGTGGGTTTATGAAATTTTAGGTTCAGATATAGGTCTTATGGGCCATTAATGAAATCTTGGCCCAACTTTTACTCAACTTTATGAATAGGATGAATAGATTTTACTCAAATATTTTTTTTTTATACATGAAATAAATTTGTATCATTCGATTTTTATACATGAATAGATTTTTACTTAATTAAATTGAAATCTTGGCCCAACTTTTACTCAACTTTCTCATTTATTTTACATATTTATTATAAGATTTTGTGGTGCATACCTATTTTTATAATATGAGATTATGTTAAAAAGAAAAACAGAGTGTGATCTTAAATAAATAAGGTGTATTTTTTTAATTTTTGTAAATATGCATAATTTTTTAATAAATATATATTATTTTTTTTTGTAAAATAACAAATACAACTTTCTTTTATATTATTTAATCAGAATTTTATTAATTTTATTAGTTTGTTAATTGTAACTTTAAATGATATAAAAAAAGCAAGTTTAATTTAAAAAAATAAAAAATAATTAAGAATTTTGCACTTATTGTCTCATGAAAATATTATCATTTATTAAAATATATGTGATAAATTCATATTTTAAATTTGAACGGTAGACAAGTTCAAATTTTAAATTTGAATTATAAATTTCCATTTGCTAATACCCTACTTTTCAGAAAAAATGATTGTGTTTAATTTTAATATACAACCTTAAACTAATAATATTATATGGCAACTCTGATGTCATAGTTAACAATTATTGATCTAATTCACAGTTTGTTTTAGTAACCTATCAAAATATTGGGTCAATAAATTTAATTAACAGATTTTTTTTACTTTCACAATATATTATCATATTCATTAAAGTTTTTTCAAATTTAATAATTAATTATTCAATTATTAATTAACATAATTTCTTTACAATTAAAATAATGAGACTACATTTATATTATAATTATAGGTTTTTTAATTTAAATTATGAATCAAATTTCAAAATGATCAAAGATAATAAATATATAAATAATAAATTTTCTATTTTTTTTTCTAAGTTATTGTCTTTATTTTATTATTATCAACTTAAAAATTGATTAATTTAAGTATATAAATAATTATGAAAATTATATGCCTTCTAATATATATTTTTTAAATTGATTAACAACAAATGGTTAAATTATATTTGCAATTAAGGCGTCGAATATAGTTGTGTAATTAAAAAAAAATGGAGTTAATTCTATGAAAAATGCACCACCTTGTACTCAAGTTTCAATTTAATCTTGGTCTTCGCGATTATTATTAAAAAAAACCAATATTTTATGAAATTTCAATTCGTTACATGTTCTTTTATTTTTGGCCGACAACTAATGATATGGCTCATCGGAGCACGTGAAATTTTATAACACTAGCGTAAACACATTTAATTACCTTTTTATTTTTTTTAATTTTCACATCGTATATCATATGCATATATCTAAAAAAATATACTTTTTTATTTAAAAAAAAATTTGGCTGTACAAAAGGGAAAACACTTTATATGTTTGTAGTATTTAATATCATATATTAAACTTAGTTTATAATTGATTTATTATTTTACGTTTTTAATAAAAGCATTAATGAGTTAATGGTGAGATTTTATTTCTCTTAGATGTCAATTGAAGATTGCGCATGCACCCCAAATCAAGATAGAAAATGAAGTTGTATAGATAATTTTCCAATAAAGAGTGGCCCAAAGAGAATAAAAGATGTTTATTTAATGAAGAAGTGATGTGTCTAGGTATAAAGATAATTTTCAATGATATTTGGATATGATGAAAGTTTATGATTTTTTGAAGTTGCAAAATGAACCTTAAACAAACAGCTATGTTTTTGAATTTATGTTCCAAAGAAAGATTATCTATTGGCTTATAAATGTTTACTTTCTGCAATGTATCTCCTACAAGTTAAGTTATAAAAGTATTCGATTACTATGTATTACTAGAGATGTTTAAGAATATCTAGAAATATAAAAAGAACATTTACAAAATGACTTAGCTATAAATTAACAAGAAAAATAAAAATTTGTATAAGATGGTATTATACATGATACATATTCTATATCTTCTATTATTATGATTCATGTGTTTATTGAGTTTCTATCTAATTATATTATAAATTAAAGTACAATTCAAGTAGCTAGAATGATACAAATTTATTTCATGTATAAGTCTATCCATATGTTTTCTCAGGATATTTTAATACAATATTAAAAAAAATTATCGTGCATCGCACAAATACAATACTTGAATAAATTGTTGTTCACCATAAAATTTATTGTGTATGTCATTCACATAATACTTTCCTTTTTTTTAAAACTAACAATTGAGTTTCTTCACAAAATGTAATTAAAGAGAATAAATACATATTAAAAAAATCAATTAAAAGACGAATATTGAGATGGACAAAACATGGTTTCAAAATAGTTTTATGATATATTATTGGATTTTCATCTTCTCAATTTACTAATTGAATTTCTATCATTCAAGAAATTTGTATTGAATGTGCATATATGGATTGTGTACAAAATGCGAACGTACAGATCGGTCACGAGAAGTGTACATATTGATCATTAAAAAATTGTGCATGTACGAATCGTACAAAAAATGTGCATGTATGGATCGTACACAAAATGTGCATGTACGAATTGTGCACAAAAAGTGCATGTACGAATTGTGCATAGAATATGCATATAATATTTTTTACATTTTATTCAACAACAAAAGAATACACATTTTTATGTAAAAATAACAATAATAAAAATGAATATTATACTGATATACTAGTAGATTTAATAACAGCAAACTTTCAAGCCAAAACTAAGTTTCCTCTTTCACATCTACAAAAGAGATTGTTGTCATCAGATCTAATTTTCTCTAATTTCGAGCACAAAATTTTAGAGAAACCGAATATGAGATTGAGAGGTGCTTGACTTAAACTTCAGAAATCGGTAGACTTAAAGAGTTTGAAGATCCATCTTGGGTGTGCAACTGAGAGAGATCGAACCGCAACCGTTTGAGAAAGAGGGCTGCAAAGCTGCAACTGTCTGAGAGAAAGGGAGATCCGCAAACCATCTAAGATAAAAAGAGAGCAACAACCATCTATAAGAGAGAGAGAGAGAGAGTTAAATTGTCAATGTAGAGTTTTCAAATATACATCAATATTATAATTTTTTTCTGTTACCTTTTCTTATAATTAGAAATAAATGAGCTTGGGCTTAGCTTTGAGAAAATTTATGTGTGTCTGGGCTTGTAACCTATCATCATAATGTCAAGAAATTAAAAGTACCAAAAGTTTGAATTGGCCTGCGAATGTATATAAATACAAATATTCTATGTTTATAATATTTATATAATATATATATTATGCATTTAAATATTGAGCCACACTTGCGTAGAAATTTCTACCGTAGAAATTTTACTAAAAATAAGGGAAAGGACGACACTACCCTGGTATCCAAAAATAAGAAAAATTTCGCTAATGACTCTCTCGCCATTACGGGCCACTTCACGTATTCTCACATCCATGGTATCCAAATGTCAAAGTTTTATTTTTATAATTTATTTTATTTATTATTTATTTAAAAGTGGTAATCAAAATAAATTCGCCTAATTATATCATGGAAAGGGTAATGTTAATTCTTGCCAATAGTAATACTATCCTCTTTCTTTCTTTTTGTTTAAAATTTAATTAATTTTTTATTAATTTGAAGGTGGTATATTGAATTATTGATTTAATAAAATTTAAGTAATATTATGTTACAAATTTAAAAATTCGCTCTCAGACTATGTTACTATATAGATAAAAATGTGTTACTAAAAGACAAAATATGTGTTACAAATTTTTAAAAAAATTAATTTTTTGTACTTTTAAAGTAACTACAAAGAGAATATGTGGTTTTGCAAAAATAAAATATATATTACTTAATTTCTTTTTTATTCTTTTTATTAATTTATGTTTATAATGTATTGTTAATATACTAATACATCTTTTAATACTTTATATATATTATATAAGTACAATATATATTTTTGAAGGACAAATAAATATTTATAAATATAGTAACACACATTCAATTTTACAGTAACACACATTTGCTCTAATGGTAACATAAATTTGTTCCCCAGTTTGTGTTACTATATGGGCAATTGTGTGTTACTTTAAGGACAACATGAGTTTTTATAAGAATACCTATGTGTTTCTTATTTATTCAGCATCCCCTTAAAATTTAGGTATATATAATCATGTAGTAATACAATTTTTACTATTTTATATGTGTTATTAAATGAAAAAATAATTATTTCTATAAAATAAATAATAAATTTATGAAAAACTAATATTTATTCTTATATTAACACACATTTACTCTTTATATTATATAAAAATATTAATTCTATAGAAATAATTGAATATATGTTAAAAGAATAATATTTTATATGATAGTAACATACATTTGCTCTAATTGTAACACAACATTTGCTCCTCATTTTGTATTACTATATGGGCAAATGTATGTTACTATATGAGCAAATTCATGTTACTATCATATAAAATATAATTTTATAAAAATAAATAGATATATCTGTGAAAAATTAATATTTATTCTTATAGTAACACACATTTTACTCTTTATATTATATAAAAATATTTTCTCTATAAAAATAAATAAATATATGTAAAAAGAATAACATTTATATTAAAGTAACATACATTTGCTATAATTGTAACATACATTTGTTCCCCAATATATGTTACTATATAGGCAAATGTGTGTTACTTTAAGTATAAAATGAGTTTTTATAAGAATAAATATGTGTTTGTTATTTATTCATAATCCCTTTAAACTCTAGGTATATTGAATCATGTAGTAATACACTTTTTACTATTTTTATATGTGTTATTATATAAAAAATAATTATTTCTATAAAAATAAATAATATATTTTTGAAAAACTAATATTTATTCTTATAGTAACACACATTTTACTTTTTATATTATATAAAAATATTTTCTCTATACAAATAAATAAATATATTTAAAAAGAATAACATTTTATATGATAGTAACATACATTTGTTCTAATTGTAACACACATTCACTCCTTACTTTGTGTTACTATATAAGCAAATATGTGTTATTACATGGACAAATGTATGTTAATGTAAGAATAAAATATAATTTTATAAAAAAATAATAATAATAATAATAATATTTAATTTGAATTATAAATTTATAATGCATATTTTGTCCTATAATAACATATATTTATCTATATAATTATAAAAAATTAAAAACAAAATTTATAGCTTAAATAAAAAAATTAAATAAATAAATAAAAAAGTATTGCATGTGATGAGGCATGCTGCATGCAAGAGTAATGTGATAATATGCTTGTATGCTAGTGCGGTAATGCGGTAATGCTGGTATGCTAATACGGAAGGATATTTTTGTTTTTTTAATCTTTTTTAAGTTTATTTTTAAAAATTTCTACTGTGGAAATTTTTATATAAGTTTTTGTCTTAAATATTTAATCAAATACCTTATGAATATCGAATCGAATATTACAATTTTGTATTCATATTTGAATTGTAATCGAATCGAATATCAATAATCGAATTATAAAATTTTAAATACGAATATCAAAATTCGAATTGAACCAAAATTATTTAATTCATTTACAACTCTAATTATTGGATCATTGGTGCTTGTAGTAACACAATTAACATCATTTAATAAAACTATTTATAATTGATATATATCTCCAACGAAAACAATTAACACATTTAAAATTAATATCGTATAATATAAACAATTTATATCAGCTAAGAAAACCCTTTATATCAGCTAAGAAAACCCTTCAAATCAATTTCAGTTGATATTTATCCATACAATAATTTTCGGTAACATAAAAACCCCCACGCCCTTACAAAATTAATTCATCCCTGTTATTCACTCTTCACACACAAAGTTAATCAGAGTAATTAATTCATCACTGTTATTCACTGTTCCAAAATAGTATGCAAAATGAGATTAACTGTGAGAAAATTGAATAAAAAAAATTATTGACTCTTGTGAGTGAATTATTTCTTTTTTCTTTTGAATGTGAAATTAATATTGGGACATTTAAAAAAGAAAACTATGAAAGTAATCTTGAGACAGAGGGAGTACATGAAACAGATCATAATTTAACACCATAATATGATTTAGTTCTTCGTCCGATTTGATATTATATGCATCAAGTACACTGTGCAATTCAATTGTATTTTTTAAAAGTCATCTCCCATTTTATTGAAAGTACATTTATACTAAAAGTCACCTTATGTAAAATTAACTTTTCAAAATTAATAAGGCAGCTTTTCTATAATAATAGAAATAACTTTTTAAAGATATATTTAAATTGAACGGTGCATAACGAATTGACTCGCCCCTCCACCTTCTGAACTAAATTATGGGTGTGTTTGCAACAGATTAAAAAAATGTAGAATCACCAAACTAATTAGTATTTCACTATTTTGAAATTAATAATTTTTACATGAAAAATATCGTTGACTTGTGATGTGAAACTATGTCACATAAATTTTATATATCTTGCATAAAATTCAAGATTTTGATATGTTACATGGATACTAAGTACTAACATTATCAACTAATTTGGGCAAATGCTGAAAATTTGAAGAGACACGCCCAAAGTATTGTAATTAATTCAAGCTGTAGAAACCAAATTCTATTAAATGTAGTAGGTGTATGTGTAAGTACATAGCACGTGCATATATATATATATAAATGATTACTTCTTTTTAACTAATGGACTAATGGTAAATAAATTAACAAGTCTGTATATTTAACTGGGGCTTCATTTATAAAATTTTCTATAGTTAAACTAAAATAAGAGATTAAAATTTTTGTAGTCCCGTAATTCACCTTCAATTTTAATTTATTTCATATGGATTGTAAATTTTTATATTGATTCTATAAATTTTCGTCCTCTTACAAACTTCCATGAAAATTTTTAAATTTAATATTGGTCCTATAAATTTGTAAATGGATCAAAATAAAAATATTTTTAAAATTATAGAATCAATATTAAAATATGTAATTTATGTGGACCAAATTCAAACGCGTGACAAATTATAGGACTACAAAAATTTAATCTCTCAAAATAAATATATAATAATTATACTAGTTAATGAAAATAAACGATGATCGACAATTCTATTTTTCTCCTGAATAAGATAGTTATTATATTTTCCTCCTTTATATAATTATTTTACTTTGTTGAGAAAGCATTCTATTCAATTATTATCACATGTTACAATCAACAATTTTTTTAAAAAAAAATTAGAGTTAAAAACTACTGATATAATCATTATGTAAACAATCATTATTCAATATATCCAAAAACAGGGATGGAAAAAAAATCATTTGTGCTCCATTTAAAAAATTTGAAACAAGCACCAACTTTTTAATCGTATTTATTGAGTTGGAGTTTGATTAAATTGATTGCATACCTCCACGATTGGGGATTGTGGGGTTGCATGCAGGGGATAGGGGCCCTATTTTGGGGTTGAGTAGCAAATAAGTTTTGAGACTTTCATACAGTATTCATCGACTTTTAAGACTACGTCCAAATTATTTGAATATAAATAACTCTCTTATTTATTATATTGTGTATCATAAAAAATAGTAAATCTTCTACTCTCTCAATTTCACTATAAGTTGCTCATTTTGTCATTTTCGTCTGTCCCGCTATATGTTGTTTATTTATTTTTTAACCTTTTTTGAAAATTATTATTCACTTCATTATTATTATTTTTAATACTTTTTACACTATTTTCATTACTTTTTCACTTGTCTCCATCACATCACTTATACTTTTTCACTTTTTCCATCACATTACTTATATTTTTTCACTTTTACCTTAATTTGTGTGCACAAAAACATCGAGAGGGAGTACTTAATAATTGCCCCAAATAAAGTCAAAGTCATTCTTGACAAACAATACTCCCCCATCTCAAAGTTAATTTTTAATTTGCAGTTTGCAGTACGAGTTTAAAATAAAAACTATTTATAGTATTTAAAATGATATGTTTTGATAAAAAAGAGATTTATCTACTTTATTATAGTGATAAAGTAGATGTTTTGTGTGTGCAATATTTTGCCAAAAATAAAAATAATAGTAATTCATAAGTTTTTGGCAATGTAGCAATAAAAATATTTTGCCAAAAATAAAAAATGTGTTTCTCTGCAAAAATTGTGTACCTATTTGTAAGTTCAAAAAAATCACTATACTTACAAATAGGTGTTGTGCAGAAAAAAAATATGTTTCTGTAAAAAAAAATGTGCTTCTGTACAAAAATTGTGCACCAATTTGTAAATATAGTAATTTTTTTGAACTTATATGCAAATCACCCTATTATTTATATATTTGCTTCTATTACATCATAAGCTAGCATAACTTTTTAACTGATTAAAAAAATTGTATTTTTATATAGTACCTTTTTACCATGATATATGTATGTCTTGTATCATTCATTCGCTTATTTTGTGGGGCTTATATCAAATTAGAGAGACAAGACAAAACACATTTCCAAACTTGATTATTGTCTGGTTAGAGGGTTTAATTTCACTCTATATTTTTCCATTTTCAAGATAATGGAGTCCTCATTATCTGAGAACAGTTCTATTGTGTTTCCCATTATTCAATTAACTTTTCATCAAGAACCCCTTCATCATAATTATTATATTCCAACTTTTACAAAGAACAAAATCAAATTGTACTAGCTAACAATTTTTTTTTAAAAGAATTACAATTCAAATGTCATTTAATATGATACCATGCATGTTCATGTGGGGCCCCTGTGCTTTTATTGAGTAGGGTGGGGGGTATATAAGCAAGAAATGCCCTCCTTTGCATTGAAGACATATATATAGCATTTAAGTGCTTTTATATATACATAAATTGTTGAAATATAAGTTCCATATATAATAATTCCCCTATATCCATTAACTCAGAAGAAGCACTTCTCATAATGAGGACATGGCTGTTGATGTTCTTGCTACTTTTGTCCATTTTAATTCATGATGCTCAAGGTACTTTAATGGTGTTTTTCTTTGTTTCTAATTTTGGAAAGGGGTCTTTAATATTATAATTAATTCTTGTAATTTCTCAATGCAGGTATAAGATTGAGCAAGGGTTCTTTACAAGCTGTTGAGCAACAGAGCAATATCCATGTAAGCTTGAATTTCTTGAAAAACACACGAGAGAGAGAGAGAGAGAGAGAGAGATCAAGTTATTTGATTTTGGAGTTAATTCAATTTCATCCCATGATTTGTGGACTTTTCTGCAAAACGTCCAAATAATTTTGAGATGTGCAATTTAGTACTATAATGCATAATTGATTTAATTTTGATTCTATTTTCATTGAAAATTCAGAAATATTAATGTTGTATGATGCTTTTTTCTAATTTTTCAGCAATAATGAAATCAAAATCGAATCAACTTGTGAGTTATGAGAATAAATAAAAAATCCCAAAAAATTGTTATTAAATCGAATTTTAACTCGTTGATGATTTTGTAGGGTAATTATCTGAAATTTGTACAATTCATAAAATTAATTTTGGTCCATTGCAGGAAAAAGTGTCAAGTAATGAAGAGGGAATTGAGTGCAGAAGCAAGAAGAGTTCAGGTAAAAAGGAGAGAAAATTAACTAGGGCACAAAAGGAACACCACCATTGGTTACCAAGAATTCATGAAGATTATTATGGGCCAAGACTTCACAGACCAAAGCACCACTGAGATTTTTTTTTTTACTTTTTACCCTTCCTAATCTCAGACAATTTTTAACAAGTTCAATCAGGTTTTACTAGGCACTAGATTTTAGATTTCATCATGACCATTCAATTTTGTAGCCCTCCTATAATTTCTAACTTTTAGCCTTCAATTGTAACAATTTTTGCTCTTCATTTTTTGAGATTTAAATTGCCAGTTTCTTGCACATATAAATGTATCTTTTATATATATATATATATATATATATAAATGGCTGTAATCATTGATGTCAAGCATTTAAGGACTTTATAATGATCTGATTGGTTGCAGGAAGGATTAGAAAACTAATTACTACAATGATCCATATTTCTAGCACTACCACCACTAATGCTAAGGTTAGTCACAAATTAAATTACCATACATGATTAAATTTTAAAATGGTATAATAATTAATAATTTTCAAGAAATATTAATTGAATCTTAAATAAATCTTCAGAAATATGACAAGAACAAAGAAGTCAAAGATGGTCAACGGAGAGGAGCCGTTGATTCGTCGTCAAAATATCAGCAACCGCAGCCGGAAACTGTGGACATAAGTGAGATGGATTATTCACTCCAAGCAAGAAGAAAACCTCCAATACACAATTAGAAATTAAATAAAAATCATATTATATATAGAACAAGATTTTTATATATGTTGTCTTAGAAAAAGACTACAGCATTGCAGAAATGCTGCCATCTTTTTTTTTTTTTGGAAGATTTTGTACATAAAGTTGATTATTAATTATGGTGTAATTGTGGACACTAGCTAGAGAGAAAGGTTTGTTTATATATATTTATTTTTTAAGTGGGTCGGTTGCACAATGCAAACAGACTGTATTTATAAATTGGTTCACAATATTCGTACATAAGTATAATTTTTTTCTGAACAGAATGATATTGGTAAATGCTAGTTGTTAATAGTTAGAAGTTAGTTCACCAAGTCTTCAAACACTCCAAGAATATCTTCAAGTCAAACTTATATCTCTCTCCTATTCGTTCCCAAAGAGAATTGAACCCGGGTCACTCACTTAAGTGAGGAGCCCGGTGGCCAAGTGAGTTAACTCACCCGGTTACCTTTTTTTTTTTTTTTTTGCTTTAAAAATAATACAATTAATTAATTTTAATTGTGGAAAAAGTAGAGGTTGTCAAATGATTTAGTACATGCTTCTGGATGTCCTTCAATTATGTAATCAGTGCATCGTATTGTTTGGGAAGATGTGTGCTGTAATTTGTTTGTATGCACCCAAATTAATTTGTAGTCCATAGCAAGGGACACCACTTCATACGACCTAATTCATGTCTCAGTTATGAAAGCGATCCATGTTTCTTAACTAACTTTTATTTTTCTACAACATTTTTGTAAATTTAGAACATTAAACTTTAGATCAAATTTGTCCTAATTCACAAATTTTCACACTATTTTTTTCACATGTGTTTATTTGGAGTTCACGTATACATAGAATCAACTTCACGTCAGCGTCAAATGATCAAAATGTGTGATCTATTAAAAAATAAATTTTAATTTAATTTAGTATAAAAACTATAAATAAAACATAAAAAAATTTATTATAAAAAATATAAATGCTCCCTCCATCCCAGCAGAAGATTCACTGTAAAAAAATTTTTTTGTTCCTCCTAACTTCTAATACAATTACTATTTAGGGCAAGTTTAAAAAGTAATTACAATAAAAAAAACAGTATTATAGATATGCAAAAATATCCAAAAGTTTAGCTTAAATTGCAATTTAAAAAAAGATTGTGATTTAAATTGCAATTAAGATTTTAAATTTTTGTCATGTAATTTGAAGTTTAAGGGGTAAATGTCATGTAAGTTTTGGGCAGAAGTAAATATGTTCATAAGTCTTAATTGCAAAAAAGAATAAATTTAAAGTTTTTTTTAACAAGATTTAAAAGTTTAGTTTAAAATGCAATTTCGAAAAAGCTCGTGATTTAAATTGCAATTAAGTCATTATTTTATTTTTCTTCTTGATCTATGTATCCAAAAGTTCTAAATATTGTAATAAATTCTTCCTTATATTCTTGTAGTATAGAATCGTGCACAAGAATACTAAATATACATAGAGTAGATATTGTGTTAAAATAGTTCATGATAAGTTTATCATGAAATTATTTTAAAGTATCAAATATTTGGTTAAGTGTATCAAATATGCATCATGTGTATCAAAAGTTGAGGTCAATATAGAATTTAATTGATCTCATCAATTTGATACACCTGGTTAAATGTTTGATACTTTAAAATTGGTTCATGATAAGTTTATCATAAACTATTTTTCATACAAAACTTTGCCATGTACATAATAACTAGAAATGTTAAAAGGTTTGGTCTAACCTATTTAGGCCAGCTCTATAGGACTGTTGGCCTAAATGGTTTCATGGCTTAACACTTCGATTTAAGCAGACACTATTTGTCGGAACTTAACACTAGCGATTCGCGGACTAAACGGACTAGTAACAAACTCGAAATAAAAAATTAATAAATTTTAATTTTAATATAAAAACAAAGTTATAATTATATTCAAACTTAAAATTCAAATATTGAAAATTTATGAAAATTGCATCAAAATATAGTTTATAAAGTTCAAATATTAAAAATTAATACACAAAGTTCAAATAATTAACGAGTAACATAAATTCATGATTGAATTGAGCGGTAATTGAATTGTATGAGCCCTAATGCCAAAGTAAAAATTGAATAATAAATGTTCTGTAGATAGGAAAAGTATATATATATATATATATATATACACTCCTCTATATCTCAATTAATTTTTTTTTTTATCTTTTTGGTTCGTCTTTTTATAAATATTTTATATTTATTATTTTTTATTAGAAATTAATATTATTATATTTTTTTTTTTATTACTTTTTACACTCTTTCAATTACTTTTTCATTTTTTATCGCTGTGATACCCGAGTTTCTCACTATTCATTGGCCAATATACTTCATCTGTTGCATGTATTTTATTTACTTATGTGCTAATCACTTGAATATGTTTCATGCATTATGTGCATTTAAATTATTTATGTGTTAATTTATAATTGTTTGAATATATTTTATGCATTATGTGCACTTTAATTATTATCATGCTATTTATTATTTTTGTACATTTTATATTACTCATATGCTATTTTTGATGTTGTGTTAATTATTTTACTTTGAATGTTAAATTATTTATAGAAATGTTATTTGCCTTTATATGTTTATTAATGAGAAAATCCTAATTTAATTTATTTTATTTGAAATTCTAGTAGGATAAATATGTTGTGTAAATTATTGGGGTATTAGTGGTGTAAATTAAGTATAGATCATTAAGGATTAATTTAGTAATTAAAGATAAAGAAAAATTAATAAATGAATTAAATAAATTATATGTATATAATATATTATTTTAATAATATTTATACATGTGTAACGCGGTTGTAGAATTTCCTTACTTACTAAGAATAAAACATATTATATTTTATACTCCTCCGTCCAAAACCAATTTACACACTTTCCATTTTGGGTTGTCCCAAATCAATTTGCACACTACTTAAAAGGAAAACATCGATTTGCGTGCACACTCACAAAACTTTCCACACATTTACCCATACACCATTATTTTATTTAAAAAATATATTTTCCTTAAACCGTGTGTCATCCCAGGGATGCAAATACCCCTGGGACGGAGGGAGTATATCTTAGGCGGCACTATGACATACTCCCTCCGCCCGGTAGGAATTTGCACCTAAGAGATGACACATTTTAAAAAATGTATTTTATATATAAAATAGTGACATATGAGTAAATATGTATATATGTTTGTAAGTGTGTTCGTAAATCAATGTTTCATTTTTTAATAGTGTGCAAATTTTTATGGGACGTCTAAACAAAAAAAATGTGCAAATTCTTGTGAAACATATAAAATATTATATTTTATATATGTTAGGCGGCAGTATGTTACGTATTAACTAAGTTAGTTTATAATAATAATAATAATAAATTAGGCGGTGGAAATTAAGCTCCACGCCATTTCACTTACATATTATATATCCCCAAACTTCATTCACACTCCAGTAAGAACACGAAAGAGAGTAGTCGCGATGAGAAGGAAATTCGCGAGGAAGAAAGGAAAGAAAAAGAATTGGACTCGTTTCGGTAAAAGCCTAATTCAGGTAATTCTTATGCATAAGATTTAATAGTGTTTTTATTAATTATTAAATGAAAGTTTGAGTATAATTAATTATTTAGTAGATTTGAATAATATTTGTGATTAATTGTTATTAGATATGGTACAAGAAGGCGTTAGGATGCTTTAGAAGTTTAAATTATCGACATGTTTGCGGATTAAAGGTAAGTAGAAATTTATTTGCAACTATAATGCATAAACATATTATTTTATAATTTATTTATGTTTGAGTAATAATATATGAAATTAAGTAGATTGTAATATGTAAATTATATTTTGCGATTATATGAAATGTGTAGGCTTGGCAACGGGGCGGGAAATCCCCGACCCCCGCGGGAATCCGCCCCGAAAGAAACGGGGACGGGGATGGGGAAAGTTTTTTCCCCGTAGGCGGGGACGGGGATTGTATTCCCCGCCCCGTTCCCCGTGGGGCCCCGCATAATATATATATTTATAATATACATATATATATTTATATATATATATATAACTAATTAACCATGTATATATGATTTATAATATATCAAAATAATGTATTTTATGCACACTAAATTTTAATAATACTTTTAATTTTTATTTATTTAAAAAATTAATTACACTTATTAAATATAAATTATTTAAAATTTAAAAAAAAAAATTGCTGGGAACGGGGAATCCCCATGGGGACGGGTTCCTCGGCAGGGAGGGGATGGGGAAAGATTTTTCCCCGTGAAGTTCGCGGGGACGGGGACGGGGACGGGGACGGGGATGGGGATGGGGATTGGCCCCCCGTTCCCGCCCCGCCCCGTTGACAAGCCTAGAAATGTGTTTGCAAGCTATATATTTGATGTGGAATGAGTCTGTGAGCTCTATATGTGATATTGAAGGAGTCGGTAAGCTCCACAATTGGTATGAGTTGAATATGTGCAATATGTGCATTGCATCACATTAAACATGCATTGAAATGAAATTAATTGGTTTAAAAAGTGGTCATTATTATACACCGAGGGCGGAAGAGACGACCTGTGAAGAAGCGACCTAGAGAAACCTAGCGTAGGCTACCTGGTATGGGCCAATGCCTTATTTGATTATATTTTAGGTGTTTCCGTGGGGGACTTCTGGTGGGGACAGAGAATTATGTTTGGTGATGGATCTCATTGGTCCCTAGAGAGTAGATTCCTTAATTCATTGACATGGGTTGGTATGGTGGGATTACTTCTTGGTGGATATGGGGGCGTATGTGAGATCCGAACCCGAGTTGGGCCACAAAAGGATGGACCTCACGTCGGGATACATATATTGACCACTTGATTATGTGTACATTGAACTCTTTCCAGTGTATGACAGTGTGTCTAGGGACTCTGGCGAGTATTTTGATAAATAAATTGGTGATTTCAAAAGATAGTGCATGGGGAGCTTTTTAAAAGAATCACATCATCATGCATAATTTCTGTTTACTGAGATTTATAAATCTCATATAGTTTATGCATTGTAGGTAACCTTGATGATATGTGATGTGGTGATCAAGTGGAGTAGTTGTGGCGCTTTTGCAGGCTTTTGAGTTGATGTGTACATAGATGACGATCTGCGGGCAGGACTGTGGCTTCTTTTGCTTCCGTTATTGTATATTTTGGTTATCTTGTGATATGTGTTGTATAGTACATATTGGTGTTGGTTTTGGAAGTTTACAAGTTGCTGGTATGTCGAAACCTTGTGTATGAATATGACAGGTTGTTGGGTTGTGATAATATTATACCGCTGGAAAAAAAAAATTATAGCCGATTTTCGGGTTGTATTTTATTTATACTTGTGTTTAATTGGTATGAGTGAGTGTGGCCGTATCAATCGCATTACTTATACTATTGTAAGCATATAAAAATTGCACCCAATGAAATAATGACATGTGTATAAATTAAATAAATATCTAAGTATATTACTATTTTAATTAATTCTCTAACTAAATAGTTAAAATGATATTTATTGTATACGACACAAGTCATTATTAAATTACGAGTCTCCCGGCACTCATATGTGGCAATAAATGACTAATTTGCCTATTTATTCGAAATAATAAATATTTCGTATAAATAAAGAAGACGACGAAAATCAATCAAAACTAAATTTGATCGATTCATAAATGCTGTAAATCAAATCGGCATCAGTCAACCAGATCGCGCCACGTGTCAGCACGAATAAGGAAGGTCTTCAAGTTCTTACCCTATAAATAGGGGTCAAGTTCATGCATTTCACATATCGAAATCATCGAAGACGAACAAGCAGCAACAATATCCTCTCTACAAGTAACCTGCAAGCTAAGAAGACCATTGATCCAGTTCTTCAAAGATTCAAAGTAGTTCTTCAACAAATCTGAAGACGTTCTTCTAAGTTCAAGTCGTTCTTCATCAAATTGAACCAGAAACAACATTCGATTCAAGATAAAGGGCTTCCATCCCTCCGATCCGATGTTTTTCTTGAAGAACGCCTCCAAGATCTTCAAGCGTACTTCGTCATATTCAAGCGATCTTCGCCAAATTCGACTAGAAACACCGTTTGATCCAGAATCAAGGAGCGAATCACTCTGATCAGACGTTTCTCACCACAAGACAACAAGTGTTCATTGCCGCCTTCAAGAGTTCTTCATCAAAATTCATCTACCAACATATTCTGATCAGAGATCAAGGTCCAAGACCCCTCCGATCAAACATTTTCAGCTCAAATCCAGACTTGAAGATTCAAAGATTGTTTTTCATCAAATCTGAAGCGTTTTTCATCAAAATCATCCACAGACCAATGTTCGATTCAAAACAAGACGATTCGTCCTTGGATCAAGCGTTTAAAGTCAAAGCACAGTCAAGTCAAAAGCCAAGTCAAAGTTGAAGGAGAATCAAGGAACAAGTTAGAGAGAAAGAACTCGAAATTCACGAAAATCATTGTATATCATTCATTGTGTTAATAAATATTTTATTTTCACAAGAATCGTTATCACAACTATAACTATTATTTTAATATTTATCTTGATCCGTGTGTCCAAAATCTGGACCAAAAAAGTCCGATCTTAAATGGGCCACTGCATACTCGAACATAATTCTATAATTTTTAGGATTAAATGGGTCGGTCTGCCAGCCTGTAGTCTATTTAACATCTTTTATAATAACTTTTAAAAGAACAAAATACCCCTATATATAAATACATATTTGTGTATTCCATTTTCCATGAAAATATCCAATTCAATTAAAACTAATTAAAGTTCTCTTTCCTTTTACTCTTGCAATTAACATATCCACCTATCTACACCAATTCATTTGTTCACCACTTATATCTACGTAGTATATATCTTTCACTGTCTATGTTATCATTCATGTACATTATAGAATATACAAGGTGAAACAAAACTAAATATAAAAAAAAATGATCAAAATCTCATCCTCATCTAAAATTCAGTAGTCGCAACCTTTGGTGGTGCTCTGCTATCACCGTGTAAGAGAAAAGACAATTATTACAAAAAAAAGTAACTGAATTTTTAGAAGAACATTAAATAGGAAAGTGGAAAGATTGAGAAGACAATGGGGATTAGGTTGTAGTGTGGGTGGGAGTTGTTTTTTTTTTTTTTTTTTTTAAACTTACAACTTGAGGCATTTTATAAGGAAGACTTTAAAATAAGTTCACTAAAAAAATCCAATTTACAAATAGGTTCAGATTTTTTTTTTTGGCGCAACAAGCCAATTTAATTTGCACAACAAGTCAAATTAGTTTTGTAAAAAAAAAAAAAAAGTAAACTTAGTTCACATAACTAGTCAATTTAGTTTTGCACAATAAGTTAAATTAGTTTTGCACAACAAACCAATTTAGTTTGCACAACAAGTTAAATTATTTTTGCACAACAAGATAATTTTTTTTTGCATAAATTATTAATTTATAAATTTTGATTAGCACAAATTATTATTTTTCAATTTTTAAAAATCTATTCATTTTGGATTCAAATTAATTTACACAAACGAAAAAATACACATTGCACAGAAGAAAAATAAACTTTGCACAATCATCATATCATGTTCATCATTACAAATAAAAAATCAAAACTTCCTTCAATACAAAAATATGCAAATTAATTTTGAAAACAAACGCTGCATCTCCTACTTCTTTTTTCCACTTCCTTCTTTTCTAAAAATTGCAACAAAAATTATTGTACTCATTTCCACCACTGCCGCCGGTCAACCTTCGATTCACCACAACCCTCAAAATTGATGGCCACAACTACTCCACAGTCCAGAGAGAGAGAGAGAATAAAATCAAACTTAGCTCCTCCAAACAAATCAAGTCCAACCTCTATTATAGAATGAAAAGAGAAAATAAAAGGGTGATTTACGGTTAATAAAAGTCATTATATTTACAAATAGGTGCTGTGTAGAAAAAAAGAATTTTTGTGCAAATATTGTGAACCTATTTATAAATATAATGACTTTTTTGAACCTATATGTAAATCACCTAAAATAAAAAAACCAAAAATAAAATTGGAAAAAAGTCATCATCTCTTCCCCAAGGTTTACAACCATCATTGAAACCCCTCTGTTATTACGTGAAGAAAACAAAACCCCCCCAACAGAGAAGTGTGAGCGAGAGGGAGGGAGAGAATCGCGCCTCTGCCGCTCCCTCACCTCATCACACGCAGATCACCGCCCCTACCATTATTGTCGGAATCCCCCTCTACCAAAAGCCCTAATCTACCATGGCCACCCATTATTGCCTCCCCCCAGCCCGTGGCACCACTGTCCGTCGATAGAAGTAGCCATTGACAGTCCTCTCTCTCTCCACTGCAAGAAAATTGATCTTTAACGACAGAATTTATGTTATTATAGCTTTTTCAACTAAATATCTTTAATGACAGAACAATGATCTTTATTGACAGGTTCTAACATAAAAGATCATTTTTCTCTCACAAAAATATTTTAAGTAGAGAAGAAATAATGACAGGATTTTGTCATTAAAAATTAACTCTCTCTCTCTCTCTCAAATTTGAAATTGGGAGGGATACGAAAGAGTGGGAGAGTTAGAGAGTATATATATATATATATACCAGTGTTCTAAAAGTCAGTCGACTAGTCACTAGTCGGCCCTTGGTCAACCCGTTATACCTCAAATCGACAAAAAAAAAAATGTTTGGGTCTTTAGTCGGTGTCTAGACGCCGACTAGTCGTGTCTAAGCGCTGAAATTTTTTTTTATTTTTTTTATTCTTTTCTATTTTGAACAAGTCAAAGATATACAATTACCATTAAATTAAAAATAATTTGATTTTGAGCCTCCAAAATTTTGTTTCTAATTAATTCAATGAGTAACAAAATTATAATTGAGCCCAAATAATTCATCAATTTAATTCATGAGCCCAAATTAAATTTTTTAATAAAATATCAATACAAATAATAATTTCATAATTAAGCTCAATAAATTTAATTTTGTATAAATAATTGCATGAAATCTTACAAAATAGACAATTAAAGTACATTAATTTATGCATAATATATTACTAATTTATTAAATTATTTATTTTATTACCGATTAGGTGTTTCCGACTAGTTCCCGACTAGTCGCTCTAGTCGCTAGACCCTAGTTGTCCGACCGAGTAGCGACTTTTAGAACACTGATATATACACAATATATGCATATATTTGTAAACATTTTAAATTGGTGCACTCATTTTAAAGTTGGAAATGAATTTGACACTTGGTTTGTAACAAACCCTGTAATCAATTTGTCTACCAGACTCTATTTACTAGCAATTTATTTGCGAAAATTTTGTTAGTAAATTATTTGTAGGTAAAAAATGATGATACATAGCAAATTTTCACTACAAAATTTTTTGTTGAAAATTTCGTCGTTACATAGGTAGATAAATTCGTATATAGACAATTTTTTTTATTTTTTTTTGGTGTTACTTAACAGTATTAATTATTACAAATAATATGGTGTATCCAAATAATTAGTAAATTGCATGGATAGTGTCCTCAAAACTAAGGGTATGTTTGGTTCGTAAGATAAAAGTATATATCCGTCAAAATTATATTTTTTACGAATAAATATTTTTATCTTACGAACCAAACATACCCTAAGGTGTCTGGATGTCTTAATTTGTGTTGAATCTTGTCACAGGCTATTCAGTTTCAACCTTAACTTATTTAAAGTGAGACATCGTCCAAGTCTGGAAATGGACATAAAAGAAAGACTAGCTACTTCTTCACATTCGTCTCAATCTTATCACTAAAGACATTGCCTAAATATCAGTTGCCCACCTTTAATATATATATATATATATATATTAGTTGCCCAAAACAACCCCACCCACCCTCCGGCACCAAAAAAACATAATATAAAACAAAATACCAGGTTAACTGTATAAAAATTCAAATTTTTTAAAAAATATTTTCCAAGAATTCGGATTGTTACGTTTTTCGAACTAAAATATTTTTTATTAATATGTTATCTTATTCCGTACATCCATCATTATATGGTACGAAGGTGTTGGAGGATTTTTCTAATAGGATTATTTATGTGGCTAATTAATTTGTACGAATCTACCAAACAATAATTAAGGTGTGTATTTAATCTAAACTTGAGAGAGAAATATAGAGAGAAAGTAATAAAAGTATTTTAGTATTCAAGAGTTGGAATCCCTTTATAAATTGTTACATTTGCCCTTTTATAGACTTGCATGGATGATGTGACGTTTAATTAGGTTAATTGATTTAATTCTATGACAGTGTCCTGACACTTGTCACTTTATTAAGTCTTAATACACCTAATAACTCTATAATGACTAAACTACCCTTCAGTCTGCTCGTCTCCTTTCCTGTGGCGCTGTAGGTCTCTGGGCGAGCAGCTAGGACTTGTTGTAAGGTCATTTATTTGGGCACATCAACTGGAGCGAGTAACCTTGATTGAGAGAGGTTCTTGTGGTGCTCGCTTTCTTCCAGGGTGGTGGGCGAGCAACTTTGCTTGCTTCATTTTTCTTGATTCGACTACCTGTTCTATCGATGCTAATGATGGTGTATGACGAGCAGTCTGGCGAGCAATCGTGACTCGTGCTCTTCTGTTCCAGGAAGATGGTAAGCAAGTGAACAACTGTTAACCTTGTATCTTCAAATGTAGGTGGCAAGCAGCTTTGATTTGGCCAAATTGGCTTGCTGACTCAGTCTTCTTTTGCTCGCCACTAACCCCATTGTGATTAAGGTATTCATTGTTTTGATCAAGTGTTATTTGCGCGTCATTAAATAGTAATGCAAACTTTCATCAACATAAGGTCTCGTATGCAATTGATGCACGTTGCATTCACTCAACAGTTGAGATTATTGACATTGAAAAGTGTGGCTATTTACATTGAAAACTATGTGTTAATTACACTAAAATTTTAAACTATTATTAATTTTTAATATAATCAACCCACATTTATTAGTGCAAACAATATCAACTGTTGAGTAATTGCACATGAATGCAGTACATAGGTTTATAAATTTAAAATGCAGAGAAACAATTTCATGTGCTAATTAATCTAATTCTGAAGTCATAATATATCAAAGTAAAAATCAATTGAAAGTTCTTGCTGCAATTCCTGCAATAGCCAATAGGGGCCCAACTTTGTTTGGACCAGGGTATATTCGTCAGGTAGAAGTAGAGCACATTACTTTAATTAATTTTCTCTTTTTTTTTTTCAGCTTCTTTGAGTTGACACATTTTATTACATATAAATGTAATACTCACTGTTGAGAATATGAAATAAAAATCCACATATATAAGCCTAATTTATAAATGAAATAGTTTTAAATTTGTTAGGATTATCAGTTAGTTTTTAATCCTAAATAAAGCTTCGAAATAGTTTAATTGGCTCAGGAACACAAAAAGAATTCAATTCAGAAACAAAAACATAGAATCAACGAAAAAGACGAGATTTACGTAGTTCGATCACTAACTATCTACGTCCACGGGATCAAGACACCAATCCACTCAATACCAATCAATCAATATAATTTTTCAAAATTCCCCATCTCACGAAGAACTCTAATCAACACAATTCAGAAATAAAAAAAGTTGAAATAGAATTGTTCACTTACTGATTTAATAACTTGTTTTTTTTTATTATATGATTTTAAAATGAAACTTCTGATCAACTACTGATTATTGTCGGGATTAATATCAAAATAGTCTCATAACTTTTTCACTTTTTTTATTTGGTCCCATAACTATATAATGTTTCAATTTAGTCCCATAACAATTTAAATCTAACCAAATTAGTCCCGTAACTATGTAATATTTTAATTTAGTCTCCTAACAATTCAAATCTAACCAAATTAGTCCCATAAATATGTAATGTTTCAATTTAGTCCCATAACAATTCAAATCTAACCAAATTAGTCTCAAATCGCCAGAAATGACATAATCAAATTAGAGTATTTTTATACTCTCACTAAAAATAAACTAAAATGTACATTTATTGAGGGTATTAAATCTCCTCACTATTATTTTTGTGACTAAAGAATATTTTTCTTGTAGTGAAATTTGGGATTAATTTAATTAGATTTGAATTGTTATGGGACTCAATTGAAACATTACGTAGTTATGGGACTAATTTGGTTAGATTTGAATTATTATGGGACTAAATTGAAACATTACATAGTTATGAGACTAATTTGGTTAGATTTGAATTGTAGAACTAAATTGAAATATTACATAGTTATGAGACCAAATTGAAAAAATTGAAATATTATGGGACGATTTTGATATTAATCTCATTATTGTCTTAATAAAGCTATTGCCTCACCAACTAGCTGATCAGAAGCACGGCCCTTCTCGATCGGATTTCTTTGCTCCTCAAAAAAGTTGCGTACTAAATTATTACACAGCTACAGATATTTTTGTTTTTTGTTTTTCCAAGTGGTGTGTTGTCTTTTACAATTTAATAGCTACAGAGTGAGAGAGCCCCATCAGCCATGGATTTAGGTAGTTATGGTTCTACACATTGAATGCACGAACATTGGTGCCCATATTCTGACATGTGGGCCTGGGCCCTTTCTTGGATCAATTATAGGGCCTGGCCCAACTTCAGTTCTGCTGGACCACGTAATTTGACAGCATCTTTTGATTGGTGAAGGCCTCTTTTCACATGCTCAAACTCTTACTTTGCAGTAATTAACGTCGTTTTATTGATATTGACTTGACTCACTTGAGAGTACTTTTGGACCATTTGAGTCAATTATGCTATGTATTAAATTTCGATTGATTTTAATAGTATATACTCCCTCGATAAGTCGCACATATCTTTTGAGCACAAATATTAAGAAGAGTATAAAAATATTAATATAGTACAAATAATATGATTAAAAAAAATAAAAAATGTAATGGGAATAGTGTAAAAAATATTAAAAATAATAATACAGAAGTGAATAATAGTTTCTAAGAAAATGTAAAAAAACAAATGAATAACATATAGTGAGACAGACGAAAATGACAAAATGAACGACTTATAGTAGGACTGATGGAGTATTTTAATTTTAAAGTTGCCCAACACTTCGAAATCATCGGTTTCTATTATCAATAGTTGGGTTTACTAACTAAGATAGTGTTTGGAAATTTTACAAAGCAAACAAAATAGGTTTTTTTGTAAAAAAAATTAATTTTATATTATTTGCAATCACTATTTTAAAAATAAAAAAATATATTTTGAAGAGGTGGGTAGAATTCCACTTTTAATTTCTCTAGAATCCATTCTAAAATAACTATCCTGCAAATAAGTATGTCACTGTTAAAAGTGATTTTTTTATAAATACATTACTTTCTCAACTTAATCAAAACTATTTTATTTTCAAATATTTAATATTTTTAATTTTACTTTAAAAATTAATTAATATCACTTTTAAAAAGTGACTTAGAATTTATAACACACCCTAAATATTGTTAGGACAGTTACCATTTGGATTGGGAACTACTCATTTCTTTTTCTTTTTTTTTTAATAAACAACATATAATTTTGTTTTTTAATTTATGTAAAAAAAATAAACAGAAAGTACATTTAAATAAATAAAATTTTATTGTACCAAAATTTAGCAAACAAAATAAAAAGGGTGCCACTACTCATACCCCAAATTCCTCTAAACATACCCCAATTACTAAATATATTCAATTTAAAATAAAAAATTAATTTAAATTACTAAACATACCCCATTTTTTATTAATATTTTTTTTTCATTTTTGACATATTCTTCTTCTCTCTCAATTCATGTTAATGATTCACAGTGCGCCGCCATTTTTTAAGAAATGAGTCGTCATTTTATTTGTTGCAACCGAATAAAATTTTAAAAGAATTTACTGGACGAACGCCATGTCTTCTTCTCCAAGCTCCTTCAGATCTCATGGAGCTTTATTTTTTTCCTCCTGAAAATCACCATTTTCCCCATAAAAAATTTCATAATTTCCAACCTTTCTGTATCATCGTGAAAAATATATAATTTAGATTAGTTTGATGTCTAACAAAGCATAAAAAGTAAGATTGAATTGATCGTAGAACTGTAGAATAGTTTCAAAGATGATTGGACTCCATGAATATAGCAGTAGGACATGAGAGAGACGAAGACTAAGTCAAAATTGAAAAAAAAATTAATAAAAAATGGGATATGTTTAGTAATTTAAATTAATTTTTTATTTTAAATTAAATATATTTAATAATTGGGGTATGTTTAGAGGAATTTGGGGTATGAATAGTCGCACCCAAATAAAAATTACAATACAAATAAGAAATAGGTAAGTCTTATAAATTTTAAAATATTAAATACAAAGGTTTATAATTGCAACTAAAAAATTATATAAAAAATAAATTAAAATTTAGAATTTATAAGTTACAAGTTACAAACACTTTATAACTTAGTACGTACAATCTAAATTATAATTCAGTAGATTACAAATAATAAAGGGAAAATTATCATACATATCGTTACATAAATCTACTCTGCATGTTTGACTAGTGTATAAAAAGCATATACGCAGATCAAAAAAAAAAAAAATCGATGAATTAAATGAACAATTAAAGAAAGACAAAGTCTCGTGTGGACAAACTTTATCGTAAAATTAAGTTGTAGAGTATTAGTTATATATCATTAAAATGTGTTAGTTATTTATACTACAATGTATTAATTTTGAATGACTTTAAGTGTTTTATTAAAAGATGTTAACTGAATGATATTAGTTTTTTCATAAAAAATAGTTAATTGTTTTGTTATATTTGTCAGCTGTTTTCACAATATTAACTCTTATAATAATAAGAAGAGAAAATAACTGCACTTTTTTTATAAAGAAATAATTGATATTATTTAAAAATATCAATGGTGCAGAAGTCGAAAATCGATAATCGAGCGTTTTCTAGCCGCCTACTTTTTTTAATTTTTTTAAAAAAAAATAGATAAAAGTATAGATTTAGAACCGCCTAAAGGCGCCAAGACCCCAAAACATCCAGAATTACCAATTTTGCAGAAATCGGGTCTGCAAGTGGCCGCCTAGCACCTACGGGACCGCCTAGACCGATTTCTGCATCACTGAGAAATATATGAACTACAAAATATAATTGTTTGCATAAATGATTACTTATTCCACCTATTATCTTTTTCTGTTACTAAATTTAAATTTGAAAATATGAGAGGCGTTAATTATTCAAAATCCCACCTCTAACCAATGTATTGAAAATCGGATCGGTATGTATTGAAAATCGGATCGGACCGATCGATTCAATCAGTTTAACCGTGAACCGGTCTCAACACCGGTCCGGTTCATAGTTTAGAACGATTATAAAAAAGTCACCGCAAACCAGTCAAAACTAGGTTGAACAAGTGAACAAAAAATTCTTTTTATCTTTTTTAAATCAACTTTAATATAATAATAATAATCTTTTAAAAGAAAAAAGAAATGTGTTAATAATTCACACTTGAGAATCAATATATAAGTACAATCTAATTATAAGAGGTATCTATAATCAATGTGGGATAGTCAATTATATTAATAAAAACTAATCAAAAGAATTGTCTATAATCAATACGGGATAATTATATATATATATATAATTACAAGACAATCTATAGTCAATGTGAATATAAGTAAATTATAATACCAAAAATGTAAGAACATATCCTAATAGTCAAAGACATTTGCGCATATTTTTTTAGAAATCAATAAAAAAAATTCAATTTTAGTTCAAGATTCAAAATAGAATTTTAAATAAAATTCAAAGTCATGTGTTTAAAAAAATAATATATATTTTATTTTATAATTTTATACAATTCTTTGTTGTAATATTAAAATAATATATATATGCATACAAATAATAATTCGAGTCATTCGGTTTTTTACAACGGTTTAATCGGTCGGATCAATGAACCAATGATCAAATTCATTGACCGGTTTAACGGTCCGATTTTAAACACATTGCCTCTAACTACCTTTTGTTCTGTTTTTAAATTTAAAAGTTAATCTTCTTAACACCCAAAATATTTCCAATATTGCTATTATTATTAGCTTTTCATATCTTAAGGAGCAACTCTGCCCAATGAAATTGGACTCATTGGGCCATACTTTAGCTCATTGAATTTTTATGGCCCAGGTTATATGCACCAACATCTGTTAGAAGTACACACACCTTATATTTTTATTAGTTTATATCATATATGAAATGAAATAAATACCCTTTTCACCTAAACTCTAAAAAAAGGGTACACCCACCTTTTTATTATTGAAAAAAACTTCCGAGAAGCACAATTTTAAAAAAAATAGAAGAAAATAATTTTTTAAAAAAATCAAAAGATTTAAATGCTGACTTTTTTTCATAGAAAAAAATATTTTCTGGGAAAGAGAAAAAAGAAAGTAGAAAAAGAAAGATAAATAATTTGTTTGAATGCTGATTATTTTTCAAAAAATTTGAAAGGGAAAGGAAAAAGAAGTAGTCAATGATAAAACAAAAATTTAAACTATCTTTAACAAATAATCCAGCCAATTTATTTTTGTTAATATATTTTGAAAAAATATAAAATTTTCGGATAGAAAAATAAAAAAAGAAGACATAAATCATAAAAATAAATCGAACAATTTTTCTGTAACATTCCTCGAAAATAAGCAAAATTTTGGAGAGAAAAAACTTAAAAAGTTATACAATCTTTTATATAATTAAAATCGAAAAAAATCCGGATCTGATTATATCAAATTAGGGGTTAAAAAAAAGAAGAAAATGAATGGGGCTATGGAAGGAGGGAAAAAGTCAGTATTCATTTTACCTGTATCATTTTCATTCTTTCATATTTGTGATTTCAAATGGATCAATAATGAATAAGCCTCATAGAAAAAAGAAAAGAGATGAAACAAGGTAGGGAGATGGGTGGCCGATGAGGCGTGGCCGCATGGGAGAGGGAGTAGAAAAAAATAGAGAGAAATAATGAGAGTTAGAACGTGTGAGAGAGAAGAGGATAGTGAGAGAGAAGAGGATAGTGGGTGTGTACGGAGATAAAGTGAAAGAAAAAATAGGATTTTTAAATAGGAATAAAAATAATAATTTATGTTACTAATTATACACTTGTAAAAAATTGTGCTTCTTGAAAGTTTTTTCCAATAATTAAAAGTTGGTGTACTTGTTTTAAGAGAGATGGTGAAAAGGATATTTAAGGCATTTCATATATGATATAAACAAATTAAAATATAAGGTGTGTGTACTTCTAACAAATGTGGGTGCATATAACCTGAGCTTATTTATTAAACTCACTGAAGGGATTATTCTGGCCCATGTGTTAGAAACGCAATGAACTGTTCCCCTGATCAACCCAACATTTCTGAACTCAGTTGCATGTAAAAAAAAAAAAGGGTGACAAAATGATTTGCTCCGTCTGATTCGCCCTAGTTTGATTGGATCACCCTGACTGTTCCATTCTTAGAGTGAGGCAGATCAGCCCGACATGCTCATGGAATTAGGGACGTGCACAGTTCAGTTACTAAGTAATAACCGGATTTAAACCGAACCAAAATATAAAATCGATTCAATTACTATAATATTCGGTTCAACTTCGGTTAGTCACTTGTTAGAATTTTCGGTTAGTCATTTTAAAAATATACTTGAGTGAAACGATACACCTAATGCATACAAGACTAAAATTTATTTTTATTCCTATGAACATTGAAGAATTCCAACCAAGTGCTCCTTTAGTAATTTAAGAAATGTATGAAAAGTATAAAAAAATAAAGAATGCGAATAAGAATATAAATTTATTGATCTAATTCATCACGAATGACTACGTCTTGAGAGGCTTACCAACTTAGAAAATTTTTCAATATAACTCTTTAGTTTCACTATGTATCTAATTTGTACAATAATAAATTAATTGAGATATAATCATATTGATTATAGAAATATAACCGTAAGAGCTATCATAAGACATATTGACCAGTTAAGTATCTTATACTGCAAGCAAGGGTGTAAATGGCGCTTGGCGGTCGGCGGACAGTCGACCACCTTCAAGTGTCAAGACCGTCTAGGCGGCGCCAATATTTTTTAATATATTTTTAATTATTTTTAAAAAAAATCTACTAATATTAATTTTTTTTTCTAATAAAAATGTACATGTCACAATAAATTATAAACTTAAAACATAATTAATAGTTTAATACCCAAATGCATTTTTCACAAAATACAACAAGTTCATAAAATACTAAAAACCATCAGAAAATGACATTGTTCATCTTCTAAACAAAACACAAAAATAATTAGATATTAATTACTTATTATTAGTTTCTTACTTATTAGTTATTAGATAGGATGATTTACATATAGGTTCAAGAAAGTCACTATATTTACAAATATGTTCAAAATATATGCACAGAAGCACTTTTTTTTTTCTGCACAGGAACACTTTTTTTTTCTGCATAACACCTATTTGTAAATATAGTGACTTTTTTGAACCTATATGTAAGTCACCCTAGATAGGATGATTTACATATAATATATTAGATATTACATTATTACTATATTAGTATTACTTTAATTATTAATTGTTTAATTGTTTAAATTTAAAAATTAAAATTGACTAAACAGTACATAAGTAACATATAACATAACTAAAAAAAAAAGCAAAAATCCTTCGTAACCCGCCAAATCCGCCATTTGCTTGGCCCCGTCGAGGCCACCTAGGCGCCGCCAAGAGCCCTGACCGCCTTTTTTCACAGCTGAGGCCTAGGCGTCGACGGCCGTCATTTGCATCCATGACTACAAGTGATGTCCATAACTATAATATATTTATAACAAAAGTACATTAAAAATGAACTATACCATACAATAAGTGAAATTTTCAATCAAATATAGAAAAATTGGTTAATTGCAAAAGAATTTACGGACTATATAGTTTTTATCAATCACAATATAATTTTTAAAGTTTGTAATTCAAAACATGAAGTTCTTTATTATTGCAATTTAGTACATGGTGTGAAATTATCGGTGGTACTTAGGCTTACATGGCAGCCAGAGTCATGACTAGACTTGAAAGGTATAAACTCCTTAATATGAATCTTGAAGCTACTAAAAAAACCAGAAGTATTTACATGTCGAATGATAGAAAGAATCAAAGAATAGAAGAGAAGATTTCCCGTGAAAGTTAGACATGAGTATATACAATTTTAGATCTGGATATTAAAATATTGGCATGATATTTTAATTTTAAAAAATATTTACATTTTTTAGATTTAGCATTGGAGATGACTTGTGAATCATATTGTTATATATCAGCGTAAGTATTGACAAAAACAAATACTCCTTCCGCCCCGATTTAACTTTCTCTTTCTTTTGGTTTCATTTAAGATAATAGATTTATTTATTATTATATAGTGGACTACATGTTACTTTTGTATAAAATAATGAAAAGTTGTGAAAAAGTAAATGGTGGTTGTTTAAAAGAGTTTTTTTTATTATTAATTTATTATTAATATATGGAGTGTTGTTTTTACTTTTTATGGAATGAGAAACTTATTATGATCATTAAAAAGGAGAAATTTATAATGGGGCGGAGGGAGTACAATCTATCAATTTGCAATAATATATTAGTTTATGTATCAAATTGCAACTTTAAAAGTTGATATTATAATTGATAAAAACTATAAAATTGTAAATTGTTTTGCAATTAATCCATCTCTTTCTTAGAAACAATTTATATACTGAAAATATTAATAATTTTCACTGCATGAACTAATAATACTACTCATTGTAGGTTCTATGACTCACTAAAATAAATCAAAATTGACAACCATGTTTTTTGTCAATAAGAATAAATTTGAAAATACAGAATTATATGGCCTAAAATTCCTTAAAGCCCAATAACACTCATGTTTATGTACCCTGAAAATGAAAATATTATCTACTCAAAATCTAGTTGCAGATTTCTTTGGAGTTTTGTGTATCAAATCACATGGGCCATATAATACTAGTGCCAAACTTTTAGCCTAATTTTTCCTCCAATAGTTACAAGGAAAGTAGCCTTACTACATCAAAGTGCAAATAAAAGTGATAGTTGTCATAAAATTAATGGTACTAGATTTAGTTGCCAAGTTGTAGTTTCTCTCAAGTGGATCAATTTCTTCTAAAGGCTAAAAAAATGGCTTCCTTCAAATGGTACAACTTTATTATTGCTCACTTTTGGAACCTTGCCTCAATTATTGCACACAGAGCATCTAATATAATATCACCATATTTCCATTTTGTGATCATCCCAATAAGTGATTCTTTTGCTTGCTTGTGGATATCTAATATGAGAAGACTTGTTGCTGTCAAAATTTGGAAATTAGTGAGAGTCAAAGGGTGATTTTGAATTTTGATTATATATGAACTATATATAATACTTATATGAGCATGTTGCACTGTGTTATTAATTATTAAATAATAAAAATAAGAATAATTAGTGATATTAATTTTAAAAAATGAATGATGCAAATAGTGTAAACGAATATATGAAAATTTGGTATTGTTGGAATTCTTGAAATTTGAACAATGAAATATTTAAACCATCTATCAATTACGCCGTGCAATTTTACAGTTTTGACGTTTTTCAATTTTTGGCTTTTTTTTAAAACAATATTGATTCAATTGTTGATCAATTTAATGGGTAAACAGAAAAAAAAAAAAAGTATTGGTTCATAAATATTAGCTAAAGAAAAATACTAGTTTATAATTTTTTCGTGTACAAATTATTAGCACGAAAAGACAAAAAAACTGTTTTGGTTGACACTTGAGATATGCAAATTGATGTAGTTGATAACCATGCAGTGTAATTTTCAAATTCATTTGATTGAAATTTATAAATTAAACTTAATATTAATATACAAAATATAATGTCACATGTTAAAGACAATAGGCTAAGATATATGTAGTTATTTTGAAAAACTGTTTGTAAAAATTTTGTAATTCAAAAATAAATGCAATCATATTTAAGTGGGGATGTCAGCGGGGCAAGAAGGGGTCAATCTCTATCCTGCAAACTTCGTGGGAAAAAATTATCTCCATCCCCATCCCGTCTGGAAATCCGTTCCCGTGGGGATTCCACGCTCCCCAACAAAATATTTCTTTAAATTATTAATTTTTAATAATTAACATTAATAAATATATATATAAAAATATAAAATGCATTAATTTTTTAAAAATAAATAGTTAAAATTTAAAAAAAAATTAAACCATGTTTAAAATACAAAATACAGATTTAAAGTATGTATAAAATATAAATTTAAAGTATGTATAAAATTCAAAATACAAATTTAAAATCTAAAAAATATATTAATTACTTTGTTGATGAAAATTTACATCACTATTTAATGACGAACAAATAACACTTGATCAAGATAATGAAGGCCTTAATCACAATGGGATTAGTGGCGAGCAAGAGAAGAATGAGTCAGCAAGCCAATGAGGCCAAGTCAAAGCTGATCGCCACCTATCGCCCAAGATACAAGGTTAATAGTTGTTCATCTGCTCACCCATCTTCCTGAAATAAAAGAGGTACAAGTCAGGGTTGCTCACTAGACTACTCGCCCTATACCCTAAGTAGTTCCGATAGAACAGGTAGTTGAGTCAAGAGAATGAAGCAAGCAAGGTTGCTCACCACCCGGGAGGGAGGCGAGCACCGCAGGAACCCTTCCCAATCAAAGTTACCCGCTCCAGTTGATATGCCCGAATAGAAGACCCTACAACAAGCCTAGCTGCTCTCCCAGAGACCTACAACGTCACATGAGAGGAGACGAGCAGATCAGAGGGCAATTTAGTCATTGTAGGGTAATTAGGTGTATTAAGGTTTAATAAAATGACAAGTGTTATGACACTTGTCATAAAATTAAACCAATTAGCCCAATTAAGTATCACATCATCCATGCAAGTCTATAAAAGGACAAATGTAACCATTTGTAAGGGGATTCCAAATCTTAATACAAGAAAATATTATTATCACTTCCTCTCTCTACTTTTCTTATATTTTATTGTTTCTATCCTAAGTTAAATATATAAATCCTAGTTATAGTTTGGAAGAATCACAACTTAAATTAGCCACATAATCAACACAATTAATGTATTCCTCCAACAATTTAGCGCTAGAAGAAGAGTTTGAACCTCCGGTCAATTGAAAATTCGAAGAGAGAAGTTTGAAGATTTGAAGATATTTTTCAGTTTTTCGCAGATTATTGTTCGAATCCCAGAAATTGAGAAGAAAATCAAAGAAGCCCAGGAAGTAGATAAGAATAGTGAGTGAGTAAACATCTTCAAGTGCATATGTGTAAAGAATTATAATTCTTTACATACACGGCTGGAAAAAGTGTTATTCCACATATCCTACATCTCTGGGAAGTGAACCTTTGAAAATCAGGGGCTGAAAATTTATCAAAAATGAGGCATGCACAAGAGAATTCACATGGAGAATCACGTACCACCTCGACTACTACCGGCATGCAGCAGGACCCTCGCAAACTGTCCCACTACCCATCGCATCAGCAGAACCCCAAATCGAAATGGCGCTTGAATTAATGTCGAAGACAACAGAAGATGTCGAATGAGCAATGACCACGCTGAAAGAGATTCAAAAAGGTGAGACACTGCTCGTGAGTAGACAAGAACCGCACACCATGCCCAAGAACAGGAAGCGAGTAGTGGGCGAGCACGCCAGCCGGACCCAAAAGGGAAACAACAGATGAGTGAGCGGCTGGGCCCCTGGGGACGGCGAGCAAGAATAGCCAACCAGGAGTTCAACTCATGACTCTGCAAAAGATGCTCATGGCTAATTGATCTAATTCTGCCATGGAAAACATAGAAATCATAAGAATCAATCAATAATAGAAGAGAATTAGAAAGATAAAACCCAAAGAGTAGAAAATTATTGAATGAAATGATGAAATAATGGATAGAGCACTCCTTCCAATCTTCAACTTCAATCAAGTCTTCTCTTACAACCAATTAAGCGATACTAAGGAAGAAATTGTATAGATTTTATGCTAAAATCTAGAGAGAAGAAAAATAATAACTACCCTAGGTTTGGAGATCTAATTTGGAATGAATAACTGAGCAGAAAAAGAGAGTATATATATGTGTACACAATTATTTTTGCAAAATTTGCATAAAAACCACGAAAAAGATAAAAATATCACATTTTAGCCCTGAAATGTGTTTGGCCTTGTCTAGGCCAGTATAGCCCCTCTAGGCTAGTTCTCCTTCTGCCTGGGTTAGTTTTGGCAAAGAATAAATTGTTGGCTCAATATTATTTTGGTCTGATCTAGCCTCATTTTGCCCAGGATGAGCCTACATCAATTATTGCTGATTTTTACCTTTATTTCAAGGTCTCTAATCACATTTTGGACTTAATTTGGCTTGATCACGGGATTCAACTCTCGAATTTCTTGATATTTCCACTGCATATTCTCTGTTGCTCAATTTTTTTTATCTATTTTCCTCAAATTTTCCTACAAAATATACAATTCTCCACAAAATTCATTAATAATCAAATGAATGATAATTAGCAATATAAATGCACCTAAAACACCTCGTTTGGTAGACAAAAGAGGTCCTAAAAATGGTATTTGATGTTTCACAGTGTTTGGTAGCTTTTAAAACTTTAACTCACTGCCCGAACTTTTTCTTGGGTGCCCGAAATTTTCCTACAACGTCTACAATTTGTATAGCCCAACCAGAAAATATATCGGAGCCCCCTTTCGATACCTTTTACGGATTGAAGGCTTGCCAAAATTACCCTCATCTTTTGGTGCCAATGGTGGAGTTTCAAGCAATTTTATTTGGATTTATAATTTTATCGGTGGAATTCTGTATTATTAAGCAATTGTGTTCTTCAAATTCTGAAATTTCAGCGTGAAAAGAGGGTGAAGATGAAGAAGTTTAAATGGCAAAATAGACTTTTCAACAAATCTCTAATTTTTTCTTATGAAATATCTTATTCTACCAAACAAATAAATTATTATCATGTGACTTTTATTAAATAATACCAAATACAAAAATATATTTTACCTCTTAAAACATATCTCAATTTTTATCTAACCTATTTATCTCATTTCGCCGGCCAAACGAGACCTAAATATATATATATAAATAAAAATATGTACAATTATAACCTTAATCACTGCACCAGGTGTACCGTATAACTTGAATGCATTTTAAAAATGATATCCTATTATTATTGAACATTTATTTTTGTTGTTATTGAAAAAATTGTCCATTGTTAAATTATTACAGGGGCAACTTTTTATTAATAGTGGGGATAATTTTTCTTTAATAATAGAAATAAAATTTAAAAAGTACACTTGAATTAGAAAGTGTACTAGTATACAAGAGACTTGCACTGAAGCAGTTTCAAATTTGGACTCGTCACGAACTCGTCCCGTACGAGTCGGGTAAAAATCTAGTCAAACGGGTCACGGGACGGGTTTGAACAATTTTGACCAAAAACCGTTGGGTCTGGGACGGGTCCTGGTATTAGGTGGACCTGCCCCGCATAATATATATAGTTAAATGAATACATTATATTATATATGTATAATTAAACCTATGAAAATTAGACTATTAATTAACATATTCATTAAAATATTAGATTAGATATGCTCATAAAGTCACAAATAAAAGTTGTACAAGGGTTCATTAATTGATTTTATCATTTTAATTTTCAATGAACTATATATCTATGATTTTAAATATTTAAATTTAATATGTTGAAATTTGAAATAGACTATTTCGTGTATTTATTATTGTTAAAATTATTCAAATGCATATTGATGTTATATTATAAAATTTAAGATATTTTTTTGTAATGCATTTGATATGTATAATAAAAATAAAATAAAAATAGGTGGGTTAGACTGGGTACTGAGTCCAAAAAAATTCTGGCGAGGCGAGTCTTGGGACGGACCAAACTCGTCACAGACCCGCACGATTTTCATCTCTTACAATATATCTAGATTTAACGGGATGATGATTAAATTAAGAAATGCATATTTGCTCTTATAAAAATACATTTTATTCTTACAATAACACGTATTTGCTTATATATAACAATACAAACTAGGAGCAAATATGTGTTATTATTAAAACAAATATATATTACTATCATATTAAATGTTACTCTTTTATATATATTAATTTATTTTTATAGAACAAATATTGATTAATTTTTTTGGGTGACTTACATATTGGTTTAAAAAAGTGACTATATTTACAAATTGGTTCACAATATCTGCACAAAAATGTATTTTTTCATGCAGTATATTTTTTTCTGCACAGAATAAATTTGTAATTTTTGTCAATTTTGTGAACAATTTTGTAATTTTTCCTATTTTTTTTACAAATACTTATTTATTTTTATAAAAATAATTATTTTTTCATGTTATAACCATAGATGTAAATGGTGGTCGTCAATACCGCC
Source organism: Prunella vulgaris (assembly GCA_026898435.1). Classification (NCBI taxonomy): domain Eukaryota; kingdom Viridiplantae; phylum Streptophyta; class Magnoliopsida; order Lamiales; family Lamiaceae; genus Prunella; species Prunella vulgaris. The sequence goes on along the minus strand of JAPKLY010000286.1, from coordinate 292,985 downwards.
TAGGCGCTTGAAGGCACTCGGCCGTCGACGCCAAGGTCAAATCGGTGAGAAAAATCCGTCAACACATTTGACACTGTCGAGGCCGCCTAGATAGCCATTACTTTTTAAAAAAAAATTATTTCAACTTAAAAGTTAGAACTAAAATTAAAAAAATAAAACCAAGTTTACTAAATTACTGAAAGATGGAAGTTTAATTGAACTACTTCATTATTTATTCGTATCATGTATTTTGCTCTTTTTGTGTTCATTTAGAAGTTGGACAATATCGTAATATGACAGTTTTTAAATTTTGTTGAGTTGTTATATTTTGTGATGGTTATTAACTATGTTTTAAGTTTATAATTTCTCGTATAATGTATATTTTCATTAATATATGTTAAGAAAAAACTTAATATTGATAGAAAACTTAAAAAAAAAAAAACATTGGCACCGCCTAGGCGGTTTAGGTGCTTGGCGGCACTCGACTGACCGATGACCGTTAAACGCCATTTGCACCCTTGGTTATAACACATGTAAGGTAGTGAAAGTGAGTTACTACATGAAATAATATACATATATTTAAAGGAATAATGAATATGTTAAGAAACACATATTTGTTCTTATAAAAACACATTTTATCCTTACAGTAATACATGTTTGTTCAAATAGTAACACAAATTGTGAGCAAATATACGTTACTCTTAAAGCAAGTATGTATTAATATTATTTTAAGAGCAAATGTGTATTAGAAATTTAAAAATTTTCATGTATGGAAATAGTAGCTTTTAAAAATATAAATATCTTAGCTAAACCGAAGAAACTTGAGGTACTTTTATACGAGAGGACCAAAAAAGTTATTTGGGGTCTTAAATTAGTAGTCCAAATTTATGAGTGGGGCTTAATTTTAGATCCCAAAATCAATTGGACAATATGAAGCCACGTCGAGGCTGCATCAACGCTTATTTCACTAGTCAGGTTACACTACGTCTACATGTGAAATTATGCGCCGTATTTGAACTGTATCGTGTAATTTTTATTTATTTTAATAATTTATTTATAGGAGTTAAATCAGATTTTTTTTTTTTTTACTTCATATAAAAATTATATTAGTTCATATAACTAAGATATTAATATGTATATTAAGCAGTACTCTTTTCGTTCGTAAAAAATATGCTCACCTATCTATACATGATTTAATGTAATATATTGAAAGATATTATGTAGTATTGTGAGATTCGTTTATGAATAAAATGATTGTTAATGTATATTTTTTTAAAAATATTGACTTTATTTATAAACGAAACCCACAACTTCTAATGACGTACCACATTAAACCATGTACAAATAAATGAGTATATTTTTTTAGATGGAGAAAATATCAATTTATTAATAAATAAAGTATGACGTCACTCTCATGTAAAATTTATCTATAGTATGAAACTGATATTGTTACATGCATTCATTAATATCATTGCATTCATCTAATTTAACTGAATCATTTTATACTGTGATTTTAATTTTTAACTTAATAAAAATATATATAATAATATAAACAAATACATATAAAAATGTTATTTTTATTCGGTAAACAAGTGTGACATGTATGTATGTAATTTGCATTTGTTAAAAAAAAAAAAAAAAAAGCTCCTGTCCATACTTTAAGCGTATGCATTTTTTTCCGTCCAAATTTAATCTATATTTACCAAAGTAGAAAAACCAACTTGCACTTTCACTATCACATTATGAAAGAAAAAATAACTTGCATTTATAAAAATTAATGATTTATCAATTTTTTATTTAATTAGTTAGGCTAAATTTAAATTGTTTAATATATGTGTCATTTTATATGTAAAAGAAATTTTGAGACGGGAAGAATAGTATTTTATCTTTGATTTCTAAACAAAATTATTCAGATAATTGTCATTGTTTATTAATAAATAATTATTTTATTTATAAATATATAATACTTTTTGTAGTACTCTCTACTTTTATTTCACTAATTTATTTTATAATAAACAATAAAAAAATTACAAAATAATTAAAAAATATTAATTATAAATTAATTCTGTACAAATAAAAATATATTTATATATATAATAAAATGATATATTTAATATTTAGACAAATATTTTAAATAAATATATAAGTATTATAACTTTTTTGCTTCAATATATAAACGTTCATAAATAATTAATATTTTTTAAACTCCGTTTAAAACAAGCATTCAAAGTTTGAATGGAGAGAATATTTATTAAAATAATTATTATAATTATATTAAAATAAAGTGCAAGTTGTGTCGAGGTATTATTATATTTAGTGTGGTTTCCAAATTCCAACATTTCGGCTGTCAATTGGCTGTGGCTATATCTATCTCTCAGCCTATGTCCTGCCTTTTAATTTAATTTAGTAGTGCTCTTTTTTGGACCGCACAAAGTTACATGCCAATGGACATGACACCATCACCCTGTCATTTTCAATACTTCTATTCTTATTTTTATTTTATTTATTTTTTAAAATTACAAAACCTTTTTTTTTTTTGTAATTATAATTTTCTCCACACTTGCATTGATAATTTTATCCGTAGAAATAGGGTTTTTATTCCCTACATGAATATAAATATATGGTATCTTTATTCTTTGCTTTAGAAAGGACTAATCATCCCATCCAAAATCTATATAATAACAGAAAAGTGTATACACTACAAGTTTCCCGCCTGAAAATACACTACGCTTGGACACTGTGTACAAATGGCTATGCTATATATTGATTTTTCTTTTGTAGATGAGATACGAAAAAGTCCAAGATATGCCAGTAAAAATCATTTCATGGTTTCGTCCAGAAAACAAACGTTTCTGATGTTTGGTAGGTCTGATAGTAAAATATTTCTGATGTTTGATAGGTCTAATAGTTACACAATATTTCTTTCATGTTGTTTGGTAGATCAAACTAAAACAAACACAACATTAATAGAAATATTCTACTACAATGGCCAACAATCCGACCAACAACCAAGCCAACCATAAGCTAAATTTGAAAAAATACAGCAACTCAACTCTGATCAATACCAGAAACTGTGAAAAATACAGCAACTCAAATCTGATCAAAGCAACTCAATTGAAAGTTACAAAATTGATGAATCAAACGCAAATTACGAAATAAATGAATCAAACCAAAATTTCCAGAGAAATTTACAAAATTAACAAACCCTAATCACAAAAATCAACCTAATTCAGGTGGTTGTAGGAGGTAGCAGTAGATGGAGACTACCGCCATTCTTTCTGGCGATTGAGCTTCGAGGTGCGACGTCTTTTCGGCGATTGAGCTTGAGGTGCGACGGCTGTGGAGAGCTTCGTCTTCTTCATATTGATTATGGTGGTAGAAATTTGCTTTCCGACGTTTCTTCAATTTTAGAGGTAGGCTTTGAGCAGGGGATGTGGGAGGCTTTCTGGCTGTGAACAGGGGATTGCGGTTGAGCGCGACGGATTCCGGCTTCAATTTGTTCAACGACAACAACTGTAGGCTTCTTTGGGCTTTCTGGCGTATTCAATGTAGGAGCTATGAATATGGTGGAAAATGTTTTTTTCATAGTATTTCTCATTCAAAAAATATTTTTTAATATAAAATTTTGTTATTTTTTATATATATAATATATGATGTGGAAAAAAATAAAAATAAAAATAACTTGACACGTGTACGCCAGCGTAACAACATTTCACACGTCACGGCGAGACACGTCATCAGTTGCTGGCCAGAAAAAAAAATGTATCGAATTGAAACTCTTTAACAGGTTGTGATTTTTTATAATAATCGTGAACTCAGGATTAAATTGAAAGTTGAGTAAAAGGTGGTGTATTTATATAGAATTAGCCAAAAAAGTATTTCACACGTGTACGCCAGCGTGACAACATTTCACGCGCTCCGGCGAGACAAGTCATCAGTTGCTGGCCAGAAAAAAAAATATATCGAATTGAAACTTTTAAAAAGGTTGAGATTTTTTACAATAATCGTGAAACTCAGGATTAAACTGAAAGTTGATTAAAAGGTGATATATTTATATAGAATTATCCCTTTTTTATTGATATATAAGTATAAATTATTAAATTTTAGGTTTTTTTTTATTACGGAGTAGGTTTTTTCTTTGATATTTGCTATGAGAAAAATAGATTTCTCCAATTACTCTCAAATACAAAAATTAATGATTTTATTACAAAAATCACTCATCCAATCAACTCATATTTTATATTTATTTTATTATTTTAAAATTCAGTTCAAATTATTACTTTATGAATTCATTCTCCCTCCCCCTATAATAATTTGAATTTTTTATTTTTAATACTTAATATTATAGTAGCAATTTGAATTTTTTACATAAAAAATTATAATACATTTAATATGTAAGTAGAGAATGATATACTTAATGAAAAATATTATAAAAATATATACATATCACAAGTAAAAATAATATGCGTACCACAAAATTTCCAAGAAAAAAAAATGCACAAAATTCAAGAATAAAATAAAAAATCTAAATAAATGTGATATTTATAAGTGCAAAAAAAAAGTAAAAGTTCAGATATTTATACCTAAAGTTCAAACCAAATGATTGTTAAAGTTCAATTATAAATTTTTTCAGAGGTATGCATTATTCAGTAATATTAGTTAAAAAAAATTACATCAAATTCCACAGCAAAGAAGTGCAAAAAATCAATTGTAAAATCTCAGACAAAAATATTACGCAAAAAGTACAATAGAATATTCATTAGTGCAAAAAAATAAGTAAAAGTTCAAATATGCGTACTTACAGTTTAAATCAAATAATTGTCAAGTTCAATTATAAAATTGTCTACAATTTCAATTTAAGATACCAAAATCATATTCAAAATTGTGAATGATATGAAATTATGAACAGAAAATGATAGATTAATCAATTTGAAGAGAAAAGCAAATAGCGAAATTATTACCAGATTCATCAAAAAATTTAGCAAATTCTAATCATTGATCCTTCCTAGAATATTTGTTACCGCAAATCTCCAAAAAATTCGGATTAGTAACGAAATCCTTCTCGATCTGCCCAGCTTTAATTTCATCGTTTAAAGCTGTGACAATATAAGAATCTTCTTCGAACTCGCCACCATTAGCTTTTTCTCTAGAGACTCCTCCGATGCTAGCGGCGGCCTTAGCGCATCAAACCGGATCCTATCCCTAGCGATGTCCATTTCCCGAAGCTTCTCTAATAGAGATACCAAAAACAAAGGTTAGATACCAAGCAGAGAGAGAGAGAGAGAGAGTTATGTACTTGAGAAACAATTTTCCCTATCTTTTCCCTTAAATTTTAGCATACAAACTACTTAAATTCTATTTAATTGTTCTAATAACCTACTAAATTCTATTTAATTGTGCAAGTAAACTACTAAACTTTTTTTTAGTTATTTTTTTTCAAATAAAATATATTATTAAAACTCTTCATAATTCAATTCCAATTGAAAAGAGAATTACACAAAAAATTTCATCACTTCTCTCGTCTACCATTTTGCACAACAGTACATCGTCTTGCACACATCCACCCCTCAGTGCCTTTTTTTATATATATATCTTATGCATTCACGTTAGTGTATTGTTTGATATCAATTGAATTATATACCCCTCATAAGTTAAGACCGGAGAAAGAATTGTCTAGAAATTAAATTTAGTGGGTTATATGTAAAATTTTAATTGTTTATATACATGAATGTAAAAATACATAATTTGGTGGTTTAGGTGCAAAAAGATAGTTTGGTAATTCAGTACAACTAGCCTTTATATTTATTTTAACAATGGACTCTTTCTTATTTTCTGTGGTCTTTGCTAAAATCAAGGTGCGAGGAACAAAGTATTTTTTTCATGGTTAAGTATGAGTGAACAATTTTAATATAAAATTAGATTGTATTTAATGTGTATTTTTTGATATTTTTTTATAAAATTAGTAATTTTGTTAAAACTCATTCTATTTGAGTTGTACCGAAGAATTAGCACAGGAAATTTAATCTTTCGTTATTACCTAATCTCGGGTTAGTCCATAAATACTCTCAACTACAAAGAATTCTTCCTTCACAAAAATTTGTATGAACTTAGTTCACTATGAATTCAGATTTATCAATTATTATTATAATGTGTATACACTATCACTGTTATGTGTATTCAGTATCACTGTTATGCATTCACACTATCACTGTTAAAAAATTAAGTATATTTTTTTATAACAGTGATAGTATATATGAATAACAGTGATAGTGATTACACATAACAGTTATACGAATTCATGTGAACTCGAGTTCACATGAAGCCTACCCTTCTTCCTTAATGCAAATTAAACGTGAATTCTACTGAAAATAAAATAAAAGGAAGATACATAATATTTATTTTGGCTTATATATGAAACATGAGTCATATTCGCAATTATTTGAGGATATTAAATAATCAACGGAAAAAGCTTCTTACCAATAAAGTTGGTAATATATTAATATTTATTTTAAGATAAAGATATATATAGTATATAGTAATAGTATGTGTGTGATTAGCGTCCCTTTTCCTAAAAGCCCAAAATAGAGAAATCTTATGTCATTATCTTTGCGTCATATTAAAAAGTCATACCCACCTATGTGTGTCTTCTCCTTCACGAACACGACTTGTGTTTTTTTAATAAGAGTCGTGGCTAAATTTTTACCAAATAAATACTCTTTATAATATAAACCAAATAATCTTTTCACACTAAATGACTTGCTTTCACACCAATGACCAAACGCAAATGTCATCTTATTTGTCCCTTTTTTTTAATATATAAGTATCCAATTAAATAACCAGGTGAGTTAGCTCACATGGCCACCGAACTTCTCATTTGAGTGAGTGGCTCGGGTTCGATTCTCTTTGGAAACGAATAGAAAAATCAATTTCCGACCTGTATTAAATAACTAGGTGAGTTAGCTCACCTGACCACCGAACTTCTTACTTGAGTAACATGTACTCCCTCCGTATTTCTATAAGTTGCTCGTTGCTTTTGGACACACGAATTAAGGTAAAAGTGAAAAAGTATAAGTGATGTGATGGAAAAAGTGAAAAAGTATAAGTGATGTGATAGAAAAAGTGAAAAAATATGAGTGATGTGATGGAGAAAAGTGAAAAAGTAATGAAAATAGTGTAAAAAATATTAAAAATAATAATAAAGAAGTGAATAGTAGTTTCCAAAAAAGGTAAAAAAACAATGAGCAACTTATAGAAAGACGGAGGGAGTACTATTTTTTTATCAGATTACAACCTGAACTAATTTTTTTTTACAAAATGCTACCTTTAATTAATTTTTGTTCTTTTGTTTTTTCTGCAGTGCTATATATTTGTTAAGATTATACTCGTCATTCTATATTATTTATTTACTTAATTTATATTATAATTATTAATAATAAAAAATTGACGTAAAAAAATCTGATTTCTATAGAACGACGATAACATAATTGGAATTCAATTTTTAACCCTATGGAAGAAATAATTTTTTTTACCGGCATCGAATTTTATGTGGCAAAAAATAAAAATAAATAAATTATTGATATAGATTGACGAATATAACCTTGAAGAATATAGCACTAACAAGAAAAAAAGAATAAAACTTAAGTATAGGCTACAATTGATTAATTTTTCATAGTACATATTATCGTTTGATAAAAAAATTAATACGAGTTGTAAATTAAAATAAATGATATAATACAGGTGACAAATTGATATTAACCCTTGTACTAATTAATTAGTTCGGATAGATAACTTCAATTGTATAATATAATATCTCGTTATATCCGCTGCATATATATATATATATATATATATATATACAACGTTTGTCAACTAAAAACATACACCGAAACCGAATGATTCTTCCTTTTCAAAATTTTTTGGCATGAAATTGATGGTTTTATATTGATTGTGTTTGGATCAATCTAATTGTAATTGTCTATTTTGGCAACCCAAATTTTTATTTATCCCTACTTTAAAATAGTTTTTTATCAAGTTTTTTCTTTTATTAAGAAAATTTTCCCCAACCACAATCTTTAATTATAGATTGAGCAAAGTATAACATGTACCAGTATTTAAATAAGAATGCATTACCATGTAAATACATTCTTACCACCATTTAATTCATATATATTTAGGGCCGTTTGGTATAATTGTAAGGAATGAAAAGAGTATAGAAATGAAAAAGATATGGAATGAAAGTCATAGTTCTCATATAGCTGAACTATAGTTAATTCTTAATTTTTGGGAATCAAAGTCATAGTAGAGTCATTCCAAACACACACTATGACTTTGATTACCATTACTCACCCCTAAAAATATCCAACCAAACAGCCCCTAATTCGTTCCATTAAACTCATATCACAACATATCACTATATGTTAATTTTGTATCACCATTTAATTCAGATATATTTGTTCCATATATATACTTCGATGTTTTTTTAATCTAACTTCTTGATTTGTTTATTAACATTAAAATTAAGGGAAAAGTACAATATGGTTCAACGAATTGACAAAAATTACATATTAGTTTTGTGAAAGAAAAAAAAAGCATATTACCGTGTAAATTTTTTGAACCAATTTGTAAGTTACCTAAAATTAACTCCAGTCAGATTAGGTGAGGTATTCGGTTGATCCAAATGATTACACGTGATCAAGGATGAAACATTCTATCGGCCACCAAATTAAATTTGCAAATTTTAATAATTGTGATGTCCATTAACTCTTTGATGCTCAACACAATTTGATAACTAAACAATTTTATTCATCTAAAAACTCTAGTTTGTAATTAATCATGTCATTAATATTATATTCCTAAAGCTTTATTTTTTATTCATGGATTGAATTTCAATTCTATTATTTGTTAGGAATCAATTCAGGATTTGTGCATAAGTCTATTATATTGATATCAAGAGAGAATTACATCCCATTTAAAAATATAAATTTGTAGTTAGAAAGATATAAAATTAATTCAATAAGATTGTCACTAAATACATCATCAAGTGTCTTACTTAATGATGATTGAGACATTGAGTAAGTCTCTTGTGCATCAGTTACACCGTGTAACTTAAATGTATTTTTGAACAGTTATACTATTTATTACTGAAAAGTTACAAAAATTATTACTGAAAAGTTACACTTTTCAGTAATAATATGTGTGACTTTTCAGTAGTATTTTGTGTAACTTTTTAAAAATAAACTTGAATTGCACGATGCAACTGGTGTATACAAGACTAAGCCTTAAAATATAACTAGACGCGGGTTTGTGCCTGAATATATGTCTAATGTATATTCTACACTTTTCTCTATCAGAGTAGCTAAATGAAAAATTAGAAGAAAAAATAAGGAAATTAAAAAAGTAATGTTTGAAACCAAAATTTTAATCTTATTACTTAAGAACAACAAATAACAGCAAACTCAACCACATATTTTGATGGATTAAGAGGGTGACTGAAAATCCTCTTCAAAAGTCAAAAGGTAGAGAATAACAAAAAGAAAAGAATGGTTCAAAAATAGCACGGAATCATACGTAATGATGCAAGCTAAAGCAATCGATGGAGAGTGGAGAAAATAAACTTTGTCATGAAAAGGCCACTGAAATTTAATTTTGAGTAATACTATTTCAATTGCAATTTTGATTTACCAATTTAATTAAATATTTCAATACTATTCAGGGTGTGAACTAGTAATATTTTTCTTTTTATGAATTAATATTCTTCATTCTATTTATTTTTGGGTCATAGGAGTCTGTTGTGGCAAGATTTATACTTCGGGTGGTCGAGGATAATGGTACGACACTCATCCTCGATAAGAAGATGGTGCAGGCGGAAGCACGAAAAAATGTAATGATCTGTTGATTCTGTGAATATCCAGAAGATTACATAAATGTGATTAACGTTTTAACTCCTTTGATTCATCTTGAATACCGAATTAAGAACGATAATAACACGATAAATGAGAAAATTCAATTCTTTTCTAATTCATTTATAAACTGGTTTATAAAAAATTACATAATTATAAATCTAATCTAATTAAATCAAATAACGAAGGAAATAGAATAAATTAATTAAAATCTTCCTAATATTCTCGTTTCTCTAAATATGCTCATAATTAAACGAGATTGTAAACTCATCTTCATCAGAAGATCAAAATTTCAAACAAACCTCGGCGCATTGCAAAGAATCTGTAAGAGAGGAGCATGATGAGGCCGAATGCTGACCTTAGCACCATGTCGAGAACCTCCCCTGAGATCCCACTCATGGATAAGATCAAAACTTTTGTGAGAAATATTTGAGGGAAAGATACTACAAATTACATGGAAATGGATCATCTGGGCAATGAAACTAGCAAATAGTGTTGGTTCAATAATTCAAACCCAGGATAAAAAAAAGGTCCGGGTCCTAAATTTCTTCCAACTCCTCTCGACATGAGCTATTTGATTCATGAGGAATATTAAAATTAAATTGTCCAAGAAATAAAAGTTACTCATATTATTCTCCAACTTAAAATATTTATAAGAAGACAATTGTGACATTATCACATATATTCCACTTACTCCCATATTTCAAACACAAAAATTATATTAGATAATCCTATATATTCAAATAAAAACAATCCTACAATTTAAATATGAGTAAGTCTCCTGTGCACCAGTTATACGGTGCAATTCTAGTTCATTTTTAAAAATTTAAAATGTTTATAACTGAAAAGTTAAACAGTTTATTACTGAAAAATGTATCTTTCATAGTTTAACTTTTCAATAATAAACTGTTTAACTTTTCAGTTATAAACTGTTTAACTTTTAAAATATGAACTTGAGTTGCACCGTGTAACTGGTGCATACAAGACTAATCCTTTAAATATACATCCTCTTCCAAACAATTCAATTTTAATTTTTAACATAACAATCCAATTAAATCCTATTCTAATTTATAATCCTGTCCTTTGAAGTAAATTGTTCCTTACAAAACAGAGAGTAAACAATAATTTAGATTATTCTAGGAAAAGTACAAGTGCACATATGAATTGGCATAAATTAGGTATTAACGAGTATTTCCTACTCCAAATCAATGTAAATGCAAAATTTTCAAAATTTATAATGAATCCTATGTAGAATTCGTGAAATTTCTCAGACCTAATTATTTCAAATATAATTTATGTCTGTTTAGAATAGCCATACGTTTTCTATATACCCACTTGTATATAATTAAAATTTGAAATTTCCAGCTTTTACCAAAAAATGATAGATATAAAAAAAAATAAAAAAAATCAAGCACCCGAGGTAGGAGATTGAAAGTTTGGCACATGGCGGCAGATATATAATTCTTATTACTATAGATTTTCAAGATTAGTTGTCACAAAATTCAATTTTCTACTCCTAATTTATTTGTTCAATTTTCGACTATAATTAGGTTATGAAAATTACGAAGGTACGAGTAGTTAAATTTTTGCTGCTATAAGTCGAAAACAATATACTCTTTCCGTCCACGATAAATTGTTCACGTTGCCTTAAACAGTCATCCACAATAAATGATTCACTTATCTAAAATAGAAAATTTATAATAATTATTTTTATTTTTTTATACGCATATATTCACTTTTACACATCACATCAAATATTTTCTTAATAATTAAATATTTTTTTATACTAATACACTCACTTTTACATATCAACATCTACTTTTCTTAATAACCGTGAATTGACAAGGTAGACCAATTTTTGTGAACGGAGTACTTTACTGTTATTACTCATTAATAATCTAATTTAACTAAAATAGTGTATATGTTGGAGTAAGTTATGTGTTGAGACATGCATTTATTAATAAAAATTATATGCCCTCCGTCCCAGTTCTTTTTTTCTCTTTTTCCATTTTGGGACGTTCCAACTTTTTTTTTTACCTTAAAAAAGAAATAATTTATACTCACAAAAGTCAATAAAATACACTTTTTATATTTATAAGTTTCACATACTCTACTTTTTTCTTAATCCGTGTGCACAGATCTTTTAGAAAAAAGACCCGAGATGGAGGGAGTAATTTTTATAAAGTAATACAGTTTTTCCGCCCCAAAATTACTTTCATATTTTCTTTATTTGGATATTTCAATTCTTCTTTCACACACTTAAAAATAAAACTTTTTACACTCACAAAAATTAATAAAATATATTTTTTCTTATTTTATTATTTAATTTTATATACTCAGATACTTATTTTTCCTTAGTTCGTGTGTCCATAACTTATAAAAATAATTTTGAAATAGAGGGAGTAATATTTTTTTTATAAAAATAAACCTTTTATTAATAAAAAACAGGTCTCGTAGGCGGCGGTCTTATATAAGTTCTAATCTATGATACACAGATTCTTCTAAAAATGTTATAATGCAGTATCAGATTCGCACTCGCACCCTAAAAGGGGTAAGATTCTTGAATTCTCGTGTCGGATTCTCCACGTGGCGAATCCATCTGCCACGTGGCGAATCCAGCTAACGGATTCTCGAATCCACTGCACGAATCCTATTTATAAGCATTAAATATATATTATTTAAATTGAATTTTATTATTTCGTATACTTTAAATTGATAGTGTGACATTCGTTTTAGATTGAATTTATTACTATGATTTATGTATTGAACTAATGTAACTCGAATTGATATTTTTTTTTACATAATTATATTATATTATTGAATATACTCAAATTTTAGTTGATAAAATATAAATGATTTATAATTAATTTATAAAATTTTTATAAAAAATATATCTTTTAGATATTATATATAATAAAATGTAAATAAATAGACGTATCCTTAACGAATCGCACCCTAATTTTTTAAAAAACTCGTATCCCCGAACTCGTATCGTATCGCACCCGCATCTACGTATCCGCACCTGTGCAACGTAGGTTCTAATATTGACATGGTCGGATAGAATTTCACCTCAAAGATATGGAGTTCAATTATAGCAACCTATATATACATAGGTACATTAGATATGCATTCTGAGATATATTTGAAATATTTTTCGGGAGAGTAATGGAAACAAAATATCAGCATCTTTATTGACCCATAATTTTGGGATATAGGAAATGACAATATAACGACCTCTATAAGAGAATAATTATGTTTATAGTGCTAAATAAACAAAAGGAAACCAATTGCAATTAGGTATCTATCATTAATGTGTTGAAAATAAAATGATTTAACTCTAAAAAAATAAAAATCATATAAATTTTAGGCACTGTTTGGTAGTGTGTAGAAAACTAGTACGTAGTGGTGAGATTTCTATTATTAAATGGGAGATTTGTTTTAAATTTTACTGTTTGATAGTAAATATTTAAAAATAGATTATTTTTTGTATTTTTGTTTGGTAGAGTGTAGTTGATATAATTTATATTTATTATAAATGGTCTATTTTTTTTATTGGTGTTTGGTAGAAAATATATGTGTTAATATTTGAGCAAATAACGTTTTCAATGACAACACTTCCTCCCACATATTTACCTACATATTCATATCTGTATATTCTTCTCAGGCATATCATCGAACACCATTAGATCTTTATACTTTCCAAAATCCAAAATCTAAGCAAATTAACCAAAATCAAAGCAAATTAATCAAGAGCAACAAAACGATTGCAGAACAAGACCTAAGTGGCGAGAGAGGGGAGAGAGAGAGAAGAGCAGCGACGTTGAGGAAGAACAGTGAAATCATAATAATCTAGAACATTGTTACGAATTAATTACAAATACCATGTCAAGGGTGTGTTTTGTTCTACAATGAGAACCGTAAAAATGGGTATAAAAATATGTAATAGAAGTTCCGACCCGTTACTGTTCACGGGTTGGAGATTTCTTTTATCTGCTACCAAACCAGTTATAAACCCTGATATAAAATCCTTTTCATACCCATATCCATGGTACCAAACGCAGCATTAGTTTAAATGAACTCTCACTTTTAAGTATTACTGCTATGCATGCACACTATCACTATTACATGCAATCCAGTTACTCATGTTAAAAAACTAAATCATCATATATCTTTTAAACAGTAGTAACTGAAGAAATCGAATTTACGTGAATTTAGATTTAAAGAAGAATTTGTCAGAAAAAAATTAAAGACAAAGCAGATACATTTATACACCATTGATAAATCGAGTGCATTTTTAAATAATACTGTTGAAATACATTGATTGATCAGTATCAATTATTTTTATTTAATTATATTAATTATTTTTATTATATTGTACTTTACAATCAATACCTAAAATTAATATCTCGGTCGTACAAAAATTTGCATATTTTTTTCTTTAATTTGTCCCATAAAAAGTTATCTACTCCCAAAATAGAATTATTCCTTTAAATATACACACTCAAAATCTATACCTCACAAATCACAATCTATATTTTACACATTCTATTAATATATATATATATATATATATTTTTTTTTTTAAATTATGCCTCCAAAAATACTATGAAGACTAACATGCGTTTTTTACTTTATATTAAATTGGAGCACGTATGAACTTAGAAAAACAGCGATATCCAAGCAAACAATATTGAAAAGTAATTCCATGTAAAAGAAAAATGGCAACTTTCACCAAAAATGATCATAACGAAATATTGGGCTTAATACACAAATTTACATTACCTCCATCTTGCGAAAGTTACAATTAAAAAAAAAGAGTAAAAGATGTTAAATATAAATTGTAAGTATACAAATTTTTTATGAGATAAATTAAAACGGAAAATATACATATTTTTTTGGGATGGAAATAATATTCGGTCTTGCACATTCTCTGAATTATAATGACATGTAAAACAGTTGGGAATTGTGATGCATTCATTGGATAAGAAGGAAAAATATTAATATTATATCTATGTCTTTTATAGAAAAAATATATCCATTTAGAAATTATAATCACTTTTGTTACTACGAACATATTTGAAAATGCTAGTTTCACATCAACAATTGATTGAAAAAAATTAGACTTCATGAATCATGAATTTGTTAACAAATTTTTATTAGTAAGAACTTTTTGTTTTTTTAATAAAAAGTAAAGATGGATTAGCACGAACATCATATATTTAGAGAGACCGATTATAAAAATTAGATATTCGACCCAATATTATGAAGCACGATAAAATCGAGCACTCTTAGCTATTTACATCAAATTATTATTAAAAATCACACATGATATTATTTATTATTGAAAAATATTAAAAAATTTGATAGTAATAAGTGTGATTTTAAAAAAATAAATAGATCTCTTGTGAACTCGTATCATTATGTATAATTATTATCAATGTTATTTATATATA
The DNA here is from genome assembly GCA_026898435.1 of Prunella vulgaris. Taxonomy (NCBI): domain Eukaryota; kingdom Viridiplantae; phylum Streptophyta; class Magnoliopsida; order Lamiales; family Lamiaceae; genus Prunella; species Prunella vulgaris. The sequence goes on along the minus strand of JAPKLY010000286.1, from coordinate 277,654 downwards.
TTATTATAAAAATTTCTAAAAGTATGGTTAAATTTTGAAACATCCGAACTAGTGAAAACATCATGCACCAATCTTGCTGAGGATTGAGTATCTCTTGTATATATTCTAATTTTATTTACTTTAAAAAAAATATCCTCTCCTGTCCTTTCTAAACCCATACTTTTTATTCATGAGAGTGTTTCATGTAATCACATTGCATGTGTAAGATAGAAAAGAATTATACGACACAAATTTCATTTACTTATATTACATAATTCATGTTTTTTTTTTATCGGTAAATGTTAGTTGTTAGCATATTGCATGTGTAAGATAAAAAAGAATTATACGACACAAATTTCATTTACTTATATTACATAATTCATTTTCTTTTTATCGATAAATATTAGTTGTTAATAGTTAAGTTAATACATCAAGTCTCCAAAACACTCCAAAAATATCTCCAGACCAATCTTATATCTCCCTCCTAATTCGTTCCCAAAGGGAATTAAACCCGAATAACTCATTCAAATGAGGAGTGCGGTGACCATGTGAACTAACACACCTGGTTACATAATTTATGTGCTCAAACTCCAACTCCATTATATTTTAAAGTAAAATATAATTTTAATGCGAAAGTAAAAATCTATCTTATGTATGGGAAGCATTGAGATTTTCTTTAAAAAAAATCTCAGCTTTGAGATTATTTCCACACTTTATTATGTGCACAAATTAAAGAAAATAAGCACTTTGGAGTAAAACAATAACATAAGAGTAAATATATATATACATTTTTATGAACGTGTAAATTAATATATTTAAAAATATTTAAATTAACATCTCAATAAAATAAACATACAAAATTATGATAAAAAGAATTAAGTCTACAAATACTTCCTAGATAGAGGGAATATCAACAAGTTATCAATAGCTCCAACCCCACCAAAAGTCTTTTTCTTCAAAAAAAAAAATAAAATAAAGAAAACACCGGAAATTTCTCACAGTTAGAACCATGCTTTTCACAAGGTTTGAAATAAAAAATGTGTAATCAACAAATTCGCAAAATATCCTTCCAAAAAATAAATAAAATAAAATAATAACAATTGCGCAAAATAATTAAATAATAAGTTAGTACAACAGAGGAGCTCCAATATACATACAGCATAACCCCTCTCTCTCTCTCATCTCACAGCCATAAGCAACATATTCTAAGAATCTTCTCTCTCCCAATCCAAAGGCTCGGCACTACTGCTTGCTCTAGTATTTTTTCCTGATATTCTCAACAAAAGGGAGCTGCACAGAGAGAGAAATCCTTTTGTGATTGGCCATAACAATATAGAACCATGTGCGTCCAAGATGCAGAGCAAGTGAATGAAGGAATGGATGACATGGGCCTTCCTGAAAATCATGATAATGATGACGAAGCAAGCGTCAAGTCTCCCCCTTCGAATTCGCGGGTCGAGAATAGTGATTCGTCAGCTGAATTTGATCCTGATTCTGCAGGGAGAAACTCCTTGCCGGTCGGTAAAAATCTGTTTTTTTTTTTCATGTACATGATTTCTGATTTCCGTTTATGGCGAAGCGTGGGTGGGGGGTTTTTTTTTGAATAAATTTGTTGGGTTTACTTTCAAATAAACCCCAATTTGTTACTTGTTCGTCTTTTGGTTGTAATATGATTTGAATGCCAGTTTCAAGGGTTTAGATTTGATTATGCGTGGCCTTCCTTAAAAGGAAGGTTTGCGCTGGTGTATGCTATCTGGGTCGTCTTTATTTCAATTTGAGGTTTAAATCGGGAAAAGAAAAGGAAATAAAAGAAGGAAAACAGAAATCTATTTAGGATTATGATGATATTGATATTCTTGGTAACGGTAAAAAGAGTTCGAATCTGAATTTTACTGTTTCAGTTACTGTAGAGAAGACTGGTTTTGAATATTTGTAAATAATTATGTCGGTTTCTTTGAATTCTTCAGCTCTAAAAAATCTTGCTGCTTTGTTGTTTTTGGAGATGGGACTTTGGTGGATCAGTGGATGTGGATTTTTTTTGGGGGGGTGGGGGGTGTTGTATTGAATGTGCCAGTACATCACATCTTATAGTTGTGCTCATTAGTGCCTTCCTTTTCATTATTGAAATTGAACAGTTATTATCTTTTCAATTTCTTTTCTTCGTGGATGTATCTTCTTTTGGCACATAATTAATTAGAATCAACTATTTGTATGATGATTCCTTAAAGAAAAATTTGAATCATGTTTCGATACTTGAATTATTGTAGTCCTGCCTTACGGACCTAGTTGATAAACTGCTAGGAGGAAGCAGTGTTTGTAATTTCCCTAAGTTGAGAGAGGAAGTAAGATCTTTCCTTTCTTGGTTGTTTCTTGCAGTAAATGAAATTATGGCTACATAGTTGCAATATGAACACCATCACAACTGTATTAAATCAACCAATAAATTTAATGACCCTTCAATTATGGACATTTATCTTCTGTCCCTTTTCTCTCATAGAACTTAAGTTTAAGACTATTATACCTGCGGGTGAAGACACTTGAAGGATTATGCTTGTACTTATTACGAAGTAATACTTTGTCTAGAGCTACCTGTCGTTCTCTGGCAAAACATTTTATATCATTCGTCCTCTTTGACTGTTTGGATATGATATGTGTGTATATATTTCGTATGTCGGGCCTTTTTATCTTTCTGCACTATTGTTAGAAGCTGAAGCACACTCTTAGTTTTCCTTCCATTGTGTATCTAATCTTCATTGGTTCCTCACATTTTCCCTCTTCTTTACCTTCTCAGCTTGAGACTATTTCTGAAAACTCAACCATTACAGACCGAACACAGATGTCCAATAATTTCCTCCCTACACTTCGGTCTGGAGAGTGGTCAGACGTTGGAGGCAGGGAGGATATGGAGGACACCCATATCTGTATCCCGAACTTGGCCTTGAATTTTGGTTATGCTGCGCGTGGTGAGGAAGCCATATCCTTCTATGGTGTAAGTTCTCTGAGGTTATAACTTTTGAACATTTGCATTCTAATTTGGTGTAGGCATCCAGATAGTTTATGACTAACAGTTGAACACATCTACGATTATCTCAATTTTGCATATGGGATATGGACTCAGTTTATTACCAGAATACAGGATTCCATAATGATAATATTTAGGAAATCAAATTTAAAATAGAGTTGATTAGGTTTTTATTTTGTTTGATCGGTAAATGTTAGTTGTTAGTAGTTAGAAGTTAGTTCACCAAGTCTCCTTGCACCCTAAGAATATCTCCAAGTCCATCCTTATATCTCCCTCCTAATTCGTTCCCAAAGGGAATCGAACTCAGGTCACTCACTCAAGTGAGGAGCCCGGTGGCCAGGTGAGCTAGCTCCCCTGGTTAATAGAGTTGATTAGTTGTATACGTTGTTATTGAAGGTATTCGTCGTCTCATTCCACTTTCAATTTCTCCTGCTATACTTGTGTGGTTGGGCTCTTTTCTTCTCATTCCTGCTAAGCTAAATAGTGATTATCATTGAAAAGGAAAAAAGGAAATAGTGGAGCATATCCCGGCCAAAGGATTACAAAGCAGACAAGTTAAAAAAAAGAACAGGCTCATGAATTTGCATCTTTTTTTTTTTTTCCGACTAAAGAACATTATAATTAGTTTATTCCATTTGACTTGATTTTCTTAAAAAAATTTAATGCAATGTAGAACACAGAAATCTGGTCAGATCATCATGGGTATAAGGTGATACAAAGTTCACCTTGTCTTTGTTTCTTAAATGTGATTTGGGTTTGTGGCAGGTATTTGATGGACATGATGGAAAGGGTGCAGCTCAATTTGTACGCGACCGGTTACCAAGGATTATATTCGAGGATGCTGATTTTCCATCCGAGCTTGAGAAAGTGGTAACAAGATCTTTCATGGAGGCTGATGCTGAATTTGCAAAATCTTGTTGTGTCGAGTCTACATTGTCCTCTGGCACAACTGCTCTCACCGCGATGATATTTGGAAGGTAACTGCAATGGTTTACACGATAAACACAATAGATTCTAAGATGTGCGTAATCTAATAACAAAATGAATAACACTTGGGGGCTCCAGTTGCACCGTGAAACTGATGCATAATTAATGAAAACAACTAATACTATTGAATGATAAACAACTAATGCTGGCCAATTTATATCTTCTAATAAAACAGTTAGTTCCATTTAAAATCCACTTAAATTACATGGTGGAATTGGTGCATATAAATATTTGCCTTACATGTCATAGTTTTTGACCAGATCATTGCTCGTAGCCAATGCTGGGGATTGTAGAGCTGTGTTATCTCGATCTGGAGTTGCTATCGAGATGTCTGAAGATCACCGGGCTTGTTCTGCAACCGAAAAGATTAGGATCGAGTCACTAGGCGGATATCTCGACCACGAAGGTTATTTAAATGGGCAGTTGGGCGTGACTCGGGCTTTGGGCAATTGGCACATCAAAGGACTCAAGGAGGGGGAACGAGGCGGACCTTTGAGTGCCGAGCCAGAAGTGAAGTCAATGACACTAACAAACGAAGATGAGTTCTTGATTATTGGTAGCGATGGAATATGGGACATGTTTTTAAGCCAGGGTGCAGTAGATTTTGCTCGTAAAAGACTCCAAAAACACAACGACGTGAAGCTATGCTGTGAAGATATTGTGAATGAAGCTAAAAGGCGAGGGGCTACTGATAATTTGACAGTTGTGATGGTGTGTTTTCACTCTGAACCTCCGCCTTCTATCCTGGTTCAGAGGCCAAGGGTTCGGAGGTGCATTTCTGCAGAAGGGCTCGCGAACCTGAGGTTTCTGCTTCAAGAGTAGAGGATTTCATTCATTCTGTTGCTAAATTGGCAAAATTGGTGCTGAGATTCATCATTTCTCACAGGTGTGACTTATTGATTATAATTGATATTGTAATTTGTAAATATGCCTATTTGTACCCCACTTTTCCTTTTTGAAGCTTCCATTTCATTGTTGAGTGGAATGCCTAAAAAGGTTCTGAGTACTGATTCATATGTACTACTATATAACCATTTGAGTTGCAACATGCAAAACCTGTTTTATGTCAACTTCTCTTCTTCATTTTGGTTCGAACCCGGGTAAAGATCGATCCAAACCCGTTTTATGTTTAATCGGGTCACAAAACGCAGGGGATGGTCATAAGTGATTATGCTTTCATAATCTAAGTAAAAAAAGATGTATTCTGCAAATATCTATCCATTACATATTATTTTACAAAGATCTAAATCAGTTCTTTCTAAACAAATTCGAATTACTGAACAAGATATAAGATAGGAATTCCCAAATCAAATCTCCATATGCTTCTTGTACAAAGAATATATTTTCTAGTAGAACAAATGATGCTTAATAAAAATGCACCCGAGTCTTGTATACCTTCAATGCTTGATCAACAATATCGTCATCCATAATCAGCGAGAGATTATGGTAAACGAGAGCCATTTACCCTCGTTCATCTTCCCTTCAATCTCATTCTTGACCACACGGATCAACAAACCTCCAGCAAATGAAATCGAAACGATGAGCATGAAGAAAACACTGTTCCATCCTCTAGTTGAAATATATCCAGCTAGAAGTGGACCAAACGCTGCCCCTACGGAGCCAGTGCCGTCTATGATTGCTGTAACAGTAGCTAAGGCTCGGGAATTGCCTTTGATCGTGCCTTGGGTACCAAGATCAGCAGCAACTGCTGTAGTTATAAGGGAGTAAGGTCCATTTACAAGAAAACCAGATGCAAACATCAGCAATAAGTTAGTGAGTGTTGATATGCTTCCATAAAGACGGTAGAGAATAAGGGTCGGAATTGATAGCAACAGAAATGTAATTGAAGTAACACCACGAGCCTCAATCATATCGGATATTAGACCTGCTGAAATTGCACCAAACACTCCTCCAATGTCAAAGATTGTTGATAAAATCCCAGCTGTTTTATGGGATAGATGCACTCCAGCAACAGCTGCAATTTACATGAGAATTACGATAAATATACACTGTTTTCTTGAAGATTGCATGCTTAACAGCAGTTTATACATGTAAATATAAGAATCCAATAAGCAGAACTCAAAATCATTAGAATAAATTATTTTTATGAGAAGTGATGTATGCTTAAGACACTTTGGTAGTTCGAAAACTCAAGATTACATTTAAACTAATGGAATGGTTCTCCAATCATCCATCAACTGTCTTCAAGTCAAAAAAGGATTCAACTACAATTGATGTCAGGAAATACCAGGCTAGTTTTTTATTAGTTTCTCACAAAGCTCAGCATGTCATAAACAAAAAATCATATCCTACTTGCTGCATCATCATATAGCCAAATGCAGAAAATTGGTTATTCAAATAGTTTCAGCATGCTTATTAACTAACATAATGAAAGTAAAATCTAGTTTTAATCATTCAGTAAATAGCAATGAATCATCTGCTATTAGAAGGGAAACAGGATTAAGTGATAATTACCTGTGTGCCTAATGTAGAAGGGCAACCAATACAAAAACGTGTATGCCACAAGCTTAGAGAAGAACAAGCAAAACGCGTATGAAGCCACATTTGGCAACCTCCATGCATCCAAAAAACCTATTGCAACTGAACCCTCTCCCTCCTCAGATTCCATCAATCCCCCATCAGAATCAACCAATGCTACTACTTCAACACTCATCTCAGTATCACCATCCTTTTCAGATGACTCAAAACCGACGTTTTCTGGATGCACGACAAGAAACAAGTAAACAAGAATCGCGATGATCATGATGAGAATGCCCGGTAGAACGAACGACCAACCCCATCCGAACCCCAAAACAGAGGAAGCTATTATAGACCCCATAATGTTACCCACTGAGGTATGTGAACTCCATGCCCCCATGATCAACCCTCTCTTTTCCTTCCCAAACCAGTTCCCAACAACTGCAACTACACAAGGCCACCCTATAGACTGAAACAACCCACACAAAATCTGAATGAACACAAAAACACCAAAAGAATGCAGATCAAGAAAGTACCCTAAACCGAATAGGGTCACCAAAATGCCACTTCCCATCATCCCTGTAGTCAAGAAAACTCTTAAATCGACTGTATCACCTATGTGCCCTGCAAAATACATCCCAATTGCGTAAGACAACAGAAACGAGAGATCCAGCTCGCCGAGACGGTGGGGGCCACGGGGTCCATCGAATGGGGCCCACCCGGTTCCGTTTTCAGCCAATTGAGACGGGTTCTGATCGGAATAGATGGGTAGGGTTTGGTTAGTTGGGGTTGTGAGGATCGATTTGACTATGCTGGGGGGTTTACGGGAAGCATGGAAAGCGGCGTAGGCGATGAATGTGAGGAAGAGAACCATGAATTGGTGGAATCTGCGGGTTCTTTCCGGCGCGGCGAGGGCGGGGAATAAACGCAGCCCAGGCGGCGGTTGTGGTGGCGGAGCGATGTTTATATTCTTGAGCTTCATCATAATACCGTCAGCGACTTGATATAACCCAGGTTGATTTTTCGGATCAGAAATCAGAGAGTGGGGGGACAATTTCTTGATTTGAAATTATCCCCTCCCCCCCAAATTTAATCAATTCGAAGTCTTAGCATTGCAACCATCCCTGTTGATTGATGCTTTGAAGAGGAAACGCGGGTTGTGTCGTAGAGGTCAAGGCTTCGGGTTAGATTAGTCAACTTAAAGACGTCGGAGTTTCTATGCCTATTGGCTATTGACAACCCAATCCCATGCTAACGAGTTGCTAAAGTTGACTCCTTTTTATTTTTTTACCGGTTCCCGTTTTGGAAGTTGAAGATTTTGATCTTACGAATCTGAATCTCATTTGCAATGTGATTAACTAAGAATACCATATTATGGGCCTATCCCACCCCTAAAATACTTTCTCTCTCTAAAAAATTAAAAAACCCCAAAGGTTAAAGCAGCCGCCGTCTCCTCCTCGCAGCCGCCGCTTCCTCCTCCTCCCTACTGCCTCCTCTACTTCGACCGCAGATTGTCGCTGCCGCCCTCCCTCTCCGCCACACTCTTTCACTCACGCACACACAGATTCGGTCACTCCTTTCACTCAAGACGCCCCCTCTGCGCTTTCGTCTGACTCCTCTTGTTGTTTCAGTGGTTTAACGGGTCCATTTTTTTCAACGGTGCGGTAGTTACGGTGTCCATTGGTGGGAGGACTCGTTAAATCTTAATTTTTTGTTTTTTTCTGTTTTCGTTAAATTTCTATGTTTTGACCTTTTATTTCTGTTTTAGATAATAATTTCTTCTTCTTCTCTGACTAGTTGTGAGATTGTCTACACCCTGTGTGGTGTCTTCTTTGTATTTTATTTGGTGTTTTTACCTTGATGGTGCGCTTAAGATTCAGATCTGGTAGTGTGCCAGATAATCTTGAATCCTACGGGACTTCATGTTGAAGTGCAGGATTGATTAGTTAGATGGTGAAAAATCACCTAAGTGTGGGGTGTATTATTTGCCATAGAGATTAATAGTTGTTAGCGTCTTTCTCTTTGATGGACTCACCATATCCTCTCGATTGGTTTGAAGTAGTTTTGTTCCTTGGTTGGATATATTCCTTTGATGGACTCTCCATATCCTCTCGATTGGATGTAGTCAAGGAATTAGGATATTGATCTGTTGTACTCTAAACTTTCATATTTATTTATAAATCGATCGTATCCTTTAAAAAAAAAACTACCATATTAAATAAAAAAACTTAAGAATACCATATCACACCATTATTAACGTGAGGCTCATTTCAAATCCGAATAAAATTTTATTGACTAATTCATTTAAGAAATTAATCGCATACATGCCAAGTCTCATGTCCTTGCTAAGGCTTAGTCTTGTATGCAACAGTTGCACTGTGCAACTCAAGTTCATCTTTAAAAAGTTATATTCCTTCTATCCCTAAATACTTTGCACAACCTATCAATGAAAATAACTATTTTAACTTTATCCTCATAATATTCACATATTTACACAAAATGTCATTACTTTTACACTAAATCCAACCAAGTTCATTATTTTAATAATATAACTTTGCACATCACCCTCAATACTCTACTTTTTATACACTTTTCTTAAAAAGTGTGTAAAAAGAGGTGTGCAATCTTTTCAGGGACGGAGGGAGTACAAAATATTACTGAAAAGTCACACATGTTATTATTGAAAAATATATCTTTAATAGTGTAATTTTTCAATAATAAATAGTATAATTGGTACACAAGAGACCTGCACCTGCTAATTATCACTATGTAAATTCATAAGGATTCTACCAATATTTACTATTAGGCTGCATTCAGTAAGACAAATAAGGGTGAGATAAGGGAGCTTTTAAATTGTATTAATAGAGTATATTAGAACTCTCCGAACCATCACTGTTTATCAAACCGAAAGCTATAATATCTCATAAATCCACTGTTGAACATGTATTCTGAATATTATCTTCACCATGGGAGTTAAAATAATTTCTGCACAATGGCTGAGATAATCCATTTTAAGGAGGCGGGCGTTCTGGTGGCAGACGCTCGACGAAGGACGGCGTGGTGGTGGTGAATAAATTAAGGAGGCACTCGTATTCTGATTGTTTTTGTGCAACAGAAAATTGAAGGTGGGGCGGTGCTCGCGTTCAACATAAAATAGACCCAAATTTGTGCAATAGATCGATACAATTGAGGGTAGGGCATCGCTCGCGTTCGGTGGTGGTGAATAAGGGGCGGCGCTCGTATTCTGATTGTTTTTGTGCTACAGAAAATTGAAGGTGATCGATGGTAGTAGTGGTGGCTGTGAAGGTGACCCTAAAATTTGTGTCCTTGCAATATGCATATTCATACACGAACACATATGTATTTATTTGTCTGGTATATAGATACACGAGCACATATGTGTTCATTTGAAAGAAATTGATTGAGAATTGGGAGAAGAAATTAAACCACATAAATTAGAAGAAGAAATTGAGGTTTTTTTTAGTTTACAAATGGGGTTGTTAAAGGCTTGAAGCTATGTTTTCACCTTTTTCTATTTCAGTTTTCAATTTATGAATTGGGTTGTTGAATCCCAATAACCCATGAAAGTTTTCACCTTTTAGTTTTATTTTACTGCATAAAACTTACGGTTGTAAATTTTGTAGTCTACACTATACACTTTAATCAAAATACTTGTAGATTTTATATTACTAAAGGTAACTGGTAAGTATTATAGTCAGACATTGTTTCTCAAAACTTTATTTTGAGTTTTTAAAGGTTATTCACCCTTCTCTAGAGTTTCACCACAAGGGACCAACATAGCCAAATTCAACTTTACTTCGGTCACGATCTAATGGGCCAAGCTAACCTATTTCAATTTTTTTTAAAGAATAATGAGTAAAAAATATTGTACTATAAGCACAATATAAAAATATCTACGACCCACATATATATTTTATTACTTTTTAACAGCACTAATTAGAAATTTATGAAATTGAATAAAAATTACAAGGCTTAATTTTAAATAAAAATAAAGGTCATTATAATATCAAATAAGTTCAAAATCCCGAATTAAAAAAATAATTCATAACTTTAACATCTTAAAAAATACAATAACATATAAGTGTTAATACATTATACTACTCAATGCATCTTTCATCATCTATCACAATATTCGAATTCTATTTTGACAAATGTGTCACATATATTTCTTGTAAATTTATATAGACATTAAATAAGAAAGTTTTAAAAAGAAAAAATAACAAATAATGATACATATTACAAATATAAATGTTAAATCATAAATATTTAATGGTTTAACTTTTTAAAAGTACCTAACTTTTTAAAGCTTATCGCTTGTTTAGTGTATTCTATTATCTATTGTATAATTTAATTTAAAAATTAATCATAAAAATTAAATTGGGGTAAGTGGACTATCCATGACTTGTTGGGGGTAAAATGACCCTGCTAATAAGGCCCGTCGGGTTATCTGGGCTAGTCCAAACCCTCACTATTTTTTTGGACCTCTATATTTTAAATTTAGCTCACACTTAACCTTAAGTAGGTCAGATCAGTCCTTCAAACTAGGCTCATATTGTCAGCTTTACTAATGGAGGTGAGAATGACAATGAGACAAGTCAGATCGGGTACTAGATGACTCAAATTTGCTCCACTCTATATACGGATTAGGTTGAATCGGTCCATTATGAGTCACGTGGCGGGATATATCGATCAATTTTAAATGAGATCTTTAATGTTGCAATAATAATTTATAATATTTTTTCTTACATATTTAAAATAAAACTAAACTCTTAATTGAAAAAAGTAAATTTATAACATTAATAATATATTTATAATTTTATTTTAAAATTAAATATATTGATATCAATTAAAATTTATAATTAAAATATCATATTATATTTTATTAGTATATATTTATCTAAAATATATTTGTTAAATGAGTAGTTGGTTGCATCTATGCAGTAGAAAGTTCAATTTCAACAATGATGTCAAAATAGAAAACAGAACTTCCACAATGTTCAGGTAGTTCAGAAAGCAGAGAAGATCGTCGTCGTCATTTTTGGAAATTCACTGGTAAATAACTTTTGG
>JAPKLY010000286.1:209275-246100 GCA_026898435.1 Prunella vulgaris | reverse complement strand
TGCGAAAATAATAGATTAAGAATTTGGGAAAGAATAAGGATAGAAAACGCGATTTAAATGACATACAATAAAAAACTAAATTTAATAAATTGAGTTTCATTTTAAAGTTAAAAATTGCAAAAAAAAAAAAATCAATTTTTTTTAACAAATAAAGAAAAAGCGCCGAGTTGACCGGTCCAACCAGTGACCGGTCCGACCCACTTTTGCCGCTTTTGACCGCTTCACAGGAGGAGCGGTCCAACGTTTTTGAACCGTTCGACATGTTGTCCGAGTAGCGGTCCAACTGGTCCGACCGGCCGGTCCAACCCGCTTTTTAAAACATAGGGATCAGGTCTCTTCTACAGTGAATGAAACGATTCTTATTCTACTGCAATTAAGACTACTTTTATGTATTAAGCAATATTTAGTCGAGAAAGTGGAGAATTTGGAAAGTTATAGACACGTGACAGCATTTTAGCATACAAATTATAACACGTGCCAGCGTACGGAGAAAGGGAACTTCTCCTTTTTATATATATAAGATTAATTAATTAATACATGCATCCATATAACGATTACTTTTAAAAGTAAACAAATATAAAAAAATAATGTTTAAGTAACTCCAAAATAGAGGCAAGATATGACTTAAATGGAGTAACTACTTGTCTAATTCCTACGCTAGGTTTAGTTTTGCATCAGAACAAAATTAGCCGGGTATTATATTTAATTAAAGGAAATACATTATCGAATTCGGGGGTTCGAGTGTAATAATGTAATCTTTAAGGGGCAATGTAGCAATTACAAAAAACTTTCCACTGACCTCTCACCTCACCTCACCTCACCTCCCGGGCATCTTCTCTCTCAGCCTGCCCTGCCCCCCTTTCCATATTTACCACCATCATCACCACCACCTTTTCCCCAGCTCCATTCCCTACACACATGATTCTATGAATGTATATATATTCACATAACTCCCCTTTCTTCTCTTTCAATCTCTCCCCTCAAGGAGAGACTCAATAAGGGGATGGGCTCAGGGGCTAGCCGTATGGGATCCACCCCTTCTCGTGGGGCAGCCGGGCCGCCGCAACGTCGTCGCCCCACGGCCAAAAGGACCATATCGTCACTTCTTGTTTGCGGCGGCGCCTCCTCCTCCCGCGAGGTATATACATTTTTGTTGTGAATTAACTTATGGGCCCATTTTGATTTAATCTGTTCGTCTGCTTTGATCGCATTCCCGTTTTCTTTTTTATTTGGATGATTCTGTTTATGAATTTTGCCCTTTTTTGTTGATGAATTTTAGATTTACTGGAGTTGATTTCGTTTCCGGATCAATTTTTTTAGATGATTTTTCTGATTTCCCCCCTTTCTGATTTTTCTGCCTAACCTGTGAATTTTGTATAATTGGCTTTCCTTATAAAGGAATCCCGGATGCTCTGAATTATGTTATGTTTCCATGACGATGTCATATTATTGGGTTGAATTATGACTTCAATTCTCATGTGTATGGGCAGAGGAGGAATCGTTGATTTCCTTCCTCGATGCCACCCCCAGCCGTACTACCTACCCTGGTTTTAGTGAAGACTTACGGAATAGTTGATTGATTGCTTATATCCGAGGCAAAATGAAGAATAAGAGTTGTATGTTTCAAAATTTTGAAATATTTATACACTGGATTGTATGTGCATAATATGGTTTTGGTTGTTGGTCAAATGTGTAATTTGAAGGTTATTGAATTCGTAGTTGTTTGATGATCAGTCGTTCTAAAAAGATGGTTCCATTAAATTAGGAAGTAATGTGCATGATGACGGAAGTATTACTTTTGGGCACCAATGATCGGGCAAAGTGGGTATATGCAGGTATTTATAGTCTATTTGTCACCGAAGAAATTTAGTGACATAATTATTAGTATCATAAATGGGTAGCCAACTGATTGGCTAATCACAAATCTTGACTTGATAAAAAGTGGAAATTTTCAGTTGGAATAAGACTAATGATAAAAGAGAACAGTTTTTAAATGGTGTGTGGTTTGGAATTATGCTACACATTTTCTGCATTAGCGTGTTAAGGAATTCAAATTCTAATTAGATTTCCCATGCTACACTTAGTTCTGGTTATTATTAACTTATGATCTGTTCGTCCAATGGGACAGGTAGTATTTTGGTTTTGAAGTTAATTCTATACATTGTGCATTTTCCTTCCTGTAGATGGAGGACTGTCCAGCTGAATTACTGGTGAATTCTGCAGAACTTCGTGATGGAAATAAATTGAAAAAATACAGAGGAAATAGTTCTAATCTGTCCGTGGATAGTAGAGGTGCTTTGGGCAATGATCAAACAGAAAATGGGGTCTCATCTGGAAGCTTTCTTGCAAATGAGATCCAGGCTCCTGATCCACACTCTAGCAACGTTGAACATGGAGATGAAGGGAAATGCTTGTCTGATAATAGGGAGTTGGTTCCTTGTGAATCTGTGGTTATTACAAGCGTGAATGACACTGCTAGTACTTCCTGCATGGATCCATCTTTGCCGAACAGTGTCCATTCAACTGAAGTAGTCAATTGCAATACTGTGAAGGACATAAGCAACAGCATTAATGAAGATTCCTCTGAGACTGTTGAAGTTTCAAGTAATTTCTTCGATGAAGTTTCAGTTGAAAATAATATTGCTGAAGCACCCGATTTTTCTGATTCTGAATATAGTTCTTTTTCTGTGGTTTCTGATTCACCCATAGAATTCCATTTGATGAGAGATGATAGTCTGCAGGAGGTGATACCTCCATCTGTAGGGTTTCTAGTCTCAGAAAGAGAAGAAAACAGGCAAGAGAGGGGTCTAATTCAGAGAGATGTAATGGGTGTGTCCTCAAATACTTTATCGAGTAGTTCTGCTGAAGGAAGCAATTATGATATAAGAAGGAACAGCCGAAGATTATTTTGGGATGCCTTTTCAAGACATACTCCTGGGATAGATTCATTTTCAAGAGGTCTTTTTTTCTCTTCCAATGAAAGTTTAAGATCTCAAGATAGATTGCTCCTTGATTTTGATGGTGATTTCTTAAACAATGAACGTCAAGGAGATACTGGTTCTCGTGGAATTAGAAATCAAGGTGGAAATGAGCAGCGAAGGAATCCGAGATCTCAGGTACATCATTAGAACTCTTTTTCATAATCTTTTCAACATTATGGAGCTTCATTTCATGCTTCTATTTCATCTTACGTTTTACCTTTTGAATTTGGGATAATATATGCGCTCATGACAACCATAATCTTGTATTCTGTCACTTTCCTCTTTCCCATCAGTAGAGGTTATGATCTAGGGGTTGTTTAGCTACATGTGACTTTAAATGATGTCTAATGATTATGGCTGGCTGGTTATTAGTTTCTTGTTGTGTACAGATGTGGGAAAGACTTCGCGAAGGTCTTGGTTCAACTGATCTTCTAACGGCTGCCTGCCCCCGAAGAATACATGCTGATGGGTCATGCACATGCCCATCTGGTTTACCAACTGAGGACTCAGGCTCACGTGCAATTTCTCGAATAGTTTTGCTTGCTCAAGCTTTATCTGAGGTATTCTTCTATGTAATAATTTAAACACACACATTCTACACTTACAAATAGCCCTGGCTTTTAGTAAGAGTAATCTTACACATCTAATTAAAAGCTTCAAGGTTAAACTTGTATTGATGAATGGTTAAGTGAACCTGAAAAGTCACTAACCAGGCAAAAACACATTTTTATGGAATTGAATTCCTATGGCTCCCATCCAAAATGATGAATACCAGATACTTGTAAAATGGTGGACTGCAGTTACTTGACGATATATCTCCTGTGTAGACTGTACTACTGGTTTGGAAATAACCACCTCTTTCTGTTGTAACTTCTTCCATCTCTTTGCCTCGTTCCACTCACCACAATGTCAGTCCATTAATCTCTGTTGTGACCATATAACTCATCCATGACCCATTTAAGCTCTTCGCGATTTCCATCCTTTACCACAAAAATACTAAAAAAAGAAATCTTCAGATTAACTAAGTCAATGCATTCTGTAATAGTTGAGGATGGTATACTCTTTGTATATTGGCTATCAATATTGCATATTATTTCAATCATTTAGTGATCTTTGTTACAATGATAATTATTCTTGAGAGATCCTTTGGGACTTGTTTATTAGGTTTCCCTTTTACCTTTATATCTTCAGTTTATGTTCTATATGGTTACTGTCTATTACGTGCAATATGTAGGTGCTTGATCACATTCATCGACCACCAACATCGCTTTCCATGTCCACGGCATCACTTCCAGCTGCAGAATCAGTTATTGACTCTTTCCCTGTGAAGATCCACAAAAAGGAGACTACATTGGAATGTGCAGAAGATGTTTCACAGTATGTTTTCTCATCTTTTAATGTGGAAATTGGTAAATTATGTCATTTTCTCTAAATGTTATCTTCTTTGGGCTGTCATCTTAATGCAGGTGTTACATTTGCCTGGCTGACTATGAAGAGGGAGACAAAATACGAGTTCTACCTTGCCATCACGAGTATCATATGTCATGTGTAGATAAATGGCTTAAAGAGATTCATGGGTATGTATAATATCATTTGCTACAGTATCTACATTTGTCTCTATATTTTATTTCCAAGTCTAAACAGACTGTTCTGGTGATTCAGTGTCTGCCCTCTCTGCCGAAGAGACGTTCAGGACGGATTCACAGAGGCCTCTGTTTCAAACCAAGACATCCTTCCTCATTAGCCCATTTGTATATGGTTATGTGAATAAAATGTTGCCTTAAGAGTTGAAAAATGATATATGTGTTGTATATTGTGGCGGCTCAAATGCAGAATCTTGATTCCATTGCATACTTAGGATGTTGAATTTGCAGTGCATTGGATTTATTGCCTCTTTTCATTAAATCTTTTGTACTTGACATGTAAATAAACTATACAAATTCAATTTGTCAATATATGGATCAGGAAATATTAAAAAATAATTGCATTCTATGATAAATTGAGGAGTACTTATTGATTCATGAGATTAAGCAAGTCACTAGTTTGTCCCTTAATCTTGACATTACCTCATCTCGTTCCACCCATGTAAAGAGTGCTTCTTTTCCATTCTTTAATAGGAACAGGTCCACAGGATTTAAAATACTCCCTCCGTTTGCACCCTTGGGATGGCACACGATTTAAGAAAAATATATTTTTTAAATAAAGTAGTGGTGTATGAGTAAGTGTGTGGAAAGTTTTGTGAGTGTGCATGCAAATCGATGTTTTCCTTTTAAGTAGTGTGCAAATTGGTTTGGGACAACCCAAAATGAAAAGTGTGCAAATTGGTCTGGGATGGAGGGAGTATATGTTTTTCGTTTCATCTTTGAGTATATTATATGAATGATTGTCTTCATAAGTTTTTTGTAATAATTTTAAATTAATACTCCCTCCGTCCCATAGGAGCTTGCAAGTTTACAAGAACTTTCAAGTCCGAAAATAGAAATATTTTTCAACACTATTACCCTTATAATATACACTTTCAACATGATCTTTTTCTTAATTTGTGTGCCCTCCCTCTCTTGCATGTTGCTATGGGACGAAGGAATATATTTTTAAAGCATTATTTTTAAATTGGTACAAATTTTTTGTATTATAAAGTAAACACAAGTTTTATAAAAAATAATATTATGAGTTATTTTTTATTCTAATTACTTACTATCCTTGTAGAATTTCTAAACCAAACGTCGTCCAGCTTTTTGAGTAAAGGTATGTGATAAGCTTGATAAACCTTGAAAAACCAAGTTTGTGTTAGGATGCCTTGAATACTGCATTGAGTTGTGTCATTTAAGACATTCTAATCATAATACACGATTCTTCTTTTTTGTTCATAGATTTAGCTAAAACAATGAAAGTGAACTATGCAAATTTGTGAATTTGTGTCTGTTATTTCTCGATCTACATATCTTTCTTGCATCCATTTTAACAGTTTGATCTTAAAAATCACGTGCCCAGAGGGTGTTTGCATACACTTGCACAAATTAAAATCACTTATATTCAAATAAAAATCAGTTTTAGCCGCTTTTTTTGGGTGATGAATGATCCCAAGTAGGGAAGTTAAATTTTTGCCATGAATACAACGTTAGACTAGCATATACAAGTTCTCCAACAATTAAGATATCTATAAGTTCACATGATTTTGAAGTATATGTATGTTCAAACAATATTACACTTCTTAACTCACCTGATCACTGGACTTTCGACACAAAATTTTCTGATTGTATCATATATATTTTCTCAACAACATCACCGTTGAAAAAAAACAATCTTTACATCCATATGATATAACTCAAGATTATAATGTGCAACTAGTGCCATTATTATTCTAAAAGATTCTTTTTGTGGAAACTGGAAAGAAAATCTCTTTAAAATTAATGCATTCCCTTTGAGTAAAGTCTTTAGTCACTAGACGTGTCTTATATCTTTCAACATTATCATTTGAATCCCTTTTAATTTTAAAAATCCATTTACAACCAATTGGTTTCGAACCTTTTGGTAATGGAACAAGATCCCAAACTTGATTGTCTTGCATTGACTTATACTCTTCATTCATGACATCAATCCACTTTTGAGCATTTAGATCCTTCATGGCCTGATGAACACCAATAGGATCATCTTCCATTAATTCATTAGTGTCCTCATTTTCTTGAAAAAAAATGTAATCATTCGAAATAGTTTTTCTTTTCTCTCTAGTGGATCTCCTTAATTCAACAGGTTCTTGAGGTTGTTCTTCAGTTATTGCGTCAACTTGATTGGGAAGGTCTTCAACATTAACCTGTTGAGGTTCCAAATCTATTTCTTCTCCAATGATAGGAATGAGTACCTGATCATTGTCAGAAGCAGTAGCGAATGTCAAACCCGACTCCTCCTCAAAGGTGATGTCTCTAACGTTATTTCTCACCCCAAATTCAATATCCTCAAAGAGCCGTCTAAAAAATTAACCTTTTTAGTGGGATCATAAAACTTAAAACCCTTGAACTTTTCTGAATAACCAATAAAGTAGCTGCTAATTGTTTTGGAGCCCAATTTCTTTTCATTTGGCTTGTAAGGCCTAACCTCAGTTGGACATCCCCAAATGTGAAGTTGATTTAAACTTGGCTTTCGCCCAGTCCAAAATTCAAAAGGAGTTTTAGTAATTGCTTTAGTTGGTACCCTATTGAGAATGTAAGCTGCGGTCTTTAGCACTTCTCCCCAAAGTGATTCTGGTAATGAAGAATGACTAATCATACTCCTCACCATATCCTTCAAAGTTCTGTTTTGTCTTTCAGCTACACCATTCATGTTAGGTGTTCCTACCATGGTGTAGTGTGAGACTATTCCACATTCCTTTAGGAAGATAGCAAAAGGTCCTGGACGTTGTTCTCATGAGCCGTCATATCTGCCGTAGTACTCACCACCACGGTCAGACCTGACACATTTAATCATTCTGTTAAGTTGATTATCAACTTCAACCTTATATATTTTGAACATGTCCAATGCCTCTGATTTTTCATGAATGAGATATAGATACCCATATTATGAATAATCATCTATGAATGATATAAAATATTGTTGACCATTCCAAGAAGCCGAAGAGAATGGTTCACAAATGTCAGTGTGTATCAATTCTAAGACTTCATTCGCTCTTTGAGTACCTAATTTCTTGTGTTTGGTCTATTTTCCTTTAATACATTTAATACAAATATTAAGTTCTGAAAAGTTGAGTAAAATACCTTCTGACACAAACCTCTCAATTCTGATTTTTGAGATGTGACCTAAGCGTTTGTGCCATAATTTAGCAAAATTTTCTTTATTTAATTTTCGCTTAATACCTTTGTACTCAACATGCAAGGATTCATTATATGAAGAAAAACAACATCAAGCAAATATAGTTTATCATATGCACTCAATGAACCAGTGCCCGCAATACTGGAATTACTTAAAAGATTAAACTGATAATTTCCGAATGAACAAGTAAAATAAAATTTGTCTAAAAAAGAAATAGAGACCAAATTCCGTCGAAAAGAAGGTATAATAAGAGTATCTTTTAAATCTAAAAAATATACAGTTTTTAGTAATAATCTAAAATGCCCAATTGCTTCCACTTCTACGGATTTGTCATCACCCACATAGATGCATCTTTCTCCATCACTTGGCTTTCGGCAGCTCAGACAACCCTGCATTGAAACACTTATGTGGGTAGTAGCACCAAAATCTAACCACTAAGTGTCTCTAGGAACTGAAGCTAAATTAACCTTAGAACAGACCAAAGTATGATTAGTACCTTTCTTTGCACGCCAAGCGTGATATTTGGTACAATCCTTCTTTTTGTGTCCAGATTTCTCACAAAAGAAACAATTTTCCTCAGTATTGTTTTGTTGTTTCTTATGTGTTGGACCCTTATCTGTAGCAGCTTTCTCAGTTGCAGCGCCTCGAAAGGCTTCCGGAGTGCTGCATCATGATCATTTGACTAACGTTGTTTGAGTATTCCCACTTCTCAAAGTTATTCCTATCACTAGGAGAACTTTCATCCGTTAGAGGAGTGGATTGTTTTTCCCTCAGTGTGTAGTCAAGATCAAGACAACCCAAAGTGATAAGAAAATTATCCTTCCAATCCTTAAAGTTTGAACCATTTAGCATGGGTATATATGTTGGTAAGCATAGCAGATATAGCTGAAATAGAGTACATAACCAAAATAATTATCATGCTCACATCAACAAATTAAATAATTAAAATTCAAAAATGATAAAAAAAAACATCTTGAGGCACCAAACACAACATTAATATCAAGTCTTTGGACAATAATATTAACTCGCAAATAGTCACCTCTTTGTAATGAAATATTGACAATAAAATCATGTCGAATAATAGCCTTCCTTTGGGCCGGCTTATTTCTCACAAAAAAACTTACAATTATCACATATTTATAATTCCAGGTGTTTGTGTATTTCGAGCCAAATATTAATCTTTCTTTTAGCCGATTAATACCCGCATGAAACCATATTCTCAATGAAAAAATTTACATAAGAGAGGTCACTTTGGCGGCTTCTTGATTCAATCAAACTATCTTAAATATTAGTAGAAACCAAATAGGAATTTGAGATGCTTAACCATTTTGAATTTTCTAAATAAATATAAGACAAATAAATGTCTTAATCCAAAATATTTGTATCATAGTTATATGGTACACATAAATGTCTAAATCCCAGAATCATAGTGTCAAATATATGCATGTCTTAATAATCTTAAAAAAAAAATTATGCACTTAACAAATCTTTAGCATGATTTCAGGCATAAAATCTTTAAATTCCAAATTCAAAAAAATAATAAAAAATTGATCTACATAAAAAAAAAAAAAACCGACGCATAAGCTTTCCCATTGCATATGCATAATTTTTGTGGCGCTGAAGGCATGCAATCATGCAGTACAAATAATCTATATACTCTCCATAACTTTGATATAAACATCGTGAAACCTTAACCTTTTGAGTAGTATTGTGTGAAAATAATTCATGATAATCTTATTATAAAATTATTTTAATGTATTAAATATTTGGTCAAGTGTAACAAAATATTCATTAAGTGTATGAAAAGTTGAAGTAAATATATAAATTTTATTGACCTCAACTTTTAATAAACCTGATTAAATATTTAATACTTTAAAATTTGTTAATGATAAATTTATCATGAACTATTTTCATACAATACTTTGCCTAACCTTTTTCCCAATTTTTTTTAATAATCGCTGAAGTCATGCACCTAAGAAAACTAGATATACATATGCATTATCAGTGTATATACAAAACTAGATATACATATGCACCGATCTAATTAGTATCTAAATTTAATAAATAAATTCCAGATTCAAGAAATCAAAATAAACATAAATCCTAATTTCAGATTTGTCAAGAATTATACAATTCTTTTCAAAATTTCAGAAAATCATGCGTAGAATGACTCTGATACCACTTGTTAGAAAATTTAATTTAATCATATAAACATGTCTCAACACAAATGCCTTAATATCAATAATCTAAAATTGATTATCTGAAATTCAGAGGACCTTTAATCATAGTAGAAGAATCATACCTGAATCCATGTGTTTTGATTTTAGAATCTATAGGATGATTTCCCAAACAATCAGCCTCCCCTTTGTCACTTTTTCGTATAGAAAATACAGAATTATGACCATAAACTTATTTATAATAATATTCCTTTATTTTAATTTGATTTCTCAACAAATTAAAATCACTTAATGGCATAAAACCCATAATTATTTATACCCATATAGGTCCATAACTTAATTAAACTGTATTAGATCACTTTAATTTGAACCTCCTTAAAAATAATTATATTTAATATTGAAACGTCAAAGCTCAATATCTTGAATATTTCCAGAAATGATCCCAAGTAGGGAAGTTAAAATTTTGCCACGTTAGACTAGCATATACAAATTTTCCAACAATTAAGATATCTATAAGTTCACACGATTTTGAAGTATATGTATGTTAAATAATATTACACTTCTTAATTTACTTCATCATTGAACTTTTCACTTCAACGAGTGATCCAGGTTCAATTTCTTTTAGGAACGAAATTTACTTTCTAACTAATAACAACTAACATTTATCGATAAAAAAATAATAATACGAGACTTCCACACCTACTAATTCTTGTGTGATTTAGTTTTCAGAATTCTTTTCATAGCATATGCAAGAGACATTGCTGGGTTCACTCTGATGGTGCTATTGAACGCCCGACACACCTTCA
This sequence comes from Prunella vulgaris, assembly GCA_026898435.1. Lineage (NCBI taxonomy): Eukaryota > Viridiplantae > Streptophyta > Magnoliopsida > Lamiales > Lamiaceae > Prunella > Prunella vulgaris. Next base: position 235,333 of record JAPKLY010000286.1, on the reverse strand, counting down.
TGTGAGCATGCAGAGCTTCTTCCCTCACAATACTCCGCACCCCTCCAAGCTTGTTCGACTCTTCAGCCACCGCCTCCGAGCAGAGCCCGCAGACCCATTTCCCGTAGAAACGGGCCCTTGTCCTGAGAATGTAGGACCGGCTGCAGTCCTCGGCCAGGCCGCAGCACTCGCATTCGACCTCGTTCACGTCGTTGGAGGCGGAAACTTGAGTAGGAAACCTTAAATCCATGTACTTGAATATGCCCCTCTCAGCGGCCCTGTCCTTTTGGGGCATGTCCAAGGACAATCTCCTGGTGTTCCTGTTTGGGACCATCATTTTGTTCTCTCCCCTGCTAAGTGTGTGTAGTGTCTATGTGCATTTATAGGAATTGTGCAATTGAATGGTGTGATGCATGATAGTGAAGTGTAATAATGAAATGCCTGGCTTGGCAGGTTGGTATGTGATTAGGTTTTGTAGCTTGCATATGAGAGGCTGAAATATCTTGTGGTTATCACATGTTTGCCCAAAGTTGTGGCTACAATAAGCAATGGATCCAGGATATGAATGACAGATACTCCCTTCGTTTCATAAAAATTTGTAAACTTTCTTTTTTGAACATCCCGCAAGAATTTGCAGGCCATAAAAAAAAAAAATTCTTTCATAAACTTCATACTAATAATATTTACGTATTTATACAAAATGTCATTACTTTCTTACTTTTTGGGTCCACATTATACTCAATCCAACTAATTTATTTACTTTATACATAAAATTTTATCAAATTACCCCTTAAAACACTACTCCATCCGTCTCGTAAGAATTTGCACCATAGGGGATGACACATTTTTTTTATGAAAAATGTGTTTTATATATAAAGTAGTGGTATATAAGTAAATATGTGTGTAGATTTGTGAGTGTGCCGCAAATCAATATTTCTTTTTTTAGTAGGGTTCAAATTTGTGGGGGACGTCCAAGTAAGAAAATTGTGCAAATTCTTTTGGGATAGATAATTTTTTTTTTAAAAATTTTATTCTACCTTCTTCTTAATATGTGTGTCTCTCCTCCCTCCTTTGAACATATTTTTTAACTTTGTGAATTGAAATATCAAACTTTTTTGAAGCACAATTAAATTAGATAAGTTGTGCCACACAGAACTTTTTAACTCCAACAAGATGTATAACTTTTCAACTAAGTATATATATATTTTTTCCTGGTGGGAGGGTGGGGGTTGGGTTTCACTTTCTTTGCAAGTATTATTGCTTATGAAAGGTACTCTACAACAACAAAAGACACTGTAAAAACACTTGCATTGAGCAAAAGATAAGCCCACTGTCTTTGTCATTGCACAACAACTTTCATGTGAACTATTTATCTTCGCTTTCAATGCAGTTGTTGAAATTGTCAAATTCTTTAATTTCATTTATAATCAATGGAATTATTAATAAAAACAATAACAGTAACATCATAATAAGACAATGTCTCAAACTATTACAATGTTCATCATACAGTAATACATTACCTCTAAAAATGGCACACTAGACATAGAACCAGACTCAAAAGAAAGCTGAGCAGGTCTCAGCTTGTTTATACGTCGAAAAACGGGTTGTACTTGAAGCCCTTATCGATGCTACTGCTATTGAAAGATGTTCGCGCGGTCCTTGAGTAGGAGAACCGCGCTTGCTTCATAGAGTCTCGAGGAGCAAAGAGATTCGGATGTGAATTTTCGTCGTCATCAAAAGTAGTCCATCTTTTCGAGTTTTGTTTCTCCAATTTGGCTCTGCCTCGCATACGGTCTTCAATTTGATCAGCTCTGAAACATCAAATTGTTATCACAATAAGTAACTCATTGATTGATATAAGGTACAAAACTTTGTAATGAAGTCCAAAATGAAATGCTTACGACGAATTGGCACGTGCACTTCTTGCATCCAATTCTGTCTGGATTCTGCACAGCTCCTTCTTCACATTCTCTCCAAAAGCCTGCACGAGGAATCACTTGAGTTTAAGCAAGACAGAAGTATTAAAACCAGCTATGCACAGCACATTGTACTGTATAAAGAAAATGTTGTACCTCATCTACAAACAAGTCAGCTGGTGAACCATTAGAATGCAGTGGCTTCCTGCTTTCGACGTAGCTTGGATCATCGGATTTTTCAGTAAGGGACAACGGGGCAGTCTCGTCTTCGGGCTTGTTTTTCTTCCATTTCTTGAATCCATCAAAACCCCATGATGTCTTTTTCATTGATTTCCCTTTTTCTTTATTGTCAAGAGGTGGATCATCATGACCATCCTGCCCCTGAAACAGGGCTCTGAATGGCTTTCGTTCGCCTTTCTTACAACCAGTTTGCTTCTCAGCCACTTCGGGTAAACTCTCCATCATCAAAACAGATTTGGACTCAATTTCTTTCTCATTTGAATGAGCTATCCAAAAGGGATTTTCACTAGAGCTCAAAAGCTCATTGCTCATAATTCGATCTTTAGGCCTTGTGCTTTTGTTGATTGAATCACTTGTATCTTTATCCTCCTTCAACTTTCCATATCTATCAGGTGATACAAAAGTGAAGATGGATGAAGCTCCCTTTAGTTTCTTCGGCGTTGAGCCCTCTTTCGTTTTATTCTTCGACGTTAAGCTTTCTGTGCTAACGAAGCATTTCTCTTCACTTGGAGCCTTCTTGTGTGGGGCGACGATCACATCCGTTTCCCCAATCTCTGCTCCCTGGACTGCTAGTCTTTGCAACAAAGGCCTCTTTGATGCATGATACTCATCTTCTGATATGCATTTTGAATACAACAACTCCTACAAAAGGTAAAGAATTCATCACAATACTACTAGTAGTATGCTAATCAAAAAAGGACAACAAAAGAGTAATGAGATACAACAAGTCATCCAAAAAATAAAGACCAAACATTGAAAGTCCAATTTAAACCTCAATTAGTTCAAAAGTGCAGATGCCACATTTAGCTACATAAACAATATAACCGTTTCATGCTAAAAATGAAAGTGTGAGTTATCTAAATGAATCTATAGATATTTAAAAGAACCCAAGGATTTAACATGAAAAACCTAACGGCTCAGACAAACATTTAGTCATTTAAAGACACGAGTGCAACAAAAAATAAATATCATCTGCTTAGATAAATAAATAGTTAGACAAAAAAGAGAGGATTAATCCAAACAGTGAGAAATGTGATGAACCCATTACACAGCAAGTTTGACAAAATTTGTTAAACGCATCAATCCACAGAATTAATGTGAATTCAAGGTCGATTCTTGAACAATATTAGCCTCACGAAAACTAGAATCTTGAAAAATTATAACATCTCCAAATTAAGAGCCCAAGAAGAAAAATTGAAATTCCCTCACCTGCAAGAAGATCAGCTTATCCCTGAGAATGACGGGCGGCTCGTAATCGACAGGCGAAGCGATGAGGGTTTCGAGAAGGTGGGATCTGAAAGCAGAGACCTCATCTTCATGGAGAATTCCCTCTTTACAGAGGCCCATCAAATTAAGAATCTGGTGGAACGATTCTTGCTGCCATTTCAGGTTATCCGATTGCTGCTTCGAGAGGAGTTTCTCGGCGGCAACTATCGCCGGAAGCCGCCGCTTCTTGAAGGAGAAGGGGAGGATGTTCTTGCAGATGGAGGTGATGGAGTCGTGCAGTGATGAGTAGTATGTGGGAGTGTATGCGTACGCCATTTTTCTGACAAAAAATTTCCTCCCCCTTTATTTTTTTTGTTGATTTTGTGCTGGAATTGAATTTGATTCAGCTGTTTGTGATTTTTTTTCTTTAATTTTGAGGTTTATATGGTTGAATTCTTCTTACAAAGTTGATGAGGGCAGGGTTCGGTGTGCAAGAGCTTTTTGAATTATAGGTGTTGTTAAACGGTAAAGTTGGAACTAGCCGTTGGGTTTTAAACGTTGGATTGGATTACTATGAACGGCGTCGTTTCGTGTGTTTCTTGCCTTAGTAGGCTCGACAAATGGGCCATCTGAGCTGGACTGACAATCGGGCTAGTTGAATCTGGGCTATAAATTGTGGGTCCAAAAATATGTTTATAGTGCTCAAACTCTACAAACAAGATTTCACTCAATATTCCTGTTAAAAAAAGGATTTCACTTGATATAAGTAAATTAATTAATTAAAATATATATATTAATAATAATAATAATTAAGGCTCTAATTAAAAATAATATAATAATAATTCTTCTATTAGTACCAACCATAAGAATGATCATTCCTGTATTATTTCATTTAAATTGTTATTCATTCATGAGTTAATTTTATTCAGCCATAATTATACTTAGTCATATCAATTAAACCCTAAATTATAAAAAATACACTTGATTTAAGTATATCTAAGGCAACAAGTGCTTACAAAGCATGAATATTATATAAATATTGAATACCAATTACACTTTCCAAGTAATGCAATTTCAACCAAAATTTGAATAAAATTTCAAGTTATTTTCATATATTCATTTATTTTTATATTTAGGTGGCCTTTGTTTCATACTCTTTAATAATAATGAGAATATAAACATCCTTTTCTTTTATGCCCCAAAATATTGAAGAAATATTATCTTCTTGATAATTATATTATTAAGAGTATAGTCTAATTTCAGAAAAAATGACACGATAGAAGGTTGTTGGTGGTGGTGGAAGATAATGATTGAAGAGAAATAATAATAAATGGAGAGACAGTATAATTGATTTTTAATTCTTATTAACCAATATAATTATTTTTTATTTCCATTATCATTGAATATTTTTCAATCAAACTCCTGCTTCCATAAAAAACGTTGAAACAAATTACAGAACACTGGTCGATTAAACCACTACCATCTATCAAGAAATCAATGATTGAAGAAAAGAGACAAAATAGAGAAACTGTGTGTGCTGGGACTGTTGGGCCTACGATCTGTTTAAATCAAGCAAACAATATTTAAAAATTCTCAGGTAAATTTATTTGTATAAAAGTCTATTGAAGTAATTGGAAAAACTGAAGAACATCGAAAAGAAGAGGAAAGAGGAATTTATTGAATGAGAGGTTACAGTAGAATGAATCTGTAAAAGTGAATCCTTCTTATCTTGTATCTATATATATATATATATATATATATGTAATGTAATACAACTAAGAAACCCACTAATAAAACCCATTAATTACATTCATTATCTTGACATCCCCCTCAAAATTGGAGTGGATATTCAACAAACCCATTTTGATTTTGAAATACTTAAATAAGGAGGGAGGTAGTGGCTTCGTGAGAATGTCGGCCAGGTTTTGTGCAGTGGGAATCTGAGCAAGCTTGATCAACCCTTGTTGTATCTTTTCTCTTGTAAGATGGATATCAATTTGTATATGTTTTGTCTTCTCATGTAAAACTGGGTTGTGTGCAAGGCAATAAGCAGACCTGCTATCTGTGAAAATATTGACGGGTTGTGTGTGAGGGATCTTCAAGTCTTTGAGTATGTATAGTATCCGTTGAACTTCACAGGTGGTAGTGCACATTGCTCTATATTCAGCTTCGGTTGATGATCTACTAACAGTAGTTTGTTTCTTAGATTTCCAAGATACCAAGGAATCACCTAGGTAGATTGCATAACCAGCTACGTTGCACGGGTGCGAATACGCTGATGCGGGTGCGATACGATACGAGTTTTTTAAAAAATTAGGGTGTGATTCGTTAAGGATACATTTATTTATTTATATTTTATTATATATAATATCTAAAAAAAATATTTTATATAAAATTTTATAAATCAATTATAAATCATTTATATTTTTTATCACCAAAAATTTGAGTATATTCAATAATATAATATAATTATGTAAAAAAAATATCAATTCAAGTTACATTAGTTCAATACTTAAATCATAGTAGTAAATTCAATCTAAAATAGGTGTCACACTATCAATTTAACTTATACGAAATAATAAAATTCAATTTAAATAATATATTTAATGCTTATAAATAGGATTCGTTCAGTGGATTCGAGAATCCGTTAGATGGATTCGCCACGTGGAGAATCCGACACGAGAATCCAAGAATCTTACCCCATTTAGGGTGCGAGTACGAATCTGATACTGCATTATAACATTTTTAGAAGAATCTGTGTATCATAGATAACTAGTGATACTTCTTCTAGTTTGCTCACATCTAGCCCAATCCGATTTGGTGACTAAACCTGATTCTGGGGAACTCTCTGTCATTTCTGATGACAATTCTTTGTTTACACAAGATATGTTTAACCAATTTCTGTCCTATGCTAAGCAACAGAATAAGCAAACAAAGTGTCCTGAGACAATCCAGTCAACTGTTGCTGGAGCTTTTACTGAAGGCACTTCTGATCAAGGTAATCATTTTTGTTTCAATTTTATGAAATCTGACAAATTTAATTGGATATTAGACACAGGTGCTACTGATCATATGATACATAGTCTAGAATTATTTACTTCAAAACCTGAACCATCAGATATTAAAATTAAGTTACCAAACAATGCTATGACTATTGCTACTTACCTAAAGCAATATCAACTAATTGAATCGTTTGAAGAAGAGATTCACTACTGATACCATATTGAAGTAATTGGAAAAACTGAAGAACATTGAAAAGAAGAGGAAAGAGGAATTATTGAATGAGAGGTTACAGTAGAATGAATATGTAAAAGTGAATCCTTCTTATCTTGTATCTATATATATATGTGATACAACTAAGAAACCCACTAATAAAACCCACTAATTACATTCATTATCTTGATAAAGTCCATAATTCATTTATTGTATATCTTCTAATATTGAATGACAAACATTTTTTTTAAGAAAAAATAAATTTCATATTATGTCGTAATATACCCTTATGACACCTACCCATATTGAATAGATTTGTATTAATAATCTTTTTACATTCAATAATTGTTTTTATGTGTAGAAAAGTGGAATCTGTTTATTTATGTAAGTTTATGTTACTGATTACTAATTATTTATTCTATTTTTAACTTAAAATGTGTCACTTATTAATTAAAAGATTATCACTTTTAAAAACTGATAAAATCTTAACAAATAATTAAAGTTTTTGTTGAAAGTGATGAATCACATTTTTTTTAAAAAAAATTGTCACGTTTTATTATAATCCTATCACTTTTTTAATTTGATTCATCTTATACTATGAGATGGTCTCACACATGTTTTTATCATTTTTAGTTTACACCATCCGTCCCGTAGGAATTTGCAACCTACAAGGTGACACAATTTTTAAGAAAAATGTGTTTTATATACAAAATAATGTGACATATGGATAAATATGTGTATAAATTTGCAAATTAATATTTTCTTTTTTAATAATGTGTAAATTTGTGTGGAGCGTTCAAATAAAAAATGTGTAAATTCCTGTGGGACGAAGAGAGTATTAATTAGTGATAGCCCAAACCAGTAATTAGATTATATACCAATTTTAGACTTTTTCTTTTTTAAATTTTTTAATGTTGATGTAAACAAGTTTAATATTTTGATTTTGTCCAAATTTATACTCCTTCTAGATTTGTATAACATATTTATGTTTTCTTTTACATTTTTATAAGTTTGTTATTGAGTATCCTGATAAAATATTCCTAACTTCATCATTGTAAAGTGCATAAAAGATTTTTATTTTGAAGTTGTAACGGCAAAATATATGAGTAACCTTCCTGGATACTTTAGCTCATCCGGTCCCCAAACTCCTCATTTAAGTGGGTGGTCTGGTTTCCAAAAATTAAGGAAAATGGGTTGTGGGGTTAAAAAAAAAAACCTTCTTAATACTTAAAAAAAAAAAAAGGCCTTCTTGGATACTTCCACCTTAATATTCATATTTATTCCATAATTATCTTACATCCAAAAAGGAAATTCCTTTATGAATGTCATACTAGTAATAATATTCACATATTTTTTTTAAAAAATATCTTTTAATTCCATATTACACTTAATTCAACCCTTTATTTTTTTACTTTTTTTGTTATTTCTAGATTTTTTCGGGTATTTTCTAGGTTGTTCAAATCTTTTCTTTTTTATTTTAGGCAGAAGTCCTAGATGAAAGTGTAAGACAAGACAACAATGATTGTCCTAAGAAGCTAACCCATCTGGTTTCCAAATTTTTTATTATATTATACTTATCAATAACTCACATAATTTAGGGGTAAAATAAATTATTATGCATAGCAGCCTATATATTAAAATAGTTTTAATCTTCTGTGCATTAAGTGTATCGTATAACTCAAATGTAATTTTAAACATTTATATTAATTATTACTGAAAAATCACACATGCTATATTATTGAAAATATATTTTAAAAAAAATTATTAATAATAAATACAACTTTAAAAAAATACTCCCTCCGTCCACGATAAATGGTCCACGTTGCCTTAAACGGCTGTCCACAATAAATAGTCCACTTACCTAAAATAGAAATATTACAATCATTATTTTCATTTTAAATACATATACACTCACTTTTACACATCATATCAAATACTTTTTCAATAAACAAATATTTTTTAATACTAATACTCTCACTTTTACACATCACATCTATTTTTTTCTTAATAACCGTGCACAACAAAAATGGTCCAATTTTCATGGATGGATGGAGTATATTTAATAACATAGTGCACTTGATGCACATGTATACAACTACATAAATATAGCAACACACATAAATGCATTGCATCCCAAAATAAGATTTACTGGCGGCATAGAGTGATCATCATCCCCTCTTCATATTCACAAAGTTGAAACTATATACCCCTCCAATATTATAAGATACACCTATTTTGTTAATTTTTTTAATAAAAAAATATTTTAATATATCTCTTTCAACCCATCAACTCCACCTTCTTCTCTTTCTCGTTTCTCAACCGCACAAAAATTTTCCTAAGTTCTGAGGATCAATATCTATGTCCCTGCAATAATTTTATAGTCCATACCAATGTTTTTTTTTTCATTTTATAATATGTCGAATAATAAATTGATGGATGTATTTAACAATTATTTTTTTATGAATTTATTAAAATTAATGTATGTTTAATTTAATTTTTTTTATAGAAAATAGGTAAAAGAGACATTTGATACATTAATTAAATTTTTTTTTTATAAAATAGGTAAAAATAGATATTTAATAATGTATGTAGGTGTATCTCATAAAATTGGAGGGGTATATAGTCGGGCCCTATTCACAATGAACACATGACCTGCTCACATTTTATGGGTCGGCCCTTGCCCACTACAAAATGGATATATACTTCAGAGTCCCAACCCGGCTCTAGATGGACTACCGTCTACCGGGTTAAAATGATCAGTTATTTTAATAAAATGTATTTATAAAATAAATTATTTATATCCAATATTAATTTAAAGTTTCACAAATTATAACTATAATTATAATTAATTCAAACAATAATTTATATCTTCAAAAAGTCAAATAATAATTCATTATCATAAGTGTAATTTGCAATGTTAAAAATTTTAAAATAAATAAAGTAACTTCAAAACTAACATTAAACTTCAATTAATTAAAAAAATTAGAATAATTTGTATAAATATATTATTGTAATTTTCGTAATTAAAAAAACGGGGCGCCTAAAATTTTGACCCAATAAAATGTATATATATTTCTAATTGGATGGCTCATTCTACCACCGCTAACTCTATTAAGTTAAGGCTTTTGTCTTATTTTTTTAGCAATAACGTGTTTGTTAAAAAATTAGAAATTTTTATTATTTTTAAAAGCAATAGAAAATATATTTGAATTGACAAATATATCAGCATGCATTGCACATTATGCCGGAAAATGGGTCAATTTTATAAAGTGTATGCTATAATTTAAAAAACAGTATGAGTTGCAAGTCGATAAAAGATCTATTAATATTAATCCTAATTATTTTATTTATAAGTAATTTCTACTATATATACCCTTTAATAAAAAAAAAGGTATGTCCAATTTTTTGAACATTATTTTAATGGACGAAGGGAGTATGTATTTATTGTCTTCTCGCGAAATCAGTAGTATACTGAAATATACTAATACGTCTATTTTTTAGTATATAAATTAATACTTCTCCCAGCTAAACTTATACTCCCTCCGTCCCATAATTGTTTTCACACTTTCCTTTTCCGTCTGTTTCACAATTGTTTTCATACCTTATAAATGAAAACTATTACTTTAACTTTATCCTCACAATCCAATTAATTTCATTATTTTAATAATATAACTTAACACAAAACTCTATTTTTTTAAAAAGTTGTATCATTTCAAAATTGAAAACATCTTTGGGACGGAGAAAATACTTACTTATATATATGGAGTATATTCGTATATTCTGTGGTCCATTAAAATAATTTAAAATTAGAATAAAATTGCTTTGCCTACATAATTCTACTCTACGCATACAAAGAATCTAAAGTTCAATATCTTAAATTATTTGCTCCACGTGCAGTGTAAAGGAAAAATGGTGTCAGAAATCTACAGTGTTTGACAAACTTGATTATTTGTCGAATCCGAATCTACTGTAATATATATATATATAAATGCATATTTTTGTATGGTACCAGAATTTAAATTTAATTTTTAATTTAAAAATAATAATAATACATCTAACTGTTTTTTTACAATAGATATTATTGATTACTACTTAAAGTGGAATTCAAATGCGTACTGTATATTTAAGTGCACTTAAAAAATAACAAATATATATTAAAATGTAATTATATATCAACAACATTTGATGTCGTAAAAAGTTGGTCCACAATAGACACAGCTGGCTTTAGAAATAATTTCATACTATTTCGTTTCATTGTGGAAACCTAATTTGATTGATGATGATGAAAGTGAAATTTCAAGAAATCAACACCACTTGCATCATAAAGCAAAGGACATGGATATTTGGACTATTCTCCATTTAAATGGCAACAATAATAAAAACAAATAATTAATTATTGTGCTACTTGATTGATCTAAAAAATCAGTGTAGCAAGAACTTGGAAATGACTCCTTCGGACCCATCTTCATTATTAAGGTTCAACAACTTCATGTTAATTAGGACGAAATTTAATATTATGAATATTTTTTATTGGTTAAATAGTAATTTGAATATGTAATTTTAAGATATAGATAATAGAGTTCTAACCATTTGAATTATTCTAATTTCATTAGGAATATGAGCTTTTATCTTTTGGGTGATTTACATATAGATTCAAAAAAGTCACTATATTTACAGATAAGTGCTGTGCAGAAAAAATATGTTTCTGTGCAAATATTATGAACATATTTATAAATATAGTGATTTTTTTGAACACATATATAATCACCCTTATCTTTTTAACTGAGGGAGAGACTAATAATCTTTTTAAACGTATTGCGTATGTTTAAGTTTTTGTCTTAGTTGTAGTCATGTTATATATATGTTACATACATATTATTTGAAATATATATTTCAAGAAAAGTGTGACACTTAATTTAATAGTATTGATACTAATTAAATATAATAGAAGTAAATTCAACTCGCTCTTTAAAACAAGATTGCACACCTTCAAGCTGAAAATTCAAATCAATTTGATCTTGTAGTAGTTTCACAATTTGTACTTTGGAAGGTTTATATATATTGTAACACACAATTAAACAGGTCAAACCCAAAGAATATAGAGGTCATGTGTTATTTTTTAAAATGAGGTCTCAAATCTTGACTTAGATTATATGCATTCATATTTATTTGTAGTACACATAAAATAAATGCAATCGTTAAAAGATGAGTACACTTTCAACTAAATATCGTTTTTACCCATATTTAAAATTTTATATCGTTTTTACCCATATTTAAAATTTTTAATTTTCTCTACTTTCTCTTTTTTTTTTTTCTGCACACACCACCTTTTCTCTCCCCTCTCTTTCTTCACCCCGCCCCCCACCCCACATCCAACCCCCTCACCCCTCTTTCTCCCCACGCCTGCACCCCTCACATAATGAATTTAATCAAATCTTTTTCTTCTCATCCTTTCCACTTATCTCCTCACTTCTAATTCTCTTCCTTTCTTTTCTCGGTGCACGCCGATCAATTTATTTCATTTGATACTGTAGATCTGAAAAAATAAGAATGCAAAAGGTAAAAGATTAAATTTATTTTTTCTCATCATTCAATCTCATTCCTAATATTCTTATCTTTTTTCAAATTTTATGCATTTTTTTATTCTGATCTAGGTGCAAAATTTACAATTTTTGAATTTTTTTGGTTAAAATTTTAGTCCATTTTAATAATATATTTTCGATCTTTTTTAGATTTGTTTAAACTCAGGGGCCCAATTTTAGTCCATTTAAGACTTTTAGTCCATTTTGATATTTGAATTTTTAAAATTTAAGATTTGTCTTCTTTCCAATATTTTTCCCAAAAAAATATCTTTGTTTTTTTTTTTTCGAATTTTTACTTGCGTTTTCTTTATAATTTTATAATTATAATAAGATTAACAAAAAATTTAAAATTGGGCCCCTGAATTTTTGGGCCCTGTGACATGTCACTATGTACATTTGCTAAAGAACGGGCCTGCAATTAAATATTTCCCCTGTCTTGAGACTACTTTCACACTTGTCTTATTTGGACGTCCCAATTCTACTTTCACACACTAAAAAAAATAACTTTTTACATTCAAAAAAATTAATAAAGTACATATTTTCTTATTTTATTATTTAACATTACACTTCCATACTCGCTTTTCTTAGTTTGTGTACGTAATTATGTATGTACATATTTAGGACTAAAAAATCATGGGGACTATCTTCCCACAAGTGCAACAGTAATTAGTATCATTCTGATATGTCCAATTTGTTTATTTAATTAATTACAAAATAGAAGAAGGAATTAGCATTCTGCAACAAGGGCAATGACCGTTGGCGTCCAACCATGGCATCAAACAGTTAGTGTGGAACCTATGCCCACATGGCAACTGCATTAGGTTTAGTGGCGCCGCCGCCGCCTTCAGCTGCTCCAAACACACGGCGCATTCATCTTGCTCCGACGACTTCCACCTCATCTTTAACCATCTCAGCCTCTTCGGGCCGCCACTTTTCTTCGCCGGAGATTCCGTTGCAAGCCTTGCTTCGCCCTTGGAATTTCTGGTCACATTTTGAAGTATAATATTAATAATATTGTTGAGTACGTGTTAAAACATATAAAAGTGTGTCTTGATTTGAGGCTTTTCAACTGACTACTTAAAAATCTGGTTGTCTTTGTTATATGTTTATGGAACCACACACGTCCATCTGACACAAGAGCAATGAATTTATTATTATGTTAATTGATTGTTTAAATTTATTTATATATTATTATTCGTGGTAGACATACAAGAAGAATAACATATGATCTATTCGGAATCAACCAATACATATCAATTTCATATGTTTGATTCTAAGTAAAATTATCTTTTCATAAATATTTACATGAGACATGATATTTCTATTTCTACAAGCTTTTGTGAGAAAGGCTTGACTCATATTCCAAGACCGATAAGAAACATGAATTCAGGGGCCGATTGATTGGGTAATGAGAGTGGAGAATGAAAATGAATGAAGATTAATGAGAATTCATTCTCATTAGCAGTGTTTGATATTATTTATTATACATGAATGAAATCATAAAAATATGTTAAAAAGAAGGATAATCACTAACTACATAGTGATTACCCTTAATAATACCCATTACCATTATCATTTTAAATTTATACCAAGCACCCCCCTCAGGATAAAGGAGATATAATTTTATAATCCAAATGTGACGAAATGGCAAAATTTCTCAATTCAATTCAAATCATTAAAAAAAAAAAATCAAGGGGGCGATCGTTCCCTAAAGTCTTCCAATCTTTTTCAAACAAATATAAGCAGTGACAATAATTCAAAGTAATATTGTTGTGACAAACAAGTGATTCAATTAGTTAAACAAACCATGCGGATATATATAATAGAAGTTCTCCCTATATAGCTTTTGATTCTAAGTATTGTATATTGTTGCATTTTTCTCTTTTAGTGTGTATGGTAAACTTATACTAGCGCCAATAATAATAATAATAATAATAATAATAATAATAATAATAATAATAATAATAATAATAATAATAATAATAACACATTAATTAACGATGCACATTATTATGTGTATATATATAATACCGCCTTATTACCGATGCATGCATATATTTATACTTGAAGTATACGAAGCATATGAAGTCAATTTGATACAAAATTCATGCTTTAATTAAAGATTATTAGACATGATATAAGTGCCTATAGAATTATTTTTCAACAACATATAAATTGGAAATGAGATTGATTAATATTGCCTGTAAATTTAATGAAATTGCTGAACAAAATATTATAATATAGAATATGTAGATATTAAATTATAATTGAAAATTCAAAGAATTAATTTCACCATATGTGCAAAAATTGAGGGTAAGTATCAATTTTTAGATCGAGTCTCTTTGGGCACTGATGCAACTAAATATAAAAGTGAAATGTAATACTCTTTTAACTGAAACGTGACATTAATTTTAATTGAAATATGTAGACTAATATAATTAAATTATGAAATGAGATCTGATTGGAAAACATGACGAGTGCACGAAACCTTTAGCTAATGAGTTGGGGACTTTACTTTCCATGAGTAATCTTGAGTTAATCAACTAAGATAGGATCACTTAGTTCAAAATGATAGCTATATTTACAAATTGATTCATAATTTCTGCACAGAAGTATAATTTTTTTCTGTATAGAATCATATTTTTTTTCTGTACAGAACACTTTGTAATTAATTAGTGTCATTTTTGTGAAGTAATTTGTAATTTTTTCCATTAAAATACTAAAAAAATCATTGAGTGGAAGAAATTCAAGCCTTGGAAGGTGAGAGGAAGGTTCATGATCCATAAAACTTTCAGAATGATTTCCAAAGAAACTCAAATTTACAAAACCAAGGCAAAATATTATCAATAATTACATTATACCCCCCAAGAAAAGAATAGACCTGGCAGTTTCGGATGATCTCCCGTGCGATTGGAGCCTCTCATCCAACCTCTTCTTGGCTTCCCTGGCCTCTGCCCCAAGCCCACTCTCATCACACAATGCATAACTCCTCTGCTATTTTATTTTATTTTTAAAAAAAGAAACAAAATTAATTAATTAATTTATATTACTTTTCATAAATATTTAATTAAATAATTATTATTACTAATTACCGTGAAGGAATTAGAAGTGGAGAAATGAAAATCATGGGTTTTTGCATACAAAGAGAAGGAAGAGCGCCTGCCGGAAATAGTGGGAGAAGGCTGCAAGAGATTACTATTTTGGTGGCATCTTCTTCTTCTTGCAGCCTCAACACCTGGGAGCATACCTGCCATATTAGTTTCTGTAAATAATAAATTAATAATTACGATGATTTTGAGGCAGAGTGCAAAAACTCCTCATTTATTATTGTGTCTCTTCGTACTCTTTGGCTATTTAGTGAAGGGACAGCTGACTTTGTTTTGTTGTCCAATGGAAATTTTGTGGAAATTGGAGGCTTCACATTATTATTGGGACTCCAATTATTCTATAATTACGGAACACTCCCTCCATTCCATAATTGTTTTCACATTTTCTTTTTTCGTCCATTCCACGATTATTTTTATACCCTATAAATGAAAAATATTCCCTACGTCCCTCTATATGTCGCTCGCACCTTTTGGGCACACAAATTAAGGTAAAAGTAAAAAAATATAAGTGATGTGATGGAAAAAGTGAAAAAGTATAAGTGGTGTGATAAAGAAAAGTGAAAAAGTAATGAAAATAATTTAAAAGGTATTGAAAATAATAATAAAGAATTGAATAGTAGTTTCCAAAAAAGGTAAAAAAACAAATGAGCAACATATAGTGGGACGTACGAAAATGGCAACATGAGCAACTTATAGTGGGACGGAGGAAGTATTACTTTAATTTTATCCTCACAATTCAACTAATCTCATTATTTTAATAATATAACTTTAAACAATACTCTACTTTTATTAAAAATTGTGACATCTCAAAGGTGAAAACACCTTTGGGACGAAGGGAGTAATTATTATTCATAAATTTATTTCTTATCTTATGTTTGGTAAAATGATTCCATAAAATTGAGTAGGTTCTGTGTTTATCAATGAGACAAAAGAATAATCTCGTAAAAATAAATTTTGTATTATAAAATACTAGTTTATATCATAAAAATGGAATATACTTTTATCCATAAATTTTGGTGATTCCGAGGAAAAAAAGGTGATTCCTTTATGATATTAATACCTTATTCCATTCTTGAAAGAATAACTACTTTTAGCTAATAATATAAATATAATTATTTCAACCTTATGAATAATAATACAATATATTTTAATTAATATAAATAATAATATAAAAAAATAAAAAATAATATTATTTCTCAAGAATATTAAAAACAATATTAATAATTATAATTATAATAAAGAGCAAGTTTCAAAAATAATATTATTTCTAAACAATATAAATCATTATAATATATTTTTCAACAATAAATATAACAAAATTATTATTTTAATAATAATATAATAATTTTTAATAACTAAAATGATTTTAATAATTATTTGAAAATAAAAATAGTATGTCATTTAAACAATATACTTATATTATAAATAATAAAAAAAATACAATCAATAATAATAGGAAAAAATATATTATAAATAATAAAATCAATAATAATTCTTAATATATTTACAATAATTATTCTAGCACTAATATATTATTAATAATATACATAACAAAAATAATTAATAATAATAATTGCATTTCATTTAATACTAATTATAAAAATGTTCATTCCTGTTATTTTATTTTTATGTTCATTCCATTCAGTTATAATTTCATGTAATCGCACTAATCAGATCCTTATAAATTTTATTATTTTTAATATATATATATATTTTAAATTATACTTCCTTTATCTCAAAATAATCTTCACACTTTTTTTTTTATGTTTTAAGATAACTTTCGCAATCTTCAAACAGAAAATTCTCCATAAACTTAGTCATTACAAAATTCTCAGGTCATGTTTTAGATTTCTAATCTATAGTGAAAAGTGCTTTTAAAATATAAAAGTTGAGTCACACCAACTTTGAAAAAAACACTTCTTACTATTCGAATAGATATTTAAAACAGACACTCAATCTTACTGACACCAAAACAAGGGTCGAATCATGGTAGTGTTAATTTAGGGTACACCATATACACATAATTCTTAAAATACATAGTTTTACGAAATCATCTCTTCGATCTTTATTCTTTTTTTTTAAAGAAAAATTTGTGTTATCCCTCTTATGAAAATCTTATTAAGATGGAGGGAGTACTTCGGTTGTCCCCCATATTTGTTCCATTCCGATGGACATTAGTTTAGAGAAAGTGCATAGTATGTAATTGGACTTATGCTCAATTTTAGTTTTAATTTTGATCGGTCTAATTTCAGTATGAATTGATTAAAATTCATTTTGAAATTAAAATACAATTAAAAGAGCATGAGATGCACCCAAATACACTTAAGACAAAGTCTATAGAGATATTATTAATAAAATAATTATTTATGAATGATATTGATAATTATATATATAGAAGTTGAAACATGTGGTTTAAAAGATGGTACTGTGCAATATAAAATAGTTTTACATCTAACTGATGTGCACCACAAAACAAATGTATGTAAAGATATTTGTATTGTACTGTACAAATTATATATAATACGAAATTCAAATTTAATTAAGTAACGATGGAAAGACGATATTAAAAATAATTGTTTCAAATTTTGGGTATGATTAGGACAAACTTGATGGACGAATAAATAATACAACGAGAACAAAATTTTAAATTATGACAAATATATGATACGTATTTAAAATTATAAACTGATTTAATCAGTCATTACCCAAGTGATTAGAATGGATAACCATGTGACCTAAATAATGTTGCCCTTACCATTTAAGTGATGTTAGTGAAATTATAACAACAATATAAAATAGAAAGTGATGTTACTGAAATTATAACAACAATATAAAATAGAAAGTGTTGCAAATGGAGATATGACACAGCGCAGATTAATAATTGGGAGACAATGGCCGGGCCCTACCATGATTGATTTTTTAATTAATGGAGTAGATGTTTTCTTTAATACATTTTACATCCCAACTTAAATTTTACTCCGTACGTCCCACAATTATATTTATATATTCTTTTGTCCGTTTTATAATTATTTTTATATTTTATAAATAAAAATTATTATTTTAATTTTATTCTCAAATATTTATTTATTTACATTAAATATTATTACTTTTACATTTAATCTAACCAATCTCATTATTTTAATATATAATATAACTATACACAGCAGTCTATTTTTATTAAAAAATGTCCACTCATAAGAAATATTTATATATTTGTGTTGTTAGACGAACAAAATTAAGGGGACGTTTGATATAATTGTAAGGAATAGAAATGATATAGGAATGAAATGGAATGAGTATGGAATGAAAGTCATAGGTCTCAAATAGCTAAACTATGATAGATTCCTTAGTTTCTAGAAATCAAAATCATAGTAATGAAAAATCACGCACAACCTCCACCACCCTGAGGTGGAGAGCAAGAACCACCGGGAAGAATGTCACTGAAAAGAAAAGTGAAAGAAAAATATGGATGGAGGTAGTATTATTTTGGAGGTATTTTCAAATCTGTTGCTCTTTGGATTTGTTTTTATCCTTTAAACATGTTTCTCAATTTTTTTAGAAATTAACTGATTTGGTATTATTGTTAACATGGAAAATATATATTTTTTTGTATGAAGAGCGTTTTCTACATAATTTGGTTCTTTTCACATGTATTTATTGTTGGTGGAATTTCTAGTTGATTACAGCCATTAAACCTTACAATTGTTAACAAATTCCATCAACATTTATGTTATTTATATGAGTAATATTTGGGTGTATCAATCATGTAAATGGTACACAATTAAAATTTGAGTAGTTCTTGTGTGCATTTAATTGCATACTGTGCACTTGGATTTCAAATCTAAATTTGATCCAATTAATTTTGACTTATTTTACGATTTCACAACGTCTGTTCTTGTCCACCATTGCAGTAACCACCAGATTCGACTGGATATCCTCTCTAGTTGCCACTGACCTCAAGTTTATCAACATGGATTGGGTCGGGAAAATAGTGCAACTTCCCAATGATTTTCTATTTTGTAGTGACAGAGACAGCGTAATCAATGATTATTTGGTATCGTGTTGGAGTGTGTGTTCTAGAATTTGATAAACAAAATTGCAAATAATATTCTTCATAAAAATTTTAAGTAATTCTCGAAAAATTAGTTAGTAAACCCAAAAAATAAATCAGTAATACTCTAACAAACCAGTCTAAATAATACCCGAAGAACAAGTCAGTAATACATCAATTCCAAAAAAAACACAATGCAACGTGTAACTGTGTATTTTCAAAATATCAAAATTGAACTTAAATTCCAATTGTATCGTATGCATTCAAGTTCACACAAGTATTTGCGTTAATAATATTCACAAAAAAACAACAACTAACAAATACTTGGTGAAAGTAACATAAACTGATCATTTAAAAATACGTGCGCACACACACTCTCATATATATATTAATCAAACTAATAAATATTAATAAAATATCAAAAACTATTTAAAATATTTAGGAGGAGCATGGTTTGAAAATTTCTCAGTTGGAATGAGAATGAGAATAAATATAGGGTAATTATATTTATAATGATTCGGGACATCAAAAGATGCACAACATTATTTTTACTCGTAAATAAGATAATTATTACCTCATTTGATCGCAATTCCTCTCCCTATAAATATCATTTCCAATGCCACCTACTTTCATATATATATATATATATATATATATATATATATATATGTGTGTGTGTGTGTGTGTGAAAAAAGATATTTTTTTCTCATTTTTATTGAATAATTTGAAACAAACATCCTCTTAATATATGCTCCCGAGTGCTGTTAAAATATACGAGCTGCTCGTGAGCTCGACTCGACTCGATGTATTAAACGAGCCGAGCACAAAAAAATTCTCGTCTTCTTAACGAGCTCGACACGGTAGGCGCGCGAGTTGTTTGGTAGGCTCGAAAAATAGAATTTATATTTTAAATATTGTATAATTTAGAGTATAAAATTATAATATTTTACATAATAATACAACTCATATTCTCAAATCACTCATACTGATAAATTGGTGATAATTTTATTTTTTTGGCTATTAAAATAAACGAGCTGCTTGTGAGCTCGGCTCGGCTCGATTAGGCTCGACTTGACTCGATGTGTTAAACGAGTCGAGCTCAAAAAAATACTCGTTTGCTTAACGAGCTTGACTCGACTCCACTCGACTTGATAAACTTAACGAGCCGAGCCTGCACTATACGGGCTCGTATAAAAGCTCTAATACTCCCTCTGTTTCAATTTTATTTTCTCATGTCAATACTCTCTCTCTATCTTTAAATTACACTTAATTCCATTAATAATTGCATACAAATATGTATTCCTATAATTTCATTCACATAAATTAATTAATATTTTTTATTTAAAAAATTATTTTATTGATTTAAATATTATAAATTAACATTATTAAAAAATATCAAAAAGTTAAATGGGAAAATGAATTTGGGATAAAGGGAGTATTGTGCAATGCGTATAGAAGTATTTGCTTCTTTATTTAATTTGTTTCCTGATAAAATCTATACTTGTTTCCTGATAAAATCTATACGAGCGGGCAATTTGAGGCAATGTTTAATTTCAACCATTTGTTGAAAAAGCCGAAACAGCCGGCAAATGGATTTCGAGTTTCTTCCATTTGTTGATATAGGTAATTTTGACTCACATGTAAATATATTTTTTTCCTCCCAACAACTCTTTAATTAATCAATTAATTAATTAATAGGATATCATAATTAAATTAAGGGCACATGCTGCTTGACTCTTGTCGGACGGTCGAGTGTCGCCAAGCGCCAAAACCACCTATATGATATCAAATTTAATAAAAATGCACATTAGAGAATAAAATATATATTTAAATTATAATTAATAATCAAATACATCTTCCACAACAATGGAACAAGTCAATAAAATATCAAACTATCACAAAATACTATTCAATTTCTAAATTAAATATAAAAACAAATACGAATAAATTTATATCAAGTAAAGTGATCCAATTAAGTGAAACTTCAAAAGACACATGTTGTTCATATTCATACACATAACACATGACCATCATTTTCGGACTCAAACTTAACACCAACTTTTATTTCTTCCCATCGGATGAGAAATCATTCTCGTCAAGTTTTCTTAGTCGGGCACTCTTTTTTCGAAAAATATCTTCCAATTAAAATTATTTTAATATATATATATGTATACCGTCTAGTAAAAGTCTGACACTTTTTCGAGAAATGTCTTTCAATATAAATTATTTAAAAAATATTAATATCGCCTACTGTCTAGGCATCGCCAAGTACCGTTCCGCCATTATTCACCGATTTGGATTAGTCATCGGCGGTCGAAGGCTACCAAACTCTTAGACTACCGCCTAGACACCCTTGACGACTGTCATTTACATCACTAAGTCAATTACACCACTCACACCATTTATTCATGACAAAATATTTATGTGAATTTAAATTTCAGTTATGCCTTAGTCTTCTATGCACCAAATGCGCTATGCAACTCAAGATTATTTTTAAAAAGTTACACAAAATACTATTGAAAATCACAAATGTTATAACTGAAATAGTATATATTTAATGGTGTAACTTTTCAGTAATAAATAATGTAATTTTTAAAAAAATACACTTGAGTTGCACGGTGCACCTGGTGAACAATGGACTTACTCTTCTGTTATTATCCATATTAATTATAAATTATACACACACACACACATATATATATATATATATATATATATATAACAATAATTTTTTTAAAAATAAATTTATATAAATTCAAATTCATAAAAAAATTATATTTTATCTATTTATTACGAGATACTCTTACTTTATTTCACTTTTCAAAGCATAATTAAAAAATTATCCCATATCATATGTTGCAGAATTTGTATATAATTAAGAGTAAGTCTCCTGTGCACCAGTTACACGGTGCAACTCTAGTTCATTTTTAAAAAGTAAAACAGTTTATAACTGAAAAGTTAAACAATTTATTACTGAAAAGTGTATCTTTTATGGTTTAACTTTTCAGTAATAACTTTTTAGTTATAAACTGTTTAATTTTTTAAAAATAAACTTGAGTTGCACCGTGTAACTGGTGCATACAAGACTAATCCTATAATTAATTAACTAAATGTAATTGTTACACTTGTCCGATATTTCTTCTCACTCTCCTCACAACTTCTTCGATTTTTCTCACCAATCTTTTGTCCTTATCAATTGCGGTCACACACACGCAACACGGTCACATACAAATTAAACACGCTCGCCCACACTCACATATATAATACGTAATACGCATAATACTAATACAAATTCACCTATAACTCATACTTCCCTATTCAACACAAACTCCCTCCAAACTCATTTCCCATGGCCAGGCCTCAGCACACACCAATCTTCCCCACAGACAATGACGACGACGCCGAGACGGCGGCCGCCTCTGGATGCGGCTGCTTTCGGAGGTTCTGCCTCGGGCAGGGTGACGACGAAGGCAGCTACCTCCTCCGAGAGAAGGAAGGGTCCACTTGGTTAGAGGCAAAACTTGCAAAATTGAGGGAGTTGTCAGAGATGGTGGTGGGCCCCAAATGGAAGAACTTGATCAGAAAACTCGGCCGGGTTTTCAATCCCAAAAAGCGTCATGATTATACGGCGGCGCCGCAATTCGATCAGTATTCGCCGGAGAGCTATGCCCTCAACTTCGCCGGCGATGACCGCCAGGACGACGGCGATTTCTGTCACAGTTTCTCGACGAGATTTGCTCCCGGTTATTTCATCAACGATCAGCAAAGGAAGCCTGTTGTTTGACTGTATTTTATTTTATTTAAAATATAATTTTTTATTTATTGGGGAATGATGATGGACAACAGCATTCTGTATATTTGGCCGATGCCGGTCGATTTCTTTTTTATATATATAGATGTGATTTTCTATTTCAATTATTTATTATAGTTATAGAACTTTTTTCGACATGAATATTATAGAATTGTCAAGAACTTACAATATGAATTATTTATCATATACTTTGAGTAATTCAAAACGTGTTTTTAAAGTGAATAATTATAATTCAACTTTTGAAATTGTTCGCTATACATAATCTTAACTATTTAAATTTTTTAAATTTAAAACTATAAACCAAAGACTATTTAAATTTTTTAAATTTAAAACTATAAACCAAAGACAAAAATGTGTATGAACCCGAGTGAACTCTGGTTCTCAAGTATCACTGTTATGCGTATACACTATCACTATTATTCATATACACTATCACTGTTAAAAAATCAAGTATATTTTTATAACAGTGATAGTATATATGAATAACAATGATAATAATTACACATGACAGTGATACGAGTTCATATGAACTCGAGTTCACAAGAAACCTACTCTAAACCAAGTCCTAACTTTAAAATCCAATGGAATGCTCTTTTCTAATTTTAAAAACTCTAATTTAAATTTAAAAAATTTAAAACTCACTCTAATTTGAATTTTAAAATCCTAACTATGTTCTCTATAAATAACATAAATAAAACATATCAATTAAATTTTGGATAAATTGCACAAATGGTCCCATAAGAATTTGTGCTTATGAATTTGGTCTCTTTTTTTTTTTTTTTAACATTATGGTCCCATAAGATTTTTCTTTAAAATTAAAGGATTAATGTGGGTCCAAATTAATCTGTAGACACAAATTCTCATGAGACCATGTGCGCATTTTATTTTTAGTAGTGAGACTAAATTTGCTTAAAAAAGGAAAAAAACAAACGTGGGACCAGACATGTTGAGTTTAAATTCTCATGGCACAAATTTACCCATTAAATTTTATACTCCCTCCGTCCCGTAGGAATTTGCACCCTACGGGACTGCACATTTTTTAAGAAAAATATGTTTTATTTATAAAGTAGTGGCATATGGGTAAATATGTGTATAGGTTTGTGAGGGTGCACGTAAATCAATGCTTCATTTTTTAGTAATGTGCAAATTTGTGTGGGACGTCCAAATAAGAAAAATGTGCAAATTTCTATGAGACAAAGGGAGTATTTTTTACTCCGCTCAATGTTCACTTTACTTTCAATTTTAAAATTCTTTAGCTTTTAAAAATTACTTAAAACTTAAGAAGAACATCCTCAAAAGAATATCGCATATTTATTTTAAATTATATTGTGCATGATAAAACAGTTATATAGCTAAAATTGAACATTTGTTCACATTCTAAATTTGCATATAAATCTCCGTCAAAAAAAAAAAAATTGCATATAAATCTTAAATATTAATATAAAACTTGAAATGAATAGAATAGGTGTCTTAAATTTATAAAAAAAAAAAAAAAAAGAACTTATTAATTCAAGATCAAGTAATGGATTATAACCGCTACGTCCTACATCCATTCCTTTCCAGAAAGTTTTTGATTCCAAACACATGCGTGAAAAATGAGGATTTTGCTTCGCGGACCATTTTTAGTAACTGGGGGTGTAGGCCGGCGAAAAAATGTTGACCGAATGTGTATGCCAGCTGGCAGCCGCCTTTTCCACTGTTTGACTTTTATTCTTCTAGAACATTACACGTCACCATCACCAACCCCTATTCTATGCTTAGTGCATTAAGCTTACTGAAATTTCATTTTCTACCCTAATACTCCCTCTGTCCTATAAAACATAGCGGTGTTTTTTGGCACACAGTTTAACAAAAAGGTATAATAAATATATTTTTATGAATATTATATATATATGCGTATTGTGAGAGTAAAGTTTAATAAATAATTTCTATTTTTATACATGCAAACTTTTTGTGGAACAAACCAAAATAGAAAATATCCAATGTCTTTTGAGACGGAGGGAGTACAAGTTTACATATAAAATTATATGTAAGTAAATCTCACGTGCACGGTACACTTATTTATAAATTAAGTTATATATTATAAAATAAGATCTGATTATACTAAAAATGTGAATCAATATTAAAAAATTAACTTTGAAAATTGATAATAATGTAAATTTTAGTATAATCAATCCGCACATTTCAATATATTCATCCCACATTTTTTTTTGTAAATAATATTAACTGTTGAGTGAGAACACATCAACCGCATATGAAATTTTCACAATGTATGCATTTTAACATACGAATTATCAATTTTTTTTAACGTGTTCCCTCTTAAAAATGACTAAAGCAATATCTTGCTTGTTGGAAGGTATTAAAACTTAATTGTATATTAAATCATCACCTAAAAATTTATCCCCTCCTGCCTCCGTCCACTAAATACATGCTCTATTGTGTGTTGATAGAATTTGTTAATCGATGTTTGTTTATGTGGCTTCACAACGAATTAATTCTACCAAACAATAATCTTATGATTTTATGTTCTTGGATATAATATGAAGAGGGAGAGTAGAGAGTTTAGAGAGAGAAATATTGTAGTAAGGATTGTATTGATTGTGTGAATTATGTGAATAGTACAAGAGATGTCTTATTTATAGGTGTGCGAGTGTGAGACGACACCTTACGAGCCTATATGACTTCCGGTGTTGACGAGGGTCTGTAACCCTCGTCCTGGTCCCTTACACTGCTCCCTATGTTGTGCCTCGTCCTACAATAATGCCTTAGACTAGATGGACCTCATTAAAAACCTAGCCGTAAACCACCCTTGTGGATAAACCGGACGGAGGGAAAAAGAGCGCCCCATCGGGGGTCCTATCGACTAACAGGCGAGCTCCTAGGCGAGCTCGGAGGTGGGCTTCAATGGTTTGGGCGAGCTCTGGGGCGAACTCCAGTGCCTTGCGTGGCTTAC
>JAPKLY010000286.1:189389-209265 GCA_026898435.1 Prunella vulgaris | reverse complement strand
TTGGGCGAGCTCTGGGGCGAACTCCAGTGCCTTGCGTGGCTTACGGGCGTCGTGCGATGATGGACCTCGGCGAGGTCTTCACGGGGATAGGGGCGAGCTCGGGGCGAGCTCCAGAATGACAGAGGCGAGCTCTTTTGGGCGAGCTACGCAGGTGAACTGTCCCCATGCGGACGAGCTCCGCACTTCCGCGGATCTGGGTGAGTCCTGGCGACCTGTCAAACCTTCGTAATTATCTACATGCTAATAGTGTTAGTTCGCCAGATCAACATTGTGTTTGAACGAGTTTTGAAAAAACAAGATAAAGTAAATGTATTGTGAATGTATTGTCGGGTCCATTAATAAATACATTAATTGATTGAGTGTAATAATAAAGGTGATAATTTAAAAGCATATTTTTTGTGAACGAACAAAAAAAATAGAGCATAAATTTAATGGACCGAGGGGGTAGAATTTAATATAAGCTTTTTGAGTTTTGGCAATATAAATTACCTTTTTTTTTTCAATTCAAACTTTGAGCAACTTGTCCACCCAAAGCTATATGTACAAATAATACATAATTATTGTCTCAATAAATATCCACATAATTAAATACTACTACCTCCGTCCCAGGAAAGTTTGCCCTACTTTTCTGGGCACAGGTTTTAAGAAAAAGTGTAATGAGTAGAATGTGTATAGTGGAGATTGTGAGGTAAATATTTTAAAGGTGGAGATTTAAAGGAATATTTCCATTTTGGGAGTATGCAAACTTTTGTGGGACAAACTAAAAAGGAAAGTATGCAAACTTTCGTGGGACGGAGGTAGTAATAAATAAAATAAAAAATTTGAACTAAATAATTAATTAAATAAATATTATAAAAATATTCTAAATACATATATTAATTATAATTCTTAATGAAAAATATTTTGGTATATCTTAAACCTTAAAAATCATATTTATCTTTTGAAAATACAATATTAATTTATTAAAAATATTAAAATTTAAAAATAACACTAAAATTAAAATTATCCATACACTTTAAAAAATTAAAAATGTGAATTATATTAAAAACTTAAAAAATTAATTTAAATATATTCTAAATTTAATAACTATATATATTTATAAATATTTAATATTTTTTATAATTAAAAACTTATATATATTTCTTAAAATTATAAATGCACACGCAAAACTCATGATTCTAAATTATATCCCTTCATCCCAAAATAGTCCCCTCTCCCCCACACTTTTCTAATTGAAGAGAACGTGAAGAATATTTGGGGGACATATTTCATATTTTTTTTTGAATTTGAAAACTATTTGAGAATGGAGGGAGTATAATTTAAAAATATATTTTTTAATTGAGATTATATACGTGCAATTTTTTTCTTCTTTTATATATTTTATTTTAAAATACTCCATTAATTTAAATTTTTTTATTATTATATTGTTTATATATATATAATCTATTTATTTATTTAAATATAATAAAAATATGTGAGTATTTTTTAAACAATTAAAATTTTAATTTATTTATCCATATTATCTTTTGGGCAACGAGTAAGTTACCGTTTATATTCCAAAATAAATAAAAGATGATTATTTATTTTAAAAAGATGATTTTGAAATTAAAATTTACCAAACCCATATTAAACTTTTGGGAATCAGATTCACATATATTTCTATTTTTTAAAATATAATTTCATCCAAAACATATTTGAAAATCTACATCTTTCATTCCATTTTTGTTATTAAATTTACTAAACCTACATATTATTTTATCTCAATTACTCCCATACAAAATACAACTACTATCAAACATAGTCAATGTGTTGAATGTAATTTCAATTTATCAAATACAGTATTGATAGATGCTATAAATATAGATTATTAAGATGGTATTTGGGTATTTGGCTAAATTTACAAGTTCTTTAAAATTATTTATAAGCTATTTAGGACCTTATAAGCACTCTCAACATATTTGATAAAATGAGATGTTTAAAAAATTACAACTTATGAAATGCAAAAAAAAAAAAAAAAGTTAGTCAAGTTATTTTCCTTACCACCTCCCACTCCTCCCACACTTCTACCTCAACATAAAAAATATTTATTTTATGTTAAAATTAAATCCACTCCTCCCACATTTTTATCTCAACCTAAAATATATTTATTTTATGTTAAAATTAAATTTAAAAAAATTATGATAAATTATCAAAGAACTTATCAATTGTATTATTAGCTAAACACTTTAAAAATTTATTAATTAGTTAAAATAATACTTTATAACCTTTAAATAATTTAAAATATTTAAAAATAAATTAGCCTCAAAGACTGGACCGGTCCATGCAACTAGAGAATTAGGCTAGATTGGGTCTTATTGTTATGGCCCAAAAAAAACTGACCAATTTGGTATGTTCAATTGGAAAATTTATTTATTTAAGGAAGTTTTGAAAACAATTTATCAAAATAGGGTGAAATTTTAGGGAATTATGAATATGAAGTCAGTCGGGTTTACCAATACCGACTGGTGATGTGGCATGTGAGGAAACAATTTTGAAAGGAAAGTTGTGCTATTCACTCTCACTCTCTTTCTAAATATACATGTGTACATATATATATATATATATATTTGTATCTATTACTAATAAAAATATAAGTGCAGAACCATTAATCTTAATGTTTATTCAACGATGGCCAGAGTGTTTGAAACTTCGGGTGGCAAGAATATGGAGTCGCAAGTTTATAAAATAAAATAAAAAATTCCACATGTGCCGTATGTATGTAAATTTATTTAAATAATGATTTTTTATAACAAATAGTGAAATTTATTTCAACCACAGAACTCCATAGAAGCTTTCCTATGCCATCTTTCGAATTTTGTTTTTTCAAGTTATAATTGTATATGTATATATATAATGGAAAAATAAAACAATATTTAATTACTCTTATTAAATTCACATCTCGTAACATTTTTTAGAGGGGGTGGGTGCTATTTATATGGAAAATGTGGAGTGGGAGAGAGAAGAAAAAACATTCTATCCTAAAAATGTGGAACAAATTTTTTTACATTATCTTTTAAATTTTAAAATGAACACAAATTGATAAAAAAAATTCCCGGTAAGTGAATTCCCCATTTCATTTAACTTATATTCAAAGAGAAGTGAATTTTTCAGGTGAACAATAAAAGACGTACGTAATTTTTCATTTTTTTTTGTGCTAGTTGTTTACTAATTTTGCTCTTTGCTCCTATTCTTTTTCATTGTTACCTTCACCCCCATCACTTGCAGAAATAAACACTGCTTCTTAGAACGTCATCAATGGCGGAGAAAATTTCTCTCTCTCTTTCTCTCTCCTGTATGCATGTATATACTATATATAGGTAGTGTATATGTGCTAGTTTATTTAAAATTCACATTAATGTGGGGGAGGAATTGAATGGATCTAATTTTCAACACAAATTAATTTTATGTCCCCTCCAGTCGGGAACCTAAGTGCCGACTGGCGTACCTTTGGAGAAGAGAGAATTGGTTGTGGGTGCCACATCACCAGTCGGTACTGGTAGTACCGATTGGCTATATTTTGATAAATCTCCCTTCTTTTTTTCCTATTTCAATAATATGGTTAGGAAACATCTTTATATAAATAACCATATTTTGAAAAAAAAAAATTTGACTGCACAATTCCTTTTATTAAGTATTTATTAACATGCATCTATGTTTTAGAAATGTTGAAGTCCAACACCCTTTCAATTGTCAACAACTCTATGTTTGAAGTCTTCATTAGAGACACTAGTTTATTTAAATGTGCATCAAACATTAAAATTTGGATCATAACGTGAAGATAAGAGGAGAACAACCAAATTTATACAATTGTACTTAGACATAAATGTCCATAAATGATGAAGAAGAATTTGGTGTATTAACACTACTTATGAGATACATGTATACTTGGATATTCACAGACTGAAATAGTTCAACTAATTAGAATCTCACAATCTATATGATTAGGCCTCATTTGGTTCGTTAGATAAGTTAAGATAAATTAAATTATCTTATCTAATTTGATGTTTGGTTTAATGGACAAAAGTTCAAGATTAACTAAAAGCCCAAAACTAAAATTCAATTATCTTATGAATAGAAGATAATATTATCTTAGGGAAGAGGTATGATAATAATCCATTGTTTTTATCTTTACTTAAATACCCCCTTATATTGAAAAGGAGAACCATAATTCACTTTGTTTTTGTTTATGATATAGAGACAAAATTGTCAATTGCATAGGGTAATAGTGATTAACGAGCGCCAAACCCTCGCAAACTTTGCGAGGGTTCGATCCCTCGCGGATTAACGAGCACATGCCCTCGCCGCATCTGAACCGGACCGAGACGAGGGTTAAACCCTCGCCGGTTTACGAGCGCGCTCACCCTCGCCGGTTCGCGAGCAAAAAACCCTCGCCAATTTTAAAATTGACCGAGGCGAGGGTCGAACCCTCGCTAAATCGCGAGCACTTTTCCCCTCGTTAATTAGCGAGCGCCAGCCCTCGCAAAACCGGGGTATATAAACCCATCGTTAATTAGTGTTTGTTAATATAATTTCTATGATATTTATTAATTAAAATGTATATTGTATTTTATTTTTTTTGAGAGGGTATATTGTATTTAATTAATAATGTATCATGTATATATGATTATATGAAAAATGTATGATTCTATTACATATATATATTAATGTGTAGCAGTATTTATTTTTTTATTTATATTTTATTTAATTCTTTAACTGTAGGTACTATATCGGCGGTTGAGAAATTAAAGGCTATAACACTAAGTTGGAGGGATTACCTTACAACCAATGTATGTATGCTTTTTTAATTTGTCTTTAATTATATACATGCTCGATATTTATAAATATACATGTTAGATGATCGATGTTCGATCTAGGAATAATGTTAAGTTTGATTATGCATTTATCACATGTTAGATGATCGACGTTCGATCTAGGAATATTTTATTTAGATATGATTATATATGGACGGAGTTTGGGTTGATGAATTGTTGGTTATTGTTTGCTGTTAGATTGTGCGTTCCGATTTGATTATTATTAATTAAATCGAAAATGGATGCACTAGGATCTTGATTGATTATTTGGGATATGATAAATCTAAATGAAACTCTGCCGAATTTTTAAAAAATATATTAATATTTGCTTAGAATTTGTATAGGAACGAATATGATAATGCATGTAATTAAACTTTAATTGTTATTAATATGAAACAGATTGATATGAGTTATTCAAGTCGACGTTGGATGTATGGTCCGAGAATAATTAATGGCATGATATGTCCTGAATTTCTTAGTGGTCTTGAATCATTTATAAAATTCGCGACTAGTAACTCGGAATGGATGATTAGGCTATATTTGTTAATTTGGTTTTAGAGGTGATATTGATAAT
The DNA here is from genome assembly GCA_026898435.1 of Prunella vulgaris. Lineage (NCBI taxonomy): Eukaryota > Viridiplantae > Streptophyta > Magnoliopsida > Lamiales > Lamiaceae > Prunella > Prunella vulgaris. The sequence continues at coordinate 203,841 of JAPKLY010000286.1, read as the reverse complement.
TCTAAATAATAATCTATTGAGATATTATACTTCACATACCATATGGAGTTTGAATTAAATTAGTATATTTAGATAGATGAATTTTGTGTGTAATAGTTTAATAAATGAAATGAAGTTTCATTATTAAAATTTAAAGGTAGGGGTAGAATGAATATTTATCATATGAATAGAATTATTTTAGATTAATGTTTATAATGATTTGAATTAATATTTAGAAATATATAATTACATATATATATGATAATTTTATTATAACTAAATATAAATATTACATAATTAAAATATATAATTTTAGATTAGTATAATCACATAATATATTAATAATAAAGTAAATATATAGCACTTAGTTAAAATAAAAAAGTATATATTGTATATATATATTTTAAATAAATTATGGAACAATAAATACTACTTGCCCAAATGGCAAGACACTCATACATTTATAAGGGAGGTCACGGGTTCAAACCCCCTCTCACGCGAAAATGGTGCCAGGTTTGCGGGTCGCCCGCGGGTTGGTCCTACGTCCCCTCGCAAAAACCCTCTTTAAATCCCCAATTTTTTGTAGTGTAATCTCTAGATTATAATCTTGTCTAATCTATTTTGAGTTATTTATCTTATCAATTAAATCAAATGAACCCTGAAATTATAAATTGGAGACTATCATTTGTCCGATGAAATTAAACTCATACTTGAAAATAAATGCCCATACATGATTTAGAAGGGGAAAAGGAAAAAACTATCCAACTCTATGGCATGTCAAGACATCCCTATTCTAATTTTCTCACCTTATCACACCCCATTAGAAAAGAAGCCCTTGTTGAAATAAAGGATAAAAAATAATAATAAAAAGGACACACCTTTTGTTTTAAATTGCAAAGAGAGGTAAGTGTGCAAAAATTATAATAAATACATGCTTGTGAGTGTACAAATATTATAAAAATTGCACCTTTACCTCCCTTGTAATAAAACAAAAAAATTGTGACTTTTCATAACTGCCCCAATCATAAAATGCTACACGAGTACATGATATAACTCAAAAACTTTGAAAGCAATACATTCGTTGGAAAACGAAGAGAGTGATCGTAGATATAAAGTGATCATCTACCATAGCCAAAAAGGCAGCATCAAATTTCATACACAATATTTGTGTATAAGCTAAGTTGTTAATAGCCTAGTACCTGTATGCAGCTATTAGAAGCCTCTATTTAAGCTGTATCCTTAACCAGACATATACATAGCTACCCGTGTTCGTCTGTTGGATCGACGAAATTAAGAGCGAAAGACATAACCGCGTGTTGCTTCAATCCCTACTGTCCAATGCTCACTGATTGCTTGCATCACCTGCACCACTATTAGTTCCAAAAATCAAGTTGACAATACTTATTAATATGCAACTGTTTCTGGTAATGAGATATGAAGTTAGGTACCCCTTTCGCTTGCTTTTATGCGAAGACGAAGATGAAGGAGTGGTGTGCCAATTCCTTTTGCGTTGGTTGATGAACCAGTTGTTGATTTGTTTAAGCTGCAGCCCTGTTTCCTGCACCAGCCTTGCCTTATCTTCCTCCTAATACAACACATTGTGACAGCATTGAGGGTATAAGCGTCGTCCCACATTGCAGGCAACGGAAGCTAAGGGATAATCGTGTTTCTTACAGTTGGATAAGGCCACTTGGAATGAGACTGCCACCAAGCTTTCAACACGGATGTAGTGTCTCCGGGCAGTTTTCCAGCCCTCCGTTTTCGTAGTATTTCTTCTCTGATGTCAACTATCTTCTCCTTGTAGCTCTGCAAATTAGAAGAAGCTGGGTGTTTGATTAGTCATATGGAAATGAAGCCTGCATATATGATCAACTTTAAAGTTAAATCTGCATTTATAGGCATTGAACCAATGCATGAGCCATGCATGGCTACAAAGCTCTGTTAGTGTAGTTTCTTATGCTCCAAATGGAGAGTCATTTGCAGTTTTTTGGGAAATGATTAGTCAATTTTATTAGGAGGTGGCAGAACACTACCAAAATCTGTCCAAGATCACCACTTCCCGGCATCATTTAGCAAAACTTGAGAGGAGAAACACCACATTGATCAAGATGGATGCATGATTTGTTCACCTGTTTAAGCTCGTGCTTGAGTTCTTGTTTCACACGTTCGATCAAGGATCTCTCGCTTTCAGTAGGCACCAGAGGCCCGAATCCCATGCTGTCTGCTCCATCCAGACTCTGATCGAACAGATTATTTTCACCATCCTCGTTATCATCATCATTATCATCATCATCGGACATGGTTGCTCCTGTACCTTCACCTGGTGCTACCCCTGGAAAAATCAAGACAAAAGAGGCTGAGAAGGAACTGGCATGTACAGCCACTTTAGCATTACAACATGAAACTCTAGAAGAGATATAACCAAACCTGTCAATGTTTGCAAGGATTGCTCGAGCTCCCAACACGCCATGACAGCTTCCATTGCATGAACACGGACGTGCTGCTGCAGCTGTTCTTTGAAAGACGACAGCAACAGGACATAATGCGTCTACACTAGAAGAAACACCGCGAAAACGGGATTCCACATCAACACCAAAAGCGCAGCTCGTCTCAAACAAGCATTCGTCGTTCCATCATCACAAAGTAAACTCAAAACCAAAGACACAAAAAACATCCCTCCAACTACGGATGCTTATACGGTAATTAAAAACAAGAACTATGCACATCAAGATAGAGATTCTCTAAACCACTATAGAGTTTCAGTTATCAGAGGACAACAGGATTCTCCCAACATTATACCAACCTTATTCTTCATTGCATAAACAAATGTCGTCTAACTGAATGGTAAGAATTAAGTCCCTACTTTCCTTCTATCCATAAGCCTCTTAACTTGGAGAATAATTTGACAACAAGAATAATAGAACATTAAATATCACTAAAGCTAATGGAGGCCAAACACACAGAATATGTTGGTTTCAAGTGTCCCAAAATTGGTACTATCTCTTACTAATTATCTCTAGTGGCAAACTAAGAAAGCTGTCCGAGTGAAACTTTGTTGATTTTCCACATGCCGCTTAAGCAAATTACTTAATTTCAAATTTTATGTTTGTTAGGGATTTTATATAAATGAATTGATTGCACACCCTTCAACATGTTCGCACTTTTAATGTGATTGAATTATTTCATGCAATCCAAACTTAGTTCAAAACTTATTGAAAAACAACTCTACACATTATATATAGTCCAGTAGATTGACCTTCTCTCCGATGGAAAGAAGTGAAATTGTTTGAATGATTTTATAAATATAGCTACTTTTTAGAACCAATATGTAAGTTACACTTAAATTTTTCAACGGTAATAAGAACGATGTTATGGGTGCAAAGAAAGTGAAATAAACTCAGATGAGCAAGTACTGCTGATTAACTGAACATTATACTATCAGTTGATAGGTCTGCTGATGGTTAGTCATCTGATAAGGTCAGCTGAGATCGTTTGAGAAGTCTACTGAAAGTCATCTGGGATATCAGCGGAGTCAGCTGATGGAGTCTCCTGAGTGGTCAGGATGATCAGTCAGGATAGTCAGGATGATGGTCAGTCAGGATGAGCTATCAGGATTATAGTCAGGATGATTGATCAGGTCAGAATGAAGGTCTACTAATGATATCAGCTGAGTACTCAGACTCAGCTGGGGACATATCACATCAGCAGACAAGATAAGGAAGGAGCATACTGACCACGAAGTCAGGAATTAACTCAGGATCAGTTACGAAGCGCTTTAAACTTCCAAGGTGGACAACAGGCGATCAGTTTAACAGAATTAAAACTGAAAATCGTTGGGCTCTGACAGTTGTTCATTTTCAGTTGCAACTGTAGCAGTTTTCTTGTTAGGCGGTTACGATCACTAGCATTAATTAGGATTTTCATTCTCCTATATATACGTACATACGCATAGAGATAGAAGAGAATAAGAATCATCACTTAGAGAGATATCCAAATCACTTGTAATTTGTATCTTCTTAATCGATTAGTGAGAGAGGTGCCCTCATCCGTGGACGTAGATCATTTCTGATCGAACCACGTAAATCTTGGTGTTCTTCAATTTCTTTATTCCAATTGATTTCAAACAATCATTGTTGATTCAACAATTGGCGCCGTCTGTGGGAAGAAAAGAAGATTGTTGGTGAAATCAACTGCTATGGCTTCTACGAAGATGGAGCTTGAGAAATTCACAGGGGCAAATGATTTTGGTTTGTGGAAGGTGAAGATGAAAGCTCTCCTCACACACCATGGATTATCAAATGCTCTGAAACCAGCGAATCAGTGGTCATCATCATCCGCATCAGAACCTGCAAAGAAGCAGGAGATTCTGGACAAGGCTCATAGCACAATCATTTTGTGCTTGGGAGATAAACCTCCGAGGGAGGTGTATAAGGAGAAGACTGTCATTGATGTGTGGAATAAGCTGGAACATGTCTATCAAACGAAGTCGGTTACCAATAAGTTGTTCATGAAGCAGAGGCTTCATTCCTTCAAGATGATTGAGGATAGGGATCTAGTTGAACAACTTGAAGAATTCAATAAAGCAGTGGATGATTTGGAGAATCTTGAAGTCAAGATTGAAGATGAGGATAAAGTCCTGATGTTACTGAATTCTCTGCCAAAATCCTTGGATAATTTCAAGGATGCTCTGTTATTTGGAAGGCAAGAGAAGATGTCACTTGAAGATATTCAGAATGCATTGAAAACTAAGGCGCTTCAAATGCAATCTGAAAGGAAGAACACAAATCAAGGTGAAGGGCTGAATATCAAATTCAAGAAAGGGAAGAAACAGTTCCAAGGAAAGAAGAAGAGGAATGGTAAAGGCCCTGAACCTGGAAAATTTGTGGAAAAGAGAAAAGAGAAAAGAGAAAATGTTTCTCATGTCAGAAGGTGAGACATCTCAAGAAGAATTGTCCTGACAAATCCAGGAAGCAAGAAGAGGATCAGAAGACTGATGTCACAATTGCTACTCAGGAAGGATATGATAGTGCGGAGGTCTTGGCTGTTACTGATGTCAAGCTGAGTGAAGATTGTGTGTTGGATTTTGGGTGCTCATTTCATATGTGTCCCAATGAAAATTTATTCAGGGATCTTAAGAAATTTGATGGTGGATCAGTTCTCTTGGGAAATGATCAGATGTGCAAGGTCAGAGGCTCTGGCTCAATAAAGTTGAGGCTGCATGATGGTGCTGAGAGGATACTACAAGATGTCAGGTTTGTACCTGAGCTGAAGAGAAATCTTATTTCTCTTGGATCACTTAATGTTTTGGGATATGAATTCAATACAAGGAATGGATTCATATTGATAACCAAGGATAACAACATTGTGATGAAGGGCAAGAAGGTAAATGGCTTGTACATTCTGATGGGTAACTCAACTGCCGGATCAGTGAATGCAGTTATGGGCAGTTCTGATGCTATCTTGTGGCACAAGAGGTTAGGGTACATTGGTGAAAGAGGACTGAATGAACTCTCCAAGCAGAAGACATTTGGGGATTCAAGAACAATTAAATTGGATTTCTGTGATCACTGTATGTTGGGAAAATCCAAGAAACACTCTTATGCAAAGGGGAAACATCATACTGATGTTCCTTTGGACTATGTACACTCTGACATTTGGGGGCCATCAAGAACTGAGACTCATGGAGGTGGAAAGTACTTCATGACCATCATTGATGATTTCAGCATGAAGGTGTGGGTGATCATCCTGAAGCAGAAGAGTGAAGCTTTTGGAAAGTTCAGGGAATGGCTACTTGAACAAGAAAACAAAAGGAGCAGATCCTTAAAGCATCTCAGGACTGACAATGGACTTGAGTATGTGTCAGAAGAGTTTGAAAATTTTTGCAAGGAAAGGGGCATAACAAGGCACAAGACTGTTCCAGCAAACCCTCAACAAAATGGGCTTGCTGAGAGGATGAACATGACTATTTTGGAGAAGGTCAGATGCATGCTATCAGATGCTAAACTACCTAAAGTGTTCTGGGGAGAGGCAGTTAATACTGCTTGTTATTTGATAAACAAATCACCCTCATCTGCTATTGACTTCAAAACCCCAGATGATCTTTGGTATGGTAGGTTGTCAGATTACAATAATCTAAAGGTGTTTGGTTGCTTAGCCTTTGCACACATAAGACAGGACAAGCTGGAACCAATGGCTCTGAGGTGCATCTTCCTGGGATATCCAAAAGGTGTCAAAGGTTATAGATTGTGGTGCCTTGAAGCTGGACACAAGAAGTGTATTATCAGCAGAGATGTGACTTTTAATGAGAAAGTCATGGGATATGGTACATCTGAAAATTCTCATGATGCTGAGGATAACCCCATAATCAGACATACACCAGTTCAGGTGGAGCATACAACCAGGATTCAGAATGAAGATCAGGCTCAGGAAAACTCTGATATCAGGAATCCACAAGAAGATCAGCTGAGTGCATCAGCAGACAGTGATTCTGAAGATCAAACTGAAAATTCAGATGAGGGTCAAGATTTGAGAAACTACAGTCTGGCTAGAGATAGACATAGGAGAAACATTCATCCACCAATCAGGTTTGGGCAGGCTGACATGATCTCATATGCCTTATCAGTAGCAGAAGTGTAGAGTATCAGGAACCTCAGACTTATACTGATGCAGTGACAAGGAAGGATAAAGATCAGTGGATTTCAGCTATGAAAGAGAAGTTAAATTCACTTGAAAAGAACCACACATGGGTTCTTGTGAATAGAACAAAAGGGCAGAAGGTTGTCAGCTCAAGATGGATATTCAAGAAAAAGTCTGAAATTGGGTCAGATGGACAGGAACTGATCAGATACAGGGCAAGGCTAGTTGCAAGAGGATTTACTCAGAGGGAAGGAATAGACTTCAATGAAGTGTTCTCACCAGTTGTGAAGCACTGCTCAATAAGGATCTTATTGTCTAAGGTGAATCAAGATGGACTGTAGTTACAACAGCTGGATGTCAAAACTGCATTCCTACATGGAGAGCTTGAAGAAACCATATATTTGCAACAACCTGAAGGGTTCATACTATCAGAAAATGAAGGAAAGATATGTTTGCTGAAGAAGTCATTGTATGGACTTAAGCAAAGCCCAAGGCAGTGGTATAAAAGGTTTGATAACTTCATGGTGTCTATAGGCTTCAGCAGATGCAAGTATGATAGCTGTGTGTACTTGGAAAAGCAAGGCTCTGAGGTACTTACATATCTATTACTGTATGTGGATGATATGTTAATTGCCAGCAAAAGTCTTGGAAGAATTCAGAAATTGAAGGATAAACTCAGTTCAACTTTTGACATGAAAGACCTTGGAAGTGCTAAGAGAATTCTGGGTATGGATATTATTAGGAACAAGTCAGCTGGAAAGATGTTCTTGACTCAGCAGGACTACATACTGAAAATCTTGAGAAGATTCAATATGCATGAGTTAAGATCAGTCTCTACTCCTCTTGGACAACACTTCAAACTTACAGCTGATCAATGTCCCAAGAGTGATCAGGAGAAGTCTCAAATGAACCAGATACCTTATTCAAATGGAGTTGGAAGCAAAATGTATGCCATGATTTGCAGACCTGATATTGCTCATGCAGTGAGCTTGGTCAGCAGGTTTATGGCTAATCCTGGAAAGGCACATTGGGAAGCTTTCAAGTGGATAATGAGATATCTGAAAGGTTCAGCACATTTGGGATTATTATTTGAGAGGACTCAGGAGGACAAGCAACCTCTACAAGGTTTTGTAGATTCTGACTATGCTGGAAGCATAGATACTAGAAAGTCTCTGACTGGATATGTGTTTACACTATATGGCACAGCCATCAGTTGGAGGGCTGCATTACAGTCAGTGGTTACACTATCAACCACTGAAGCTGAGTAAATCGCAGTGACAGAAGCAGTAAAGGAGGCTATGTGGCTTAAGGGCATTATCAGGGAATTTGGAATCAGGCAAGATGAAGTTACTGTGCAATGTGATAATCAGAGTGCCATTCACTTAGTCAAGCATCAGGTCTTTCATGAAAGATCTAAACATATTGATGTGAGGCTTCACTTTGTGAGAGATGTGGTAGAAAAGAAGGTGATTACAATACATAAAGTATCTAATGATGACAATGCTGCTGATATGCTGACTAAAGTCATACCAAGTTCTAAATTCAACTACTGTTTGGAGCTGGTTAAGGTACAGTCATGGGATATGCCTTAATACTACTGTGATGTGAAGGTCAGCTGATGGTGGTCAGCTGATGGAGTCTCCTGAGTGGTCAGGATGATCAGTCAGGATAGTCAGGATGATGGTCAGTCAGGATGAGCTATCATGATTATAGTCAGGATGATTGATCAGATCAGCTGGTCAGGTCAGGATGAAGGTCTACTGATGATATCAGCTGAGTACTCAGACTCAGCTGAGGACATATCACATCAGCAGACAAGATAAGGAAGGAGCATACTGACCCCGAAGTCAGGAATTAACTCAGGATCAGTTACGAAGCGGTTTAAACTTCCAAGCTGGACAACGGACGATCAGTTTAACAGAATTAAAACTGAAAATCATTGGGCTATGACAGTTATTCATTTTAGGTTGCAACTGTAGCAGTTTTCTTGTTAGGCGGTTACGATCACTAGCATTAATTAGGATTTTCATTCTCCTATATATACGCACATACGTATAGAGATAGAAGAGAATAAGAATCATCACTTAGAGAGATATCCAAATCACTTGTAATTTGTATCTTCTTCATCGATTAGTGAGAGAGGTGCCCTCATCCGTGGACGTCGATCATTTCTGATCGAACCACGTAAATCTTGGTGTTCTTCAATTTCTTTATTCCAATTGATTTCAAACAATCATTGTTGACTCAACAAACGAAATTTCATTTTTCCTTTTATCCCTGTATATAATTAATGAGTGTTTATCTTCATGGTAGAAGCATCATTAGTGTTGTGCTTCAATTAAAAAAAAAACTGACAAAAAAAAATTGTTGGTTGTAGCAGAGAGATTGATTGAAGAGTATGATTATAAAGAGTAAGTCTCTTGTGCAACAGTAATACCGTGCAACTCAAGTGTATTTTTAAACAGTTACACTATTTATTATTGAAAAGTTACACTATTAAAGATACACTTTTTAGTAATAACATGTGTAACTTTTCAGTAGTATTTCGTGTAACTTTTTAAAAATGAACTTAAATTGCACGGTGTAACTGGTGCATATACAAGACCAAGCCGATTATTAAATTGATATATAAGAATAATTAAATAGGGTAATAATTATCTTATTTAGATAAAATAATATTATGTGCATTTATTATTCTCATTAATATTGAAGAATTTTTGTGCCAAACGCTTTCAAAATTTCATAATTTAAAATGATCATGTATGATTCCGGACCCTCAACCATCATTGCTAATATTAGTAATCTAAAAGACGGAAGAAGACATAATAAAGTAAAATTTAAAATAAAAGTGGTGATATTTCTTGAATTACAGAGGAAGAAATGTACAAGTATGAGAAAATGGAGAATGAAAGGCTAGTAGATGACGTAAGCAAAACCCCATGTGCGCGACAAATGCACAAATCCAGAGTTAGGACTTTAAGCTACTGTAAAGATTCAAAGTGGTGGCTGACAAGATGATAATATATATAATTCAATTTTTGTTTCAAATTAAGTATGACATAAATTCGTTAATTATAAACAACACCAAACAAAAAGCAAATTAACTAGCACGAAACCAAAATCTCATTTCAAGATTAATCCCAACAAAAATGAATTAAAGAAAATATTTCGTGAAACCATCCCACGATGGCATGTGATATATATAATTCAGGAGGTGTTGAATTAAACCCCTTATTTCAATTAATATCATGTTTGATTTTTCAGAAATTCGAGCCCATGATTAAGCTATTATATTGTCCGGGAGCTAATCTCACAAAAAGTTATTTATTTAATTAATCCCACCTCATTCATTAAATTATTTTATACTAGGTAATGCATGGAAAATATATATAGTAAATTGAGAATTTAGTGTTTTCTACCTAATTTAAAAATTGAGATTAATTTAAAAAAGACAACATAAATATCAAATACATAATAATTTAAAATTAAAATTAATATCTTGCTCTATTAATTGTATTTAGCAAAGCAAACAAGTAATTCTCAAATTATATATGTTCCGATCTCACTGTAACACGAGTATTATTTAAAAAAAAAATAAAAAATTAGGAAGGCCGGGGGTGGGCGTACCATGAAGTGGTCGAGGTCTTTATGTTGTTGAGCGTGCCCAAGGCCAGAGTACTTGGCCACCACCTGATGCGACTGCGCCAGTTGAGCGTCCACCCTCTGCAGCTGGTCCACCGGCGTTGCTATGCGGAGGCACGCCACGTGCGCCGACATCAGCTGCTCGTAAAGCGGGTGGTTCACAATATCCGCCTTCTTCTCCCACTTTGAATTCCTATAATTATCTCCTCCCCTGTCCTCATCGCCGAGCCACTGCTGGTGGACCCACGCGGTGGTCGGTGCCTTTTCCTCGGCATCGCACAGAATGGAGCGGAAGACGGCGGCGGAGGAGGGTGGCTGGAGGGGGATTTGTTGAGAGAGGTGGTGGTGGTGGTCCTGAAATGCCATGTTTGTGTAAATGTGCGGTGGTGACATATATATATATATATATAGGGACAGCAATGGTATGTGGTGGGGATTCAGTGCGACTCTTCTTAGCATGGGGAGTAAAACTAGGATTAGCTTTACTATTACTACTAATTATTTAAAGTGCAATTATTGAAAATTACGTGTTGTAATTTTGTATGTCTAATATTTTTAATTTCAACGTCAAAATCAGCTTGTGTGCTCCTGTAGCTGCATTTTTTAAGTGTCATATTTGTCTAATTTGCATTTCCGACCACGGTTCACATATGTTTGTCCATGATATATATATATATATATAAATATAATTATGGGTGGAGTAAATAGTTAAAATATCAATATACCATATTTATTGTATCGGAAAATATTGATTTATCAAAAAATTAAGTTTTGGATTATTAAAATTTTCAGTAGACATAGTATGACATCGAAAATTGCGATACAATAACAATATATAAATATAAAAAATTTGATATATCACGATATATCAGAAATAGCTTATTAAAAATAATTCTGTATGTCACGATATGTTGAAAATATGAAAATTTTTGGTATATACTGTTGTCATGTCTAAATTTTCGATATACTATTGTCATAGTTAGCTTTGGACTGATGAAAATTTTAAACTCAAACCAACAGCAATCCAACCATTGAGATACAGAAAACCATTGAAGACCATTCCATCCAACAACGGCATTTGCATGCAGCATTAAAAAAACCATTGAAGACATTCAAAATTTTAACTATTAATTATGACAATCTTTTTTATGAAGACGTGATATTTCATAGCTAGGTTTTTTTTTGGAAGACGTGATATTTTAAATTTAACTATTATAACAATCTTTTTCTTATGTTAAATATGAATAATAAAGAAAATAATTTTTATATGGGTTTATATTTTTATATGCCCCATAAGTTGTCACATTTTTTAATTCGGTTAAACTGTTTCACACTTTTTGAAATTGGTCATATACGTTTAAAATTATTTTGATTTTAGTACATTTACCGACTATAACATGTTGTGTAACCGGTTGCTTTCACCTGGGTTTTAAAATACGATGTAAAAATACATTTTTTCAAAACTAACTTTCCATCCTTTGCACTCGAAGAACCTTCGACCCAGGTTTTCTTCAGTCCAAAAGGTACGTATTTGAGCTTCCACCCTACAATAATAGAGAGTGTAATTGCGTCGTGCTGTGGAGAATGAGGAAGTGGTGGACGACATTGTTGAAGCCCGATCAACGATTTCTTTCTCCTGGAATGGAGTTACGGTTGCTGCAAATGAAAATGGACGAATTGATTCTCCTAATTTTGTAGAAGCTGCTTCTAATTTTGGTTCTCTCCAAATGAAAATGATTCACAATTCTATTAATAAGTCGGACCCATTCTATCATACTCAAGACCCGCCCCCTTAATAAGTCTGGCCCAATGAAAATGATTATCAGTTAAATTAAAATAAAAATTAAATGAAATTAATTACACATTTGACACATAATAAAATTAAATGCAAAATTAATTATATTTCCATGTGGAGGCAGCCGATTACCCAACCTATTGTAACTTGTAAATGTACTTAATTAAAATCAAAATCATGTGAAACGTATGAGACCAATTTCAAAAAATATGAAACATGTGGACTTAATTCATAAATATGACAACGTACTGGGCATATAAAAATATAAACCCTTTTTATATTAATACTTTGACAAAATATTAAATATATTAAAAAAATTAAAATAATTCATACTAAACATATCATCAATAAATTTATCAAATTAAATACTATTTCTTATAGTGGAAATTGGGTAAAATACCCATTCTAATAAAACAAAAAAAATTTTACCCACTTCCTTTAAATAAAAAGTTTTCTACCCACTTAATACTTTTTTCTTAAAATGCTCTTAATACTCTTAAGTTTTAAAATCTAAATTTTAATAAATCATTATTGTATTTTGAAATTTCACTAAATTCAATTATTACTAAATTAAAGTTTATTAATATTAATACAATTAAAGTTAAATATTAATGATTATAGTTATTTATTAAAAACAAAAAATTATTGAAAGTCGTACAACTAGTAAATAATAAATAAATAAATACGATTAAATTATAAAATACTGAATTTTAAGTAATATTATAAATAATAAAATTTTAATAAAAAACTAATATTAATACAATAGTAATTAAATATATATTAATAATTGATATTTATTATATACACATTAAATAGCCTTTAATAAGGATATATGTGTATTTTTATATGAAAGTGGGTAGAAAACTTTTTTTTTTTTAAAAATGAGTAAAAATCTTTTTATTTTATTAGAATGGGTATTTTGCTTGTTGTCCCTTTCTTATATATATTTGGATGTTATCCTCCCCCACCACCACCACCATATTCTTGCAGCTTTTCTCCCCTTCATTTTCTCTTTTATAATTTTTAGTTTAAGGTGGGCCAATATTTAGGTTTTTTACGTTTCAAAATGTTGAAAGATACGAGAGTGAGTATGATTTTTAAGATTTGAGATGGGTAAAAAACGATCAAAGTGAGTTTTTCTTTCATATTTTGGACATAAAAAACCTCATGCATTTGGACAAAGGGTTGTCGGTGGAGTGCTAAAAAGGAATGCGCTATTTTTCTTTTTAGGGTCAAGAAGTTACTGAGAAGTAAAAGAAAACAAAAGTACAATAATGTCAGCAGAAGGTACAGCAGTTGATGCGGGGCCTTTTCTCCGTAAAGCAGAAAAAGGGTGGGCCGAGTAAAAAGTTAATGGGGGAGGGTGATTGCTTTGCGTAGAGGGTAAACATAATGCCACGTCGGTGGTGTTCATTTGCCCTTTTTCCCTTCCTTTGTGCAAAGTTTTCCTTTGACTAAGTGTGTGATATGATATGAGACAAAAATATATACTATAAAATAATTATGATTGTTGATTAATTTGAAGTACTTAATTAAGTCCCATAGATAGTCACCGACCATGTTCATTTTCAATTTCACTTATTCAATATCATAATTTTAATTTTACTATTAATTAATATATATTTCATTACAGATAATATCACGAACTCACCTGATCACCTGGCTCTTCACTTGAGTGAGTGATCTGGGTTCGATTCTCTTTGGGAACGAATAGGAGGGAGATATAAGGTTGGCTTAGAGATATGAGTGTATGGAGACTTAATGAATTAACTTCCAACCACTAACAACTAACATTTACCGATAAAAAAATTTAGAGATAATATCACGTTTTTATTAAATTTTATAACGTTCATACGATGTTAAACGGACCGTGGGCTGTTCCGTTCAGTCCTAAAAAGTACATGGTTAAGTCCGAGCTTATAGAAAGATTCACTTAAATTTGGGGTTTTTGGCCCGCATTGGTTACCTGCTGGCTAAATGGGCTATCTCGTTGATTTCTACGAGCTGACCTAGTTAGCCCATTTATATTTTTTTCTTAAAATATTTTATATTTACACTTATTCATTTATATCGTTTTAATTCTAATTCTAATTTAATATATATATCTATATTATTAAGAGAAATTCGTATACATTTTAATTTACTTTAACACTTATATATTATTTAGATTTGATTATATATTACAACTTTTTAAATTGTAAATAGTTATATATATACAAAGATATCCTTATAAAAATTAATTTGATTAGATAAGAGATTGGTGGAAAGAAAAAAGATGAGAAACCTAGACGTGGGTGGAATTACAATGACTCTTGATTGACGGTCGCTGACTTCCTTATTTTGTACTAGTGCTATACACAAATTCTTTTCAAAATATCATAATATAATAATTCCTCGGTT
>JAPKLY010000286.1:162989-178114 GCA_026898435.1 Prunella vulgaris | reverse complement strand
AAGACAGGAAGTATTCAAGAGGCAAGAGAACTAATAGAGCTACAAAATTAGGGTATTGGAAGGCTACAGGAAAAGACAAGGAGATCTTCAAAAAGGGCAAGAAATCATGCCTAATTATTGGCATGAAAAAGACGCTGGTTTTTTACAAAGGGAGAGCTCCCAAAGGAGAGAGAAGTAATTGGGTCATGCATGAGTATAGACTCCACCCCGATTTCTCTCACTACAACTTCTCCAATACTGATCAAAACCTGCTGCAGGTAACATATATACCCTAATCAACATCATGTTTCATACAGTTCCCATATGTTTTTTCAGTACTTCTAGGGGCACGACTTTTAAAAACAAGTGTAATGACTACTATGTATGTAATGAAGATTGTGATTTAGAGATTTTGGTGGTGGAAATAGAAAAGAATATTTTTATTTTGAGATTATGCAAATTTTTGTGGGACAAACTAAAAATGAAAGTATGCGAACTTTTGTGGGATGGGATAGTATATACTTATTAGTATTAATTGTAACCGTGTGTAATTAATACTCAAAAAATATATCTAGTTTTATTAATTTAGTTTAGTACTATATATAGAGAGTTAAAATTATTTTGTCTCGTTAATTTAATATTATTTTTAAAAATTCACTTTAGTTCTGTACTTAACAAACAAAGTGTAATGTTCAATTTACGTCCAATATTTTCCAAATGTCGTTGTTTTGGCCTTAGGAGTTAGGACAAGCGGAAATCAAGGTGAAAGTTACGGTACACTCCGAATAATTGATTAGTCTTGTATGCACTAGTTACACGGTGCAACTCAAGTTCATTTTTTAAAACTTACACAAAATATTACTGAAAAGTTACACATGTTATTACTGAAAAGTGTATCATTCATAGTGTAACTTTTTAGTAATAATTTGTTCAATTTTTCAGTAATAAATTGTGTAACTTTTAAAAAATAAATTTGAATTGCACTGTGTAACTGGTGCACAAAAAACTTACTCCTAAATAAAATATAATATAAAATTTAACCATTTTCGAAAAAGGTGAAAATCAATGTTGTTAACTAATTAACTCGTAGTATGCACATATATCCAAGCACTATATATATAATTAATTAATGAATATATATTCGTTTCTTAATTTATTTTTTTATATGTGCAGGAAGAGTGGGTTGTTTGTAGGGTTTTCCACAAGAAAACAAGAACCGAAACAAGTGATGATCTAGCAGCAGGTGTGGAAGTAGCACAATTGGAGTGTTATATGGATCATGGTCCGACCCTGCCAGACTATTGTTGCTCCACCCCCACTAATTTGGCAACAGATCAACTAGATTTTAAAGCCAACATAATTTCGTTATCAAAAGTGATCCCCAACAACGACAACATTAATCAAAACTACAACTTCTTGGCAGCACCTGATCCTCTAGTAACCGGCCCGTATTTGGGTCCGATTAACCCGAGCCCCGACTTCTACCGCCCGATTGCTAATTATCCCGATTGGGCATTTCAAGCTGCAGATTCAAAAATTAATTTTGCACCGGAGAACTACTGCATTAATGAGCTGGCTGAGAGGATTTGCAGAACGGGGACATTTTCGTCATTTAACGAGGCGTGCTTGAGTCCGAGTATGCCAGAATTGGATTCCTTGTGGAGCTGATTTAATTATAAAGTGGACTCATAATACAACTAGTTATATATATATATACACACATACAATAAGGTTGCATGCATGGTTGTTGATTTCATTATTCACATAGTGTGTAGATAGAATAACTTGTTATTGTTACATATGTTAAATTAATGTTTAAGGAAACTAAGTTCGAGTATACTGTATTTTTATTTTTATCTCATATGAATTATTTTTCCACTAGATATTTAATTCTGATGAAAAAAATAAAATGCAAAATATATACTCCTTCCTTTCCCTTATAAATCGTCCATACTTTTTGGGTACGAGTATTAAGAAGTGTGTAAAAATATTATTATAGTACCGGGAATGTGATGGATAAAAGTGAAAACGTAATAAGAATAGTATAAAAGGTATTGAAAATAATACTACCTCCGTCCCCCAAAAGTTTACAGTACTTTTGGGGGCATGACTTTTAAGGAAAAGTGTAATGAGTAGAATATGTATGGTGGAGATTGTGAAGTTAAAATTTTAAAGGTGGAGATTTAAAGGAATATTTCCATTTTGTGAGTGTGCAAACTTTTGTGGGACAAACTAAAAAGAAAAGTATGCAAACTTTTATGGGTCGGGTGTAGTAATAAAGAAGTGAATAGTAGTTTCTAGAAATGGTAAAGCAAATGAACATAATATAGTAGAACAGATAAAAATGGCAAAATGAACAACTTATAGTGGGATGGAGGGAGTATATATGTATCCATTAATGTGTCAAAGAGTAAACGGTACACATATATATTTTTTTCAAATATAAAGAATTTTGGCAACAAAAACTTGTAGCCAAGAGTTCATGTGAGCTCGATTTTTTTAATTATTACTATTATGTGTATACAGTATTACTGTTGTTCATATTTATATTTACTGTTATGCATACTATAATGTTTAAAAAAATCAAATTTATTTTATGATATTAATATTATATATGAATGATAGGGATAATTATTATATTGTGATATATACGAGTTCATATGAACTCTGAGATGAAATGATAAAGGCATATATGTTGATAGGCGAACTACCCTGAGATAAACACAAGAATAGTTATCTCAAGACTGAGAAGGTCGCTAACTTGTGTAGAAACTGTGATATCAACTTTGACCAAGGTCAACACAGGAAAGCTCGGCGAGGTGAGGATGAAGCTCGCCCAAGCTCCTGATGGACCGGGTTCAATCACCAACCATGTCAGGAGAGAGAGGGTCGCAGGCGAGCTTCCCCACTTGGAAGGAAGCTCGCCCCTGTTCACTGAGACCAAGCAAGGGTCCGACACTACATTGCTCCTAAAAACAACACAAGGCAACGAAGCTCGCCTAGTCCCAAAACTCGGGTAGCAGGTGTATGAGTAAGGCATAGACATGTAGTAGAACGAAGCATTGTAAAGGTAGCATTGTGACGGACCAAGGCAAGGGTCAAGAACCCTTGTCAACACCTAAAGCCAAATAGGCTCATAAGGTGCCACCTCACACTTGCACACCTATAAATACGCCTCTCTTATATCATTCTCTCTCCAAGTTAATCACAATATACAATCACTTTCTCTCTCTAAACTCTCACTTTCTCTCTCTATATTATCCATTCAAGAACACATATTTCTTAGATTATTGTTTGATAGGATTATATGTTATAAACAGCCACTTAAATACATCATTACGAAATTCTATCAACAATTTGGCGCTAGAAGAAGGGTCCGAACCTTCGATTCTTAAAAATTTGAGAGCAAAAGTGAGGATTGTTTGGAGATTTGAAGGTGTTCTTGACCAAGACTCAAGAACGCTTGAAGATACACACATATTTCTATTTTCGAACAAAAACCCAGATTTTCGGGTTTGTAAATTCTGCAAAAAAAGGTTTTTAAACGCACGCGTGTACACAAATAAACCAGATTATGGATAATTTGTTACACGCAAGGCTAGAAAAAAACCTGAGCAAAATCACCCTGACTGGAAGTTGATGAACTAGGCGACTTTCACCTAGAAACCAAACCATGTCAAAGGAGCAAACCTCGGCGACTACCAAGAGGTGGAAGGGAAACAACCAAGGCCAGGTTGATGGGGAAACATCGCTCCGAGCTCCCCAGAAGAGCAATGTCCCGCGAGCTCCCCAGCAAGTTTCAATAACTCAGGAAGAACTAAACCCCGCCCTGCGGGACCTCGCCAACAACCCCGACGAGCTCCAACGCACGATTGCTGCCCTCCAAAGGTTGCAGCAGAGGCAACATGACGAGCTCGCCCTAGTACCCCGGTGCTCCAGCTAATAAGGACAGGGAGCAGACTAGGCCGACCCAAGGCACCTAGACCCGGGGGCAATACAACGAGCTTTCCACTGAGCAAGAGGCGAGCTCCGCTCAAGCTCGTCGGCACAGGGAACACGCTGGGAAATCCAAGGTGGTGGAGGGACTAGGCCCACGTGAGGAACGAGCTTTGGCCTACACCGAAGCATCGGCCACCCATCAGTCGCAGAGGAAGGAGGTCCTCCAGGGCAGATTAGGGCTGAGATGCGAGGAGAACGAACGAGCGGCGGCCCCTGCTTCACCCCAAAGGGGTGAATCGGACCTACAGCCTCGTAGGTCCGCCCATGATCGACTGAGAAGGCCCGCAGCTGATAGGTTGGGCCCGAATGGTGGGCGCCAATTTCGGCCCATCACGGAGGGGTCACCCAGAGCGAGGCACCGCGAGGACGTGCGTCCACGAGGCGCACAACCTTCGAACAACCTCCACAGGAGGTGGCCCACAATGACGAGCTGACCGCATTGAAGAAGGCCGTCGAGATGCTACAACAACAAGTAGCAGCCAAATCTGGCAGACCCGATGCCACCACTCTCCCCGTGTCTCCGTTGGCACCTGCCATCCTCAGAGCACCGGTCCAAAAGAAAATCCAGTTCCCGGTGATGTCTGCATACGAGGGTGAACCCAACCCGAAGGTCCACCTGGCCAAGTATGCAGACTATATGATCTCGGTGGGTGCCACCGACGCCACTCGATGCTAGAGCTTCCCGCTGACCCTCGGGGATCGAGCTCACCGCTGGTTCTCATCAGTCGCCCCCGGGGTCGATCCAATCATTCGGCCAACTCACGCGGGAGTTCCTGACCCACTTCTCCGGGTTTGGGTCTTACCTGACCCAGAAACACCGACTCGCCAACATCCACCAAGGCGACAATGAGACCGACCAGCAGTACCTGGAGAGGTTCGATAAGATCTTGCTGGAAGGTGAACCGGTGAGCGAGGACACCAAAATTGTCGCTGTAATGGCTGGGCTCAAGAAAGGCACCGAGCTCTGGAGGGAAATGCACCTAGCATGCCCGAAAACCTACACTGAGTTTTGACATAAAGCTGGGGTGTTCGTAGCTATGCAAGAGGCACTCCAGAAAAAGATCGGTGCCTCGGAGGAGAAGAAGCCATACGGGAAAAAGTCCGGGGGCACATACAAAGCTCCCCGGAACTTGAAAGCTTTCGGTGACGGAGATGAGTTCAAGAAGAAGCTCGACCAAGTGCTCACCATCTCTGTTGACCATGTCTTTACCGCGGTCAAAGACAAAGCCATGTTGGACAAGCCGAGGAGAATCCGCCAGGATCGCGCAAAGCTCAACCCCAACAAATACTGTGCCTACCACCAGTCAATCGGCCACTTTACCAGCGAATGTAGTGACCTCCTCAAGCAGTTGTGGAACTTTTACGAGGACGGGAGGCTGGCCGAGTTTGTCAAAAAGGTATCGGCAAAGAGAACCAGGATAGAGAGACGGGAGGTCTCTGATGACGAAGGAGAAGACGAGGACCGACGTGGCCCTCAACATAGACGAAGGGTGCCTCCCCAACCTCAGCAAAACCTAGAGCCCACTCGAGAACTCCTGGTTCTCGAGGAAGTGATCGGAGCTGCCGGAGGTCTCCAGGATGGGAGATCCTCCGTCTCTAAAAAACGGAGGAAGGCCAAGGTCCGGGCCGTGAACCAGGTTCAAGAAGCCAGCTCCAGTTCCAAGCCCGCCGCACAACCTACAAAGGCACTGACATTCTCTTCGGCGGACTTGGAGGGGATTCTGACGCCTCACAACGACTCATTGGTGATAAGCGCCAACATCATGAACGTCCGAGTTCACAGATTACTTGTGGACACCGGCGCCTTCACCAACATCCTCTTCAAATCCACCTTAGATGTCTTAGGTGATTTTGAGTCGTATATAGAACCTAGCAACGCTAGGATAGTGGGGTTCGGAGAAGCTGTAACCGTCCCCCTAGGTAGTATTAGGCTGAGCGTTCAGCTTGTATCGGCTGAGGACCCGGAGCGGAGACTGACTAGGTTAATAGATTTCCTTGTTGTCGACCAGCAGTCCTCCTGCAACGGGTTCCTTGGCCGCCCTTTTATCAATGAATTCAAAGCGGCGTGTTCGACCTACTACTACAGTCTCAAGTTCCCTACTCTAAAAGGTGTCGGGACTATAAAAGGTGATCAGAAAAAGGCACGTGAGTGTTTGCTCCAAATCAAAGACGGCCAGGTCAAAAAATCCGTAACGCAGGTTCAAATCCTCGAAGAAGATTTACAGATTCCGGCAGACGAGCCAAATATCCTAGACATCATCTCAATAGAAACTGAGTTGATGGAGGTAGGCGACCTACCGAAACCTGACCAAGTATCGGAACCTACGCAGGAGGCGCACCCGACGCCCATGGAGGGAGTGGGGGAGACTCAATGTGACCAAATGCAAGAACCAGCGCAAGATCAGCAACCTGTACCCATGGAAGTGGTCGAAGAAACTCAAGGCGAAAAACCTGCGGGAGATCAAGAACCAGTGCCGATGGAGGTAGATCAAGTCCCCCAGGCCGCTGAACCATCCAAAGTTGATGAATCACCAGAAGTACTGACAGTTGATGAACCTGTCCAGGTTGAAAGCAAAGCCGATGATCTCGAACCTCGCATAGGTCACGAACCTACGCAAATGTCACAAGAGCAGTGGGATGAGTTCATCAGCGACCCAAGGTGGAAAAGTTGGAAGAGGAAGGCCACTCCCACGAAGGAGTTGACAGCTATCCCGGTGGACCCTGAAAGGGACTTGGAGCTCTTCATAGGTTCCGAGTTGCCAGAACCGTACCGGTCAAGGATGGAGCTGTTCTTGATGTCCAACTTGGACGTGTTTGCCTGGTCCCATGAAGATATGACGGGAATCCCGTTAGAGCATGCCTGTCATCGACTCAACATAGATCCGACGAGTAGACCTGTCCGCCAAAAACGAAGGAAGTACGGACCAGACAAGTACGTGGCCCTAACCACCGAAGTTGAGAAGCTGTTGGACAACAAGCTGATCAAGGAAGCCTTATGTCTGCAGTGGGTAGCGAACCTCGTCCTGGTGAAGAAATCCAACGGGGCTTGGACACTATGCATCGACTTCACGGACCTAAATAAGGCATGCCCTAAGGATAACTTCCCGCTACCCACATTGATCAGCTTGTGGACAGCACCGCAGGCCATGAGATGATGACGTTCATGGACGGCTTTGCGGGCTGTCACCAGATAGCAATGCACCCAGATGACCAGGAACATACGGCGTTCTATACCAACAAAAACATGTATTGCTGGGAAAGGATGCCGTTCAGACTCATCAACGCCGGAGCGACCTACCAAAGGTTGGTGAATATGATGTTCGACCAACACATCGACGAATCTATGGAGGTATATATAGACGACATAGTTGTCAAGAGTTTGCGAAAGGAGGATCACCTCGACCACCTAAAGCAAACCTTCGATATACTACGCCACTACAACATGAAGTTAAACCCCAAGAAGAGTAGCTTCGGCGTGTATTCAGGGAAGTTCCTGGGACATTTGGTGAGCCAACGAGGAATAGAAGTCAATCCGACGCAGGTCCAATGCACAATCGAGATGAGCGCACCCGATTTTGTACAGAAAATTCAAAGATTGACCGGGTGTATGGCAGCTTTAAACAGGTTTATCTCCAGGTTCGGTGATCGAAACCGTCCATTTTTTGAGGCAATAAAGGCGAACACACACAGATATAAGGAAGCAGCCAAAGCCAACAAACTTCACCTTAAAAATCACTTCAAATGGACAAACGAATGCCAACGAGCTTTGGAAGATATTAAAGCATACCTGGCAAACACTCAAACCCTGTCAAAACCGGTACCTGGTGAGAAGTTGTACATGTACCTTGTTGTGTTGGAGGTTGCAATTAGCTCCGTCCTGGTTCGAGAAGAGGCGAAAACACACCTACCAGTGTAATACGTAAGCCAAGTCTTACACAAAGCTGAGTTGTGGTATACCCCAGCGGAGAAGCTGGCCTACGCACTAGTGATGAGTGTTAGAAAATTGAGGCCCTACTTCTTCGACCACCCAGTGGAAGTGTTGACGACATTCCCACTAAGGCAAATACTGCAACAGCCGGACACGGCAGGGTGCTTGTTGAAATGGTCACTAGAGGTCAGCCAATACGGTATAACCTACGCTCCCCGAACAGCAATTAAGGGACAAGCACTCGCCGACTTCGTCGTCGAGCTAACTTTCCCGCAAGATCCAACGAGGGGACGCATAGCTCCGTGGCATCTCTACGTTGACGGGTCATCAACTAGCACAGCAGCAGGGGCCGGTGTAGTTCTGATCAGCCCAGAGAGACAGGTCTTCACCTCCGCAATCCGGTTTAATTTCAGAGCAACTAACAATGAAGTGGAGTACGAAGCGTTGATAGCCAGACTTAGGTTATCATTAGCTGTGGGGGCTACCAGTCTTCAAATTTTTGGAGATTCCCAGCTAATAATATCCCAAGTCTGGAGGGAGTACGAGGTAAAGGATCAGCAGATGATGACATACCAGAAAATAGCGGCACATCTGATCTCGATGTTTACGCAGGTTTACATCAATCAGATACCAAGGCTGGAAAACACATAAGCAGACGCCCTAGCCCGGCTAGCTACCAGTAACGGCGAAGCAGAAGTCACTGAGGTTGTGGTCACCAAACTGAAGAACCCCTCAACGTCCGATTACAAAATAAATCAGACCTCGAGTGGGGGGCAGGAAGAGGATAAAGATGATGAAGATTGGTGCACTTCGATCCAAAAATACTTGAAGGACGGAACAATTTTTGAAGACACATGGGAAACTAGTCGGCTAGTGAAGCAAGCGGCCAGATACGTTGATGGATGGCCAACTCTACAAACGTGGATTCTCTCTACCCCTACTCAAATGCTTATCCAAAAAGCAAGGGTTCGAGGTGTTAGAAGAAATTCACGAAGGGATTTATGGAAGTCACGCTGGGGGGCAAGCTTTGGCATACAAGACAATCAGGCAAGGGTACTACTGGCCCACTCTTCGCAAATATGCCATTAGCTTCGCATGGAAGTGCCGAAAGTGCCAACTTTTCGCACCTAATATCCACTCCCCAGCTACTCAACTAAAGTCAGTTTTCAGCCCGTGGCCTTTTGCAAAATGGGGTATCGACTTGATCGGCCCATTTCCACCTGGCAGAGGTGGTGTAAAGTTTGTTGTTGTGGCAGTAGATTATTACACTAAGTGGACTGAAGCCGAAGCACTTACAGCAATAACGCAGGAAATGATGATTGATTTTATATAGAATAACCTGATCTACTTGTTTGGCCACAATCGATCATAACGGACAACGGAAGGCAGTTCGACGGCCAGAAGTTGAGAGATTTTTGCAGTTTGTGGAATATCAAGAAGCATTACTCAACCCCGTACCATCCGCAGTCGAACGGCCAGGTTGAGGCTGTTAACAAAATTCTGAAGCACATATTGAAGATCCGCCTCGAAGACAGGAAGGGAAGCTGGGCAGATGAACTTCCGGAGGTTCTGTGGTCTTACAGAACATCGTACCGAGTAAGTACCAGAGAAACACCATTTGCCTTGGCCTTCGGGACAGAAGCGGTAGTACCGGTGGAAGTCCAGAATAAGACTTGGAAGGTGGTAGGATTTGACAAAGAAAAGAACGACGAAGCCTTGACAATCAAAAAAGATCTTATTGAAGAAATCAAAGCTTCGTCAGAAATGAAAAATGCCACCTACAAGCGTAGAGCTGAGGAAGTACTATAATTCCCAAGTCCGAGATCGAAATTTCAAGGTTGGGGATCTAGCGCTAAAGAAGAAATTGATGGCCCCACTAGGTGTATTTGGACCAAATTGGGAAGGACCGTTCCGGGTTACCACAGTCTGGGCAAATGGCACATATGACCTCGAAGACGCAGAAGGAAATGCCTCGTCATACACCTGGAGTGCGGCACATTTAAAGAAGTTTTATCAATAGATCAAGATTTTGTAATAGATTAATCGATGGTTCACATCAGAAGTGTTGATGGAAACCAACGTAAACTACGTTACTATATGAAGTTAGAAGTTTTTCTTGAAAAAATATCCAACTGTTCGAAGCTTCGCAACATGCGAGGACCAAGGTCCCGAACGTTATAATCCAAAAGCTCAAGGCAAAAGCCAAAGTGCCCCAGGTCAGCGAAGGTGTCCTTCTCAAAGGATCACTAAGCACCTACTGCCATAAGTTAGAAAAATTCACCAAAAAAAAAACTGTTAAAACGTTTAAAGCAAGGTTCGTGAAATCCAACCGCCCAAAGTGAATTGAACAAAGTACAACTCGCTGCCCTGAGCGGTTTAAGATGAGCAATTCGTGGCCCTAAGTGGTGTAAGACGAAGAATACGTACTATTCAAATGAAGGTACAATTCGTAGTCCTAAGCGACGTAAAACGAACGATTCACTTCTCGAAAGTAGAATAAGACGAACAGTTAAGTACCCAAAAAATATAGAAATGAGCTAACTAAAAGATATAACGTGCGTAAATGTAAATAAGGACACGTTGAAACAAAAAGGTCGAGTTCCATTTAAAAATACTTGAGAAAATTTCAAGCCAAAAATGACGCTTGAAAAATTCCCAAGTGTATGAAGTTGTGCTAGCCACAAAGGTCGGCTAGCTAACCATCTTTGAACTACAAAACAAGCTCCTTCTGGGCGAGCTATACGTGCCCGGCGAGCTACTGTGACTTGATAAAAAATTGAAACGCAAAAACTATACTAAGAAAGTAAGGAAAAGCTTCAAGTCTCGGGAGCAGCGGGGGTGGTTGAAGCAAGAGCCTCGGCGGGAGCCTCGGGGTTGTCGACCTCTGGCGCAACCTCGCCACCGGCAGTTTGGCGATCTTGAGGAGAAAGCTCGGGCAACGTGGTGATGGTGCCAGTATACCCACTGGTGTCGAACTCGCCAATGTTGACCATGGCATCCCCACAGACTTCTTGCATCTGCTCCATAGTGGGAGGAGTTCGCACCTCTCCCCCGGTGACCTCCTCTTCCTCGGCGATGTTCAGTTCCGGCATGGGAATTGTGTTGATGACCTTGAATCATGCCGAAACAAAGTCGAGGGGAATTCCGAGCTCGGGAAGGTCACCAATGTCCAACTCCGTCTCATCGGGGAAAGGAGCCTTGTCCAGGCACTCTTTGAAGTCGCCCACCACGGCCTCAACCTCTTCGTCTTTGTGAGCTCGCGCCCACCAAAGGGTCCTCAGAACCTCGGCATAACATTGGACGAATCCTTTGTCAGAAGTCTCGGCTTTCACAGTTACCAAATCTGCCAAAGAAGAGGCATCATTGCGGAGCTCGGCGACCTCGTTGATCTTCGCCGAGAGCTCATTCCTCAGCTTCGAGCACTCCTCATCAGCACTCTTCACCAATCCTCGCTGCAGCTCCAACCCCTTCTTTGTCACCGTATGCTAGTCGACTTCCTTGGCGAGCTTCTCGGCGAACTCCTCCTCCTTGGCCTTGATCTGTGCGTCCACATTCCTTTTGATCGAGGCGAGCTTGCGTTGAAGTTCGCTGAGGTTATCAAGGGCGCTCTGCTCAGACGCTAAGGTCGCAACGGTTTTCTCCTCAACGAGCTCTACGGCCTTCTTCAGTTTGTCGGCTGTTTTCGCCATTTTCAAGTAGGCCTCATTCCTCTTCTGGCGACCTTCCTCCAGTTGAGTGGCTTGGTCAATCACCTTCTGATTTGCGAGCAGTAGCCCGCTCACATGGTACATTGAGAGCCGGGCATTCTGAATCAGGTTTTGGCTCTCAATGGTCGCCAACTGAGGGGTAAACCAATACCTCGGCACCTCGCTCACGGTGTCTCGAGTTAGGCCTGGCGGAAGGTTGCGCATAGAGGTGAGAGAACGAGAACGCTCGTAAGAGTGGAGAATCTCGTGCCTGTTAGGATGAGCGATGGAGGCATAGCTGCGAGGTTAAAACACTTCATCAATAAGCGATAAAAGGGAGGGCGACATAAGGAGACAAGAATGTCAAGCGAGCTACTTACTGGTCTCTCTCGGGATCCCAACCGAGAATTGTGTCGTCGGTCATCTGAGCCCCGAAGGGCGATTGGGAAGGCGGTGACCTTGGTGTGGGAACGAGTGCCAAAGGTGCCGTGGACTGAGCATAGCCACCTTGGCCTATTCTTGTTGCAGCTCGCCCAGTGGGGTCAGACTCCTCATCTTGCAAAGCGAACTTCATTCTCTTGCGACCTTGGGGATCTTCATCACCCACTCTTGTTCCATCTCCTCTCTGAAGGCCCCTTTTTGATAACCCCGCTCGGGGGTAGCAGAACCTCGCCCACCACCTCTGTTGGTTCGGGTGACCTGTGCAGTCTTGGCAGGCGCAAGAGCCTTGTCCGCAGCCTTGGCGGCGACCTTCCTCGTCCCGGAACCGCCAGCATCGCCTTTCTTGGAAGCGGGCTCCACTTTCTTGCTCGCCTCTAAGGCGAGTGTCGAGGGCAGGGCCAGTTTGTTGGGGAGAGGTGGACTCATGGCAAATTGGCGAGAAAGAGTATGATAGGCTGGAGGAACCTCGACGGTTGGGAATGCGACCCAATCACCACCTGCAAAATGTTGAAGGAAAGTGGTTAGCAACTTGGCGAGCTAGCCACCTAATGGGCGAGCTTCGGTAAGTTGTAAACTTGGAAGCTCAGGACCTTGAACCATAAGGTGATGCGGCAAGGTGTGGAGACCAGCGAGTCTAAGGCAGTGATGTTGGCTAAGGTGGGCGATCTCCCGATCCTCTTTACTCCTCAAGTAACAAACGGCTCGCACCAAGTCAAAGTCGATTGGTATTTCGGGCTTGCCGCGACTAGACTTGTGGTGCTTCAAACCTGCAAAAGAAGGGAATTAGATTAGTAAATCTAATTCAACCCACGCACACTGAAGTAGGCGACCTACTGCTAGCCTCCCCATATTCGTCAGGGGAAAAAATTCGTCCTCCTCCCCCGGAGTAACTAGTAGAAGCTCGCCAATCTCCGCCCATGAAGACAAATTGTTGCTTCCAGTCACGGATCTTATTCAGAAGGATCCCCAAAAACTTCTCTCCCGGGGGAGCTTTGGGGTGGTAGTACCCCTTACCATCGTCACTTGCCGAGTTACGGTAAACAATTCTTTGAGCTCGGCGGTAGTCAATCGATTTTCTTACCCCTCCAACCCGAAGATTGCCAACGCCGCCAACAAACTACTCCAAGCATTCGGCGTAAGCTGGGTGATGGCGAGGTTGTTGTCCAGGAGAAATTGACTGATAATTGGGTGCAGGGGCAGTGTAAGCCCGCCCTCAAGGGTATGCACATTTATGGCCGTCAACCCGGCTGGAGGTGCATCAGCTCGCTCCTTCTTTTCTGGGGCATACATGAAGATGTCAAGGGGGATCTGGTACCTTTCGTGAAACTGAGAAAGTTGGTACTCGTTGATAATGCTCCGAACATCGCTCGCCTTATAATCAGATTTGTTCGCGGCATCCCTGTAAGTCCGCTCTGGGGGTGGGAAGCTCGCCACGTGCTGGGCGACGTATTCGTCCCAATCGAATGGATGAATGATGTAGGCGGGGACCTGATGCTCGATCAGCTGAGGCTCCGGGAAATCAATGGAGCGGAACCACTCGATCGTGACCTCCTCAAGGTCGCCTCCTTGGTCACCCACCTCAGCGACCTCCTCCCCAACCTCGGCGACCTCTTCACCGCCACCTTCATTGCTGCTGGCCTCTCTCTCTTCAGGGGCGACCTCCTCCTCGTCCTCCAAAACCTCGCGATAGACGGAACTGGTGGCTTTCTCAACTGGTTCGGATCGAACCTCGCCCGATAGCTCGCCACGAGTTGGGTGAGCTACTGAGTTAGCCTCAGATCCAGACTCGATAACAATCGGGGACATTTGAGGAATGGGGCCACTGTCAGTCATAGGTTGCTTCTCGGGGTTACGGTTCGAAAGGTTTTCGCTCGATGATTGGGTCGACATAATTTGAGCGAGATTCGAAAGGTTCTTAAATAGTTCATAAGTCCCGGTCGCTGGAGTTACCAGATGAAGGTAATCGGAGAAATTGAAAAGTCACTGGAAACGTTCAAAATTCCCAGGGACTCGAAGAAACGAAAGGAAGAAGGAATGGAAATCTACAAAAACAACGAAGCAAGGGAAAGAAAATGGTGTTCTACCTTGAGGATGCTCCGAGAATCCGGTCGTTGCAGAGGGAAATAATCGCCGGAAATTGCTCAGGGAATCGGAGATGGTAAAAGTGAGAAATGAACCTGATTTCTCATATATATAGACAAGGGTGCGAGCTTTAATTTTTGGAAAAGCTCAGGGACCTACGTGCAAAAATTTGAAAGTTTCGTTATGATGGGCGCGGGAAGTGAGGCCTAAAAAGACGTGCACGACGCCTTGATTCATGCACCACGTCAGCCGACCAACCGCCACAATGAAGCTTGGCACCTACCCTAGGAGTAGTTCGCCAACACTCGAGCCTTCGTCCACAGAGACAGATCAGCTCGCCCACACATTAGAAAAATCATGATGTGGGCAAGTTGGGGGGCAAATGTTGATAGGCGAACTACCCTGAGATAAACGCAAGAATAATTATCTCAAGACTGAGAAGGTCGCTAACTTGTGTAGAAACTGTGATATCAACTTTGACCAAGGTCAACACAAGAAAGCTCGGCGAGGTGAGGATGAAGCTCGCCCAAGCTCCTGATGGACCAGGTTCAATCACCAACCATGTCAGGAGAGAGAGGGTCGCAGGCGAGCTTCCCCACTTGGAAGGAAGCTCGCCCCTGTTCACGGAGACCAAGCAAGGGTCCGACACTACATTGCTCCTAAAAACAACACAAGGCAACGAAGCTCGCCTAGTCCCAGAACTCGGGTAGCAGGTGTATGAGTAAGGCATAGACATGTAGTAGGACAAAGCATTGTAAAGGTAGCATTGTGACGGACCAAGGCAAGGGTCAAGAACCCTTGTCAACACCTAAAGCCAAATAGGCTCATAAGGTGTCACCTCACACTTGCACGCCTATAAATACGTCTCTCTTTTATCATTCTCTCTCCAAGTTAATCACAATATACAATCAATTTCTCTCTCTAAACTCTCACTTTATCTCTCTATATTATCCATTCAAGAACACATATTTCTTAGATTATTGTTTGATAGGATTATATGTTATAAACAG
>JAPKLY010000286.1:128452-152989 GCA_026898435.1 Prunella vulgaris | reverse complement strand
CCCTAAAATTAATCAGATTGACTCAATTTTCAGTTGGTATGATTGTGAGAATATTTAAGTTATAACTATAGCAAACTCTCATTAAATTAATAACTTTTCTTCTCCAAGTATCAAAATTGTGTATATATAATATTAATATTGTGTATATACATTATTATATTGTAATATTATATAGTATATACATATATATTATTGTTGCATATATAAAATATACTATTCAAAATCAAATATCTTTTTAAACAGTAATATTTTATATGTATAACAATAACACTAAAAAAAAAAAACAGTTTACATAAACTCACATCCCCAGAAGAAGAGCTTCTGACAACCCTTTTTTCCCACAAAATAATTTATCAGCATTAAAATCCCAAACAAAGTTTGAGCATTTTACCTTCAGACGGCGAATATAAAAGCATGATTTTCTTTCGACAAAATATAGAATCATAAGAAACAATGTCAATGATTATATCAGTGTTTGGAGGAACTTAAAGAAGTTCTTTTCAACATTTTTGTGTCTAATTAAAACAAAGATATGCGCAGTAAAATTGATCGAAAAGAGATGGCTCTGTTTTCTTCTGGAAAATTAATGAATAACAAACAAAACGTGTGTGTATATAATATATATATACATATGCATGAATTAATACAGCAAGGAAAGTTACAATCATGGGAGAGTAGGGGAAAGAGTAGGCTTAGCAACTTTCACTTCTCCACAATCACTAATATACAGAGTCTTAAGAGGCTTGTCCCAGATGGCACGAGCAGTTTTCGCTCTCTCGTCTCCAATAAACTCTGCGAAATCATTATACTGCCGCACTCTTTCTCCCGGTTTATAAGTGGGTATGGAAGCTATGGCTGTCACAACATCCATTCCTGTCATAAACAAGATAACATTTTCAAATAGTATCAGACAAGTCGAATGTTTTGTAGACGCACGAAACCATAAAATAGAGTAACATATAGTATTGTATTGCAATAGAAGTAATGAAATATTGCAAATAAATAGATTTGGACAAAAATATTCATCAGAAATTGATAACAAATGTAGGGCCTTGACGAAGCCAGGTACTCCTTTACAAGCTTGAAGCTACACAAATCAATTGAATTTACTTCTAATTCGTGACTTTGGAAAATTATCCTTAACAAAAGTAACCTAGAGATGATTGCATAGCAAATGAACCATGACTTGATTCTCAACAAGATAAGATTCTTAATTAGTTTATACAAATAATGTGAATCCAATCCTATAATCACAAACTAAATCATGCTTACAACATTATCTGAAATCTATGCAAAATGTTAGTTGCATAAAAATGCATTTTTATTCTCTAAAACAACTTTATCCAGTACATTTTTGTTAAGCCTGCCTCTCAAACATTGAAGCTCTAACTCCACCCAAAAACTAGTTCAAGAGTGGAGAATTGACTCGCACGTACGTATCCATCACACAATTTCTGGTGGATTTAATGTGGGTCAGAAAAATCGACCATACTTGAGAGGCAGACGTCCACAGATGGTTCACCTCTAGGAGGCAGCTCTCTTCTGTACCGCTTCCGGCACCCAGCAGGTCGGACCAAATTGTTAAACACTCAGAGCTTGGAAATCCTATCTCCACCCAAAAGCTTTGACTCTCATTTAATTAACCAACTACAATTTCTTGTGAATTCGAAGTGGGATCATAACAATTTTCTTTTAGACCAATTATCCACTGGATGTATTCTCCAGAATACATCCAGTGGATAATTTAAAAGTTTTGATAGCGCTCAAGAGTGGATGATTGACTCTCATTTAATTAACCATCTACATTTTCTTGTGAATTTGAAGTGGGATCATAACAATTTTCTTTTAGACCAATTATCCACCGGATGTATTCTTGGAGAATACATCCAGTGGATAATTTAAAAGTTTTGATAGCTAGAAGTCACAACTTACAAAGGCATTTCCTTGAAAAACTGAAGTACAAAGCCCCATACAGCAAATGAAATCAGAGATACATAAGGGTTTAGTATCCCATAAGCACCATGAGAAAGACAATGAGCGTTTTGTAACAACTACTTTGTCAAAGAATGATACAATATCAACATTATAATTTGGGTATCTAGCTGTTGTATGAGGATAATGTAGTTAATGATAGGTTAGACACACCGAAAAAACGATGTTATCTTTAAAGTTATTAAGTCCTATAGATTAAAGCAGAAGAGCACTGAATTCTCACAAATTTTGTCCTGATTATGAAACAAATACTAAAAGACATGTAAATTACTATGCAAAACTTGTGTAAGACGGTTCATAAACTAGCACAAAATTGACATTCATTAATTCCAAAGTGTTAAAACATCATTCCTAAATTATGTTCAGTGAGTCTCATGCAAGACCAATTCTTATTACTAATACTAATCCAATCATACTGCAGCAGCAAGCCTCAGAGAACCTGAGGCATAACATGGTATCACGAAATTATGAGAATTGCAAAGAATTAATGCAAACTCAACTGGATAAGTTTCACCTTATCCATTCTAATCACAGTTGAAATTAATCACTGAATTGGCATAACCCTATCATAATGAAAGTTAAAGACTAGCAGTAATTCAAACTCACCCTCAAGCACAGATCCGAACACAATGTTCTTGCCATCGAGCTGCGGACAGGGACCAGGCCCGGTTGTGACCAAGAACTCTACATTATGGTAATTCGGGCTGAGCTTCAAATTGTCATCGTCATCATTTTCAGATAAGCACAACGAAACAACACCGGGCCTCGAGTGCTCCAACATAAAGGCCTTTGATTCAACAGTCTCGGTGTTCCTAACCAGCTCAACCGGCGGCTTAATTTCTCCTTTGTCCCTGCGGCCTTGTCTGCCCGCTACAAAGAACTGGCCCGGAAATACTTTATGGACCAAATTACCCTTATAGGATGAGCCCGAAGAGCCATTGCACATGGATTTGAAGTTGGAGACAGTAATCGGGACGAGATTGCCATAAAGGCCGAGGACGACTCGGCCGAGTGGCTCGGAGTCGGCGCAGAGGGAGAGGTCGGCCTCGCCGAGCGTGCGGTTATTGAAGAAAGATGGACAGAAGCTGAAGTCTAGGAATACTCTGTCGGTGATGGTGGTGTCGGGTGTGGGAGGGGCGGCGGCGGAGGTAGTTAGTGGGGTGAAGAGGGGGAGGGCGGTGGAGAAGAAGAGAAGGGAACGGCGATTGAGGGGGAGGCGGTGGGGGTGATTAGGTAAGATGGGGTTGGGGGGGAGAGAGCAGGTGGAGGAACAACTCATGGTGGGTAGAATTGCATGCCGGAGACGGTGGTAGAAAGGGGGGAAGGGAGAAGAGGGAGCCGTGCCTATGTGGCATATTTGGATGCCACACGTTAGATTAATTGTGGGGTATACTCTGTGTGCAGTACATTTAGTCTTTTTCTTTCTTTCTGGATAATGGGCTTTTTTCTAAAAATATTGTGTTTATTAGTTTAGGGCAAATTTATAAAATATGAATTTTTTTAAATGAAATAATGGAAATGGGAGAGAGATGTTGTGCTTTAGGGGCTGTTTGGTAAAGAACTTTGGGGATAGGGAATAGAAAAGGAATGAGAAAAGATTGTTTGGTATACAACTTTCATTACTCTATAATGTTTTTTATATCCAAAAAGTAAGGAATCCTCGTTCCTCGACAAAACCTAATGAATGTCTTTCATTCCTTTCTTCACTTTCTCTCCGCTGAAAAAAGGGCGCGGAAAATCTACCTCTTTCCCTCCATTTCTGTATATCAGTTATATATTTCTCCACATTTTCTATCTCTAATCAGCTGTTCGTTCAGTTATCGGCAAAGCACCGTCGAGGTTAGCCTTTTTTTTTTTATTCAACATTTTTCTTTGAACTCATTTCTCAATCCCCAAATTAATTGAGTACAGGGTTATCAATTGAACCTGAAAAAGAAACCATCAAATATAGGGTTTTTGCTTTATTTTCCAATCAAGCAAAAGAAAAAAATCCAAATTAATTGAGTATAGGGTTATATATACACACATATATGTTTATATATAGGAGATTACCACTTGAAATTTTGGATACATAGGATTACCAGTTTTAGAAATATGAATATGCAATAGAGTGAGTTCCAAAAAGATGGACTTTGATGCATATGATTACTATATATATATGTTCTGTACACAATCTTTGTAAATTTTTTCCAATTAGGATGCTCTACTTTGATATGCTTTTACGAATATAAAATATATATGATTACCACTTGTCTTGCTTATTGAATTTTAGAATATGATTTTCGATATTATTATGTTTAATAAAAGACACAGTAGTAAAACTTAAGCAATATATGATGTTTATAAATGACACATGGAAGTTATATTTATCTAGCAGAGATAGTTACTTGTTGCAAACTATACATCTTGAATCTGCAATTACTTAATGATTTTTAAATGTAGATCAAAATGGCTCGGCCCCCGTCAATAAAGCACGTCGTAAACTAAAATGACTTTTGTTGCTTCAGCATATGACAACCAATATGGTGGTCTTTTTATTTGCCATGTATTATGTAGTTATTTCATTGTACCTCCGAAACAATGTTCGGGAAATCAAAACAAAGACAAAGGAAGAAAAAAGGATTGATAGAATGAAATGGATGACCAATTTAACAGTTGACTCTGATGTTGCTTGCACTAGTGAGCTTCAAATGGATAGAGCTACCTTTAGGATATTGTGTGATATGGTAAGAGAAATTGGCACTTTAGAATCCACTAAGAACACATCTATAGAAGAGGTTGTAGCGATGTTCCTTTATACTTTGGCTCATCACAAAAAAAGTAGGACAATTAGCCTACTTTTTTCGCGTAGTACAGAAACTGTGAGTTGACAATTCCATCAAGTTCTAGGCGCAATTTTGAGATTACATCATATTTTACTCAAGACGCCAGAGCTTATTACACAAGATTGTTAAGATGAGAGATGGAAAAATTTTCAGGTAATTATTTTATAATATTATGGAATTATTCTCTTATAATGATTTTTTAAACTCCTTATAGCAGGTGTTAATTGTCTCTTTATTAAAATTATAGGGTTGCTTGGGAGCTTTAGATGGAACGCTAATTAAAGTCACACCTATCGTACTAGAAAATGATGTATTTAAACGAATGTTTTAGGTGTTTGTTCCCCAGACATGCAGTTTATATATGTATTGCCTGGTTGGGAGGGCTCCGCACATGATGGTCGTGTGCTTCGAGATGCTGTCTCAAGGCAACATGGTTTAAAAGTTCCTCAAGGTAAATATTTAATTTAATTTCTTCTTTGCTGAATAATTTTCAATTATTCTTCTTTTATGAGATCAATCATAAATTTTTTATTTAATTGAAGGTTGTTATTACTTGGTTGACTCTGGATATTGCAATGCAAATGGATTTCTTGCTCCATATCGAGGTCAACGGTATCACCTCAAAGAATTTGGTGGTCATCGACCAAAGACAACAGAGGAGTACTTCAACATGAAGCATGCCAAAGCAAGAAATGTGATTGAGAGATGCTTTGGTCTATTAACAGGAAGATGGAAGATACTTGCATCCCCTTCATTTTTTTCAATCCAAACTCAAGTTTGTATTATAATGGCATGTTGTCTCCTACAAAATTTGATTCGAAGGTTTATGAGCTTCGATCCACAAGAGTCGATCATTGAAGGAGAAGAAGAGACTGGGGAAGAGGAAAGTGATGAAGAAGATGAAGTTGAATATATTAGGCATATAAGTCCAACTAATGAGTGGCTAACATATAGGAATAACATGGCAACCAGCATGTACAACCAGTGGAAATCTAGATCTAGTGACAATGATGCTAATTGATATGTTTATTACTACTTTGTCTGGTTCCACGAACTACAAGAACAATTTATCATCTTTTGTATTAAATGTTATTATTTTGCAAGTTATTTGTCATATTACCTTTGAAACACTCTTATCATATTTATAGCATTACATAAGATGTTCCATGAAAATTATTGTTCTTTTATATCTTTATTATAAAATATTAATACATTTTTTTGCATTTTTTATAGGAATGACTACAGCTACGCCTGCTCGTGGAAGAGGGAAGAACAAGCAATTTTGGAAAGATGAGGAGGTTGAAGCTTTAGTTGACACTTTGCAGGAACTAGTTGCTGATCCTTTATGGAAAGTGGATGGTGGGTTTAAGAATAACTACATGGTCGAGGTGCACAAGATAATGCTTACTAAGATACCCAATTTCGATAAGGAAGTTGATCCTCATATAAACTCTAAGATAAAATGGCTACGAGATAAGTATAATCCAATTTCTGAGATGGTGATGTCAAGTGGATGTCAATGGGATGATATTGATCACAAAATCAGTTGTGAAAAACAGTGGTTTGATGAGTGGTGCTTGGTAAGAGCATCTAACCCCAATAATGATTTTACAATATATCTTCTACAATATTAGCACATTTTGTTAGTATATGTTCTACAATATTTCTTAGTATATGTTCTACAATATTTTGTGTTCTAATAAATTTATGCTGTACATTTTTCTTTAATACAGAGTCACAAAAATGCAATTGGATTATGGAATTTCAGATTCCCATATTTGCAAAAATTGGACTCCGTATGGGGGAAAGATAGAGCCACAGGGGTTATAGCTGAAGATGTAGCTGATGCAAGCACTAATTCTAATTACCAAAAGAATAAGATCGTGTGTTCTTCTTCGGATAGTGATGGTGAACCTGTCATGATCTCTACTGCACAAGGATCTCATGTTATTCCAACAAGCAACTGTGGAGCAAAGAAGCGCAAAAAACTTTCACAAAAAAAGGAAAGTCTACACAAGAAAAAGAAGTCAGCAACATTTCAACAAAAAATTGATTCAAGGTTAGATAACTTTACATCAAAGTTTGAGTCAATTTGCACTCAAATGGCAACACAATATGCTGATGTCACAAATGCATTAATTATGGATTCTAAATCTGAATCACTAACTGATGAGAAAATGTAAGAAGTCATTAATGAATTAATCAACTTGGGATTATCTCCAATGGATATTGGTAAAGCTGTTGAAGTTTGCTGCAAGGATTCTACCAAAGTACAAGTTATGTTTGCTTTGCCAAGTCATTTAAGGTGTTCCTTTGTGCTTGGATTCCTTTATCCATCTCCAAATCAATGAATCGCGAATCATATTTATTTTGCTTTATCAAACTTTTGTAAGTAATATGAACTTAAGATGCACTCTAACCAAATTATTTTGTACTAGTTGGTTATTTTGTAGATAATTGGTTAACTTTATTTTTGTAAGTGATGTGAACTTAGGATGGAAGATAATCAAGTTGTTTGTACTAATTTGGTATTTTGGTAGCTCTATTATTGTATTTAGATGACACAAACACAACTTGTAATCCTTGGTTATCCTGCATCATTTGAGTCCCTCATATAGTATTTATGTTTGATAATTTTTTTTATCTACTTATTATTTTTTCTTGTCTTCTGTTTAGTTTATTATTTATACTCATTTATATTTATTTTCAATGATATGAAACATAGTTAATAATAAAAATAGAATGATAATATTGTGATCATTGAAATAATGGTCATATTCTACTTATGAACAGTGAACATTACTTCATGTTCTATTTCATAAATAAATTATCATTAAAATAATGTTATTTTTTAAAAATTAAAAATGAAGTTAGTTGATTCCATTTCTATGAATTCTAGAATAACCAAACAAAATCAATGGTTATGATAGTGATTACTTTATATCAACCAAACAAAATATTTTTTAGGAGTATATCATTCCATTCCTTACTACTATGATTGTTATTACTATTGTCATTACCGAAGGGTGACATGGTATACATTTCTTGGGAGGCGCGCTTCAATCGGTTCTAAGGAAACCGACTGGAGAGGACGGTAAAAAGAGGTTGTAATGGTGTCTTTCGATTGGAATTGAATAATTTTTATGCGTTGGACTGTGGTTTTGCTTTTCGGGAGTAGGGGCCTCGAACTCCAACAGCTTCTGGGATGGCAGTGGCAAGCTAGGCTTTGAATTTCTGGTGGAAAGCTCCAACGGTCGAGCTACTCTGTGTTGGTCATGGCTATTTACTGGCGAGAACGGTTGTTTGCAGTGGTGGGCTTGAGCTGCTGATTGTGAGTTTCATGCCTTGTCAATAGCGACGACGACTGCGACACTAGGCTTCAAACGTGATTAGGCGGTTGTGCTTGTTGGTGGTCCTCCAATGTCAGAGCAGCTTCAATTCTTCTCTCTCCGGCGAACTCCATTAATTTCGGTGTGCAAAGGCTTCTTCTTCTCAATTTCGACAATGGCGACTTCAAGGCTGTCTGTGGCCATAGCTCAGAGCTTCAATTCAAAGCTGTTGCTGAGACTTTAAATTATTGCAACTAGTAATTTATATACATATATATATAAACATTGGAATATGTTTATATATATATATGTATATATGGAGAGAGAAATTGTGAGTGGGTGGTGGGTGAGGGTGGGTGGAAGGCAAGCTTATTAGAAGGCAGAGAATATATAGTGAAATTAAGAAAGTGAGTTTGTACTACATGGATGGTAGATATACTGCATTATTTGAAGAATAGGTAGATTGATCAGTTTGTCCAAGATGAACCTACTGATTGACATGCCAACTTACGTGATTATGTATTCTCCAGTTGGTGGTTAAAATACCGATGGTATCTAAATTCATAATCTCATCAAATTTTTTTCCTATTTTGATTATTTATTTAAAAAAACTCATTATTTAAATAAATTTGCCTAAATTTAGGTTGATTTTAAATTGTGATATAATTTAAATAAAATTATGACTCGGGATTTTGGCGACGGTGACAAACGTCAGACAAGAGTAGGGTGGGTCCCATAAAGTTATGATTGGTGTTCACAATTGGTATGTTGGTTTCCACGCTGAGAGATGTTGGTCAACAATGGCACGTGAGTGTGCCAGAAATCGTGAGTTGCATTCACGATTGATGCCCCATTTTTTGCTCCCCTTACCAAATTCTCTTGATTTGCAAACTTTCTTGAATTTCAGTGTTTAACTGTTGATGAAAATAATTGTGAGCTGATGGATAGAGTAAATGTAGTCCTAATCTCACTCACATTATATATACCACTCTATTCACAAACATATTTATACTAAACTCAGTATATTCTCACAATAAACATATCATCCCAAATCCTCACTGCAAAAATTCAATTCCAAACTTTATATAGTACTCCCTCCATCCCACTATAAGTTGCTCATTTTGTCATTTTCGTCCGTTCCACTATATGTTGCTCATTTGCTTTTTTTACTTTTTTTGAAAACTGATATTCACTTTATTATTATTATTTTCAATATTTTTTACAATATTCCCATTACTTTTTCACTTTTCTCCATCATATCACCTACACTATATCACTATTTTATATTCTTCTTAATATTTTTACAATATTCCCATTACTTTTTCACTTTTCTCCATCATATCACCTACACTATATCACTATTTTATACTCTTCTTAATATTTGTGTCAAAAAGTAAGGAGCAATTTATAGTGGGACGGAGGGAATATCTACTTTAGTTTTTATAAAAAAAATTGAGTGAGGTTAGTGGTAGAGGCATTTACTCTATCCACAGCCCACAATTAAACACGGTCAATACTGCAATTTCGTAAATCAAGAGAGTATGATTGAGGGCGCTCATATTGAGGCACGAATCGTGAACAAGAGTCATGAATATCAGTGCAAACATGAATGCAACTCACATTTTGTGGTTCCAACTTAATTCATCCATAAATTAACCGATAAGTTAACAGACAAAATTAATGCATTCAAGCAAATTTTGGAGAAATCTAGGAGAGGCGTGTTGGGCGTGAACTTCAAGAAACTAATTGTTCTCCGCCCTTGCCAGAGTTGTGTCTGTCTTACTGAAAAATTGCAAGATGTGACCGGTGGTCACGATTCTCTTTTCAAATGTGATCTACTGATCTTGAGTCATGATTTTGTTTAAAATCATAATACAATTCAAAATCATCCTAAAATCATACACACAAAATTGAGAATGCAATAATTGAAAAAAAAAATCCTGGATAATGAGATAATTGAAAATTTTATTTGACTTTATTTGATTAATTCAACATATATCTTGTGTGAGACTATCTCATAACATGAGACAAATCACTTATTAACAAAAAATACTCATTTATTTCTTAAAATAATAAAAACTTAAATATGTGGAATTTTAATTTTATTCCATCCTACCTTAAAAAATGAGCGGGAGTACTTGTTTTCCGAAATGGGAAAGAATACTTACTCAGTTACTCCTATTAATTTTACAGCTTATCTTTCTACTATATTCCAACTAATAAAATTGCTGTGCATTCTTATCATAAGTGGTTTCGTGGTGTAGTTTGTTATCACGTCAGTCTAACACACTGAAGGTCTCCGGTTCGAGTCCGGGCGAAGCCACTCTTTTTGCGCGTTTAGAAGTTTTTTTTTTCCTTTATGTCTCTAGAATATAATGAGAACTTCATTTGATAACACTTTAAAATACAGTTTAGTTTTTTAAAATGCATGTATAAAAATCAAAGACATATAATTCGACAATCAACATATATGAACTACAAGTAAAAAAATAAAAATGATAAGAAAAAAAAATTAACATAATAATAACAACTTTCAAACGAAAATATATTTCAATTATCACATCTTTCACAATCTAACCAATCTAATTAATGGACATCTAATCTCTCTTGACGTGCCTAATACACAAAATGCTTAATTAGACTATAATCGAGTAAGTGATGATCACCTAATACCAAAGCACTAGAACTGTCTAGGCCGATTTCTGGATCACCATATATATATATATATATATATATATATGTATATTGTTTAAGTCTACATAAAGATCCACTGATCTAGCCTCCCTACATTGAATGCATGGTTGTCCAATATTTTGTTGTCTTGAAAACGAAGCTGCAGCTTGGGAGTTTTCACCGACAAAGACCATGCTTTGTTCATATTGATGTTGTGATCATGAACACATGTCGACTTGTTCCTATGATCTTTAGATTTGTGGAGTGCACAGCTGCAATTCCTATGATATGGCCTTCGTTCTTTCTGCATTTCCCACGTTGATACCGCGGACCCTCCATTAAGCCATCGAGACAACACATCCTCTGCCACCGTGTTCATCTCTCTCTCTCTCTCTTGATGAGAATTGACTGAGGACTTATATTATATATAGATTGAATTGAACCAATAATTGTGGAGATCCAGAATTGGGATACCTTGGTGAGAAAAACAACAGCACAACGGTCTCTCCACTAACTTTTGTACGTATCCCATATATTGTCACTTTCAGATTTCTTGTTTAAAGGCATAGATTCTCACATCATGTTTTTGTCTATACCTAACAAAATAAGTATATACTTCCTCTCCCTTGTCCAAAACACACACACGAATCAAGGAAAAACTTAAATAATTGTGAAATTATATAATGAAATAAAGAAAAGAGTATTTTATTAATTTTTTATGAATATAATTAAGTAAGTGTAAAATATAAAATACTTTTTTTAAGTGTGTGAAAATAGAGTTGAAACGTCCAAATAAGAAATGCAAGTGTAAAAATAAAAATGCGACACAAAGAGTATATAATTATCGATGAGTGTGTCTTGAGTGCACTTGAGTGCATACCATGCATTCTTAATAATCAATTTTAAAATTAATTTTGACTAATCCATATTCAAGAGTGGGCAAGTTAAAATTAAAATTAAATTTGGATTTAAATTCAAAATGCATATTCACTTGGTGTACCCAAAATTTTGTTACTGTGGATTGCATAGATTTAATGAGAAATCTTGAGTGGTGAGATTTAGAATTCAAGGATATTTGAAATGATTTATATGTAATTAGGAGCTTATAAAATTTTAAGATGAGTTTTACAATATTTATAGGCTGTAAAAAAAAAATTGAATTCGGATATTTTAATTTATTTTCCTACAATATCTCAACCCACCCCGGTCACCACCACACTCCCCCACATCTATCCTAACATAAAAAAAATAACAAATATTTATTTTATATTATATATTAAAAATTTTATGATACATTAATATTAAAGAACTTATTAGTTAAATATTTTAGTAACTTAAAAATTATTAAAAATAATATTTTTAAGCTCTTAAAAAAATCATAAAACGGTAGAGTGTATAAGATGTTTAAAATAATTTTAAGCTACTTAATCAACAAAAAATCACTAAGCTAAAATGTTTTATTTATGGAATCGGTTTTCAAGTAAGGTGAGACGGAGTTTTATTCTCTATATTCTGATTATATAATTGAAATGTTCAAGTAAGGTGAAATGAAAGAAAATATTTGTGAAGATGAGGGAATATGCCCCTCCTTATATTATTAGTTGAATATAGCCTATAGGCCCTTTTAGACCATTCAATATTTTTTTCTTCACTTCAAATTTCACGACTAAATGGGCCACCCATTTGATTGCGGATGTTGTCGAGGAATGAGTCGTGAAAGGATTGTAATTGTAAATTAATGTATGTTGCCAAATAGTTGGGCATATAATTGCGAATGTAAAAAATATAAAATTTGAGATGAATATATATATAATTTTTTTATCAAGAACATGAAATTTGTATTCTCATAAGGAGTATAAGGGGTAGAATTGACAAACTAGTCGCTCTGGCCCAACATAAGCCTGCCTGACGGGCCAAGCTATATTCATAGGTTCAGCCGGAACAAGCTATTTGTAGATTAGGTCTGTAAAAATTGAGCTCAATTCAACTTAATCTAACTCACATGCTAATGTGTCACTCTAATCAATTTTTTTAATAACAAATTTTAAAAAGTTAAATACCAAATACATTGATACATAGTTTATCATACTTTCACAATCCACAAGTAATAAATAACAATATTAATATAAAATAAAATAAAAACTACAAGTTAGAACATAAATTAAAAAGAAATAAATGTCCTTAGTCATACAATATCAAATAAGTAGAGCTATAACAGTCAAAAACACAAGGGTGGTTTCCTACTGGATTCCTCTTAGGGCTCATTTGGTTCGTAAGATAAAAGTATTTATCCGTAAAAAACATGCATATTTTTTGCGGATAGATATTTTTATCTTACGAACCAAATGAGCCCTTAGTGTTTTTGCTCCGAGCCCAATTACAAAAAATTGTTTCCTCCCCAGTGCAAACCTATTAAAAAGTACTACTAATATAGGTAATGTATGCTGGTCTGGGGTGGTGTACGAGAGTAACCATTATTGGGAATACAGGCTGTCCCATCTCACATTTCAAAAAATCTGATTCTCACTCTTCCCTATCACACTTTATTTTGAATAAATCACACCCTCTCACTCTTCCCTACCCCTCATTTCTCTCGCTTCTCTCTTCCCTCCCTCTCATTTCTCTCTATTCTCTATGACGATAAGGGTACGTTTGTTTTGGGATTATGGGGGCGTGGGAAGTCATGACTTTAAAATCCTGAGATGTGAAAATTTTGATGAATAATAAAAGTTTGTGTTTGTTTTGAGATTTTAGTAGGATAGAATGTTACTTTATATCAAATCAAAGTATGATAATAATTGATTTTATAGTTATAATAATAGGTATAATAGATATTTTATGAGTGTTGTATTAGAAAGAGTAATAATAGGTTTAATAGGTATTTTTAGGTGTAGATTGAGTTTGGGATGTGAAATCCGGATGTTACATCCCAAACTCGTGTAGAGACGTGATCACAAAGTCCTACGTCCATCCGTTCTAGTCCCAAAACAAACATACCCTGATGGATTTTGACGGTGATGGCCAGTTGCAGAAATTTCTCCACCAGAATTCAAGCTCAGTCGCCGGAATTTCTGTCCCATGTTCTCGCAAGCTCCCGCCGTGCTGCAAGAAGCCCAACAGCCATATCTCAGTGCGCCGGAATTTGCAGCAGCACCTGTACTCACAAGTAAAAAAAAGTAGGCCCGTCCAACACGCCACACGCCCAGACCGTCGACGAGCTCTATTTCGCCGGAATCTTCTTACCGTCCACTGCAATCTCGCCATCAATCGCTGGAATTGTAGCAGCCCCAGCCCACCGAAGCTCCACCAGATTTCTCAGGCGACGGTTCGCGAAGCCACCGACGGAATTATTGTTGTTCCCTTTTGCTCCCTGTCGCCAGTTCATTTGGTTTGGAGTTCGCGAAGCTACGCAGAGCTTTTCTTTACAATTTGGGGGTTTGACTTGGGGTTTTCATGGCAATATTTTGGGTTTCTTGCATTTAATGCTGTGAAGCCCTAATTTTGGTTCTCATTTCTTCAAACAGATGCTTACAGGAATCATATTCTTCTCAACCAGATTTGTTTTTTTTCTTAGATTTGTTTGCCAAAAAAATTTGTTTTTACTGGAATTAGGGGTGTGCATAATTCGGTTATTAACCGAAAACCGAACCAAAACCGAACCGAAATATGAATTCGATTCGGTTACCGTAATATTCGGTTCGGTTTCAATTATCATTTTTTTATAATTTCTGTATTCG
This sequence comes from Prunella vulgaris, assembly GCA_026898435.1. NCBI lineage: Eukaryota > Viridiplantae > Streptophyta > Magnoliopsida > Lamiales > Lamiaceae > Prunella > Prunella vulgaris. The sequence continues at coordinate 138,433 of JAPKLY010000286.1, read as the reverse complement.
GTTCGGTTCGGTTAATAACCGAAATAATTTCGGTTAACCGAAATCCGAACCGAAATTATTATACATTTAATAAACATTAATATATATATTTAATAAATAATATTTATATTTATTAAATAAATAATATAATATAAAAAACATAAACCTAAGTAAGTATAATATAAATATTTAATAAATAAATAATATAATTATATTTAATAAATAAATAATATAATATAAATAATATTTATATTTAATTCGGTTATTTCGGTTATAACCGAAATCGAACCGAAAATTTTGGTTCGGTTTCTGTTTGGTTTTACATAAATTTGGTTCGGTTTCAGTTACTTTTACCTCATTTCGGTTCGATTTCGATTTTTTTTTTAATTCGGTTCGGTTCGGTTACTTAACTGACCGTTGCACACCCCTAACTGGAATCATATTCTTCTCTATCTCTAAGTAATGTCTCTTCTCTTTCTTTCAACAATAGTTTTTTTTTTTGTATTCAAATCTTCAACAATGGTTTTTTTTTTTTTACGTTGTCTTCGTAGAAGTTGTAGCTATCAATGGTGTCAGAAATGCGTATAGAAATGGAATATGGACAAGACTCCTTGAAACATTCAAAACTAGCTTATATTATATTCAAATTTTCATGAATTTTCTTTTTTAATGAATTTTTACATTATTCATGTTATGTGAATATGATGAGAATCACAACCGTAATATTAATTCTCGGCTCTGCCGCGGGCCAGCAAGCCAACGAAAATCGCAAATAATTGCTAATAAGAATCAATATATTACTCAATATATTTCTCCAGTTACATCCAGCGATTCTTATACAACTTGAAAAGATATTCTAATCCTAACCTCTTGCAATACTATAGGAAGTAATATATGAAAAGCCTGTAAATACGAATCAAAGATATGAAAGATAAATACAAATCTCAAGATATGAAAGATAAATACGAATTAAAGATATGAAAGATATTGGCCTTAAATCTTAACTGCTCGATTCTTCACTCGGTTTGGGCCTGGGCTTGGCCTGTCTTCTTCAGTTTGGCCCGCCTCGCTCGATTATACGCGTTCTTGAGTTCGCGACCTTCATCCGTATCATTCCCGTCCCCTTCAAGATTGACCTTGTCCTCAAGGTCGAACTCTGGAAATCGCTCAAGCATCGTTGCCAGATTTTCCCATGTTGCCTCCTCCATCGGAAGTGTCTCCCATTCAATCAGAACTTCCCATCTAAAACGTCCACTTCTTTTCACCTTGCGATATTCAACAGCCCGGTATGGTCGCAGAACCAATTTCCCATGATCATTTACTGCAGGCACCTTACCCATGACTTCTTCCCCTGAACCTATCCTTCGTTTCAATTGTGAAATATGGATAACGGGATGGATGTGTGCCTCATCTGGAACCTAAAGACGATACGCCACCTCCCCTACTCTCTCAACAATTTGAAAAGGTCCATAGAATCGGCTGCTCAGCTTGTACGTGGCCTTGTTCGAGATTGATTGATGTCGGTATGGACGGAGTTTAAGATAGACCCAGTCACCCGGTTGAAACTGGTCCTCGCGATGACTTCGATCATGTCTCATCTTCATTTGGTTAATGGATTTGGCTAGTATCTCCTTCATTTCTCGCAGCTGCATGTCCCGTTCAAATAATTTTTTGTCAACTTCGGCATTTGGCGACTCGCCGAATGAGTAACTTACCAGCTGCGGAGGCGTCCGGCCATAAACCAATTCAAAGGGGGAATGTTTAGTTGACGCATGAAATGTGGTATTGTACTAGAATTCCGCCCATGGAAGAAATTCTTCCCATCGCTTTGGATTCTGGTGAACAAAGCAACGTAAATATTATTCCAAAATTTGATTCGTCACCTCTGTTTGCCCGTCGGTTTGAGGGTGGTATGCCGAGCTCATGGCCAACTTTGTTCCCTGCATTTTGAAGAATTCTTTCCAAAAGTTTCTTACAAAAACTCGATCTCTATCCATCACGATTGAGCGAGGAATCTCATGCAAACGTATTATGTATTCTGTAAATAACTTTGCCACTGACTTTGCTGTGTAAGGATGGACCAAAGGAATAAAATGTGTGTATTTTGAGAGTCGGTCGACCACCACTAAGATCCCATTGTACCCATTCGATAGTGGCAACCCTTCAATGAAGTCCATTGTGACATCTTCCCATATTCGTTCTGGAATCAGCAGCGGTTGCATCAACCCTGAAGGCTTTCTTGAATCACTTTTAATACGCTGACATGTGTCGCATTGCATGACGTGTTGATGGACGTCATGTTTCATGCCTTGCCAATAAAACGTGGATGCAAGCCGAACCCACGTCCTATAAATCCTGAGTGACCACCCATTTTTTAGTCATGAAAATGTTGCAGTAGTTGTGCCCGCAAATTTTCTTGCTTTGGTACCCAAACTTTCCTTTGTACAGCAGTAAGCCATCCCTCCATTCATAATCCTCAACCTCCATATCCTCCTGTTCCAGTGACGTGCGAATCTGGCGCACTTCTACATCTCCTTCGGTGGCTGCCCGTATTTCATTCCAAATTGGCCAGATAGGCCATGTTATAGCACATATCATCGTTCCGTCTTCCCGTCGCGACAAGGCATCCGCAACTTTATTCAATCTCCCCGGTCGGTACACTATTTTGAAATCAAACCCCATGAGCTTGGCAACGAATTTCTGCTGTTCGGGTGTTATAATTTGTTGCTCCAACATATGCCTCAACGGCTGCTGATCTGTAACGATTTTAAACCATCGTCCCAGAAGGTAGGGTCTCCATAATCTAACCGCTTCGACAATCGCCATCATTTCCTTCACATATACGGACCACTCCAATTTCTTCACTCCCAAGGTCTTGCTCATGAAGGCTAGAGGTCGATCCTCCTGTACCAATACCGCCCCAATGCCGTAGTCGTTGGCGTCGGTGTGCACTTCAAAGGGAATATCGAAACGTGGAAGGGCTAGTATCGGGGTTTTAGTCATCACAGCCTTCAATTTTTCAAAAGCAGTTTCACTTTCTTCCGACCACTTGAATCCTCCTTTCTTGGTCATGTTCGTTAAAGGGCGTACAATGGTCCCATAGTTTGCTACAAACTTACGGTAATACCCGGTTAGGCCTAAAATCCCCTCAGTCCTTTAAGATTCTCAGGTTTCGGCCAGTTCTTCATAGCTTCTATCTTAGATTGATCCACGCTCACGCCTCTTGAGGAAATAATATGGCCTAGATAATCTATGGACTCCTTTCCAAAGTCGCACTTGGATGGCTTGATGTAGAATTGATGTCGGGCTAATATAGTTAACACTTCACGTAAGTGTTGTATATGATCATCCCAATCCTTCAAATAGACGAGTATGTCATCGAAGAAAACCAATACAAACTTCTGAAGATGCTTGCAAAAAATATCGTTCATTGCACCCTGAAAGGTAGCGTGTGCATTGCACAGGCCGAATGGCATGATCAGGTACTCAAAATGCCTATGGTGTGTGTGAAATGCGGTCTTGTGAATATTCTCCTCGGCCAGCCTTATTTGGTGATATCCTGCCCGTAAATCCAGCTTAGAAAAATATGTTGACCCCCTATTTCGTCCATCATGTCCTCAATCGTTGGAATTGGATATCTATCCTTCACCGTTGCTGCATTCAGCGCCCTATAATCTGTACAAAATCTCCACGATCCATCCTTCTTTTTTACGAGTAATACGGGTGATGAAAATGGACTACTGTTTGGGCGAATCAACCCATTTTGTAGCATCTCATGAACCTATTTTTCGATCTCCTCTTTCTGAAAATGTGCGTATCGGTAAGGATGTACATTAACTGGTTGAGTTTCATCTTTGAGTGGGATGTGATGGTCGAATGATCTTTTGGGTGGAAGGCCCTTTGGTTCAGTGCTGATCTCCTTAAATTCTTCCAGTAATTCTGCGATGTTGGGGTGCATGTGCTCCGTGTTGTTTTGTTCCAGTTTCTAATGCTCTATTTGTACGGTATAGCATTGGGCTCCCATCCCAGTCGCCACATCCGCTCAATGCTCTTCACTCCTACCTCTTTCAATTGATTATCAGCCTGTGATTTCAACGTTACAATCTCATGTCCCAACTTGAAACTCATTGTTCCCTTTCCATAGTCCGTCATTACCTCTCCCAGATCTCCCAGCCATTGTACACCCAAAACTACGTCTGGCCCAACCAATGGTAACACAAATAGATCGACTTTAATCTCAACTCCCTGTAATTTAATCGGTACTCCTTCATATAATATTTCACATGTGAGTCCTTCCCCACTGGCTACGCTCACGTTGAAGGGTTCGACCATAGTTGTGGTTAGCTGTAATTTTTGAGCGACTTGGGGATTGATAAAGTTATGGGACGACCCACTGTCGACCAAGACCACAACCCTTCGTTTTTTAATCCATGCGGATAACCTCATGGTTCTAGGACCGTGCACCCCTGAAATAGCATGTACCGAGACCTCTGCATTTCCGCCCTCCATAGTTTCGTCATGCTCCTCTTCCTCTTCATTATCCGACTCCATTGGCTCAATAAGAAAAGTCTGTCTAGTCCGACACCTATGCCCGGGCATAAACTTCTCGTCACAATTAAAGCATAATCCCTTCTCCCGCCTTTTTTGTAACTCCTCCCAGGGTAATCGCTTCACTCCTAGTGGAATATTTTTTATTGTTGGATTCGTCGACACAGTGGTAGTGTGTGTGCTCCCGCCTTTATGTTCTCCCCAACTACTGTCTGGTTTCCTGACATCTGTACGTGCACCCTTTCGTGTGATACCCAAGTGTTCATCCCTTATCCTGGCTATATCTATGGCTTCTAAATACGTCTTAGGTCGAAAGACTCGTACCTCCGCTGCAAGATCGGGTTTCATACCTCCAATAAATGAGCCAACTAGTGCTTTTTATGGCCAATCATGGACACGGCTAGCCAACTTTTCAAACTCCTTCTGGTATTCCCTCAGATTACCGATCTGTTTGATATGGGATAGAGCTTCGTCGTAGTCTGTATATTCCGATGGCCCAAACCTTGCCATCAACTCCTTTTCGAACTCCTTCCACCGTAGTATCCCCCTTTTTTTGTGGTAGACCCTACTGATCCACTGCCACCACATATTTGTCTCACCTTCCAAATAGTAAACCGCGTATTGCACCCTTTCATCTCGCTCAATTTCATTAAGTGCGAAATATTGACTAACCCTACTTAGCCACGAAATAGGGTCTGTCCCGTTGAATGTTGGGCACGTCAATTTTGGACAAAATCTCTGTCGTTCGTCTCCTCTCTGTTCTCTTAATTCGTCCTCTGTCGGTTGACAAGTGGGGTTGATCTCTGCCTCACCTCCATCCGTTTCTGAGCCCTCTGAAAATCCGGACGTCGAACTATCTTTTTCGTTCAGACCCTTTTTCACCAATTGTTTCATCTATTGCCCAAGTTTTCCTATTGTTTGGATGAGCGCTTCAATTTTTCCTTCCATACTCGCTACCCCTGTTTCTATGGCTTCTGAACATGCTTCGAGTGATTCAATCCTATCATGATGAGTTCCTGCCATAATTGTGATTCTCGATTACCTCTCAACGAGAGAACCAATTGATGAGAATCACAACAGTCATATTAATTCACGGCTCTGACTCGGGCCAGCAAGCCAACGAAGATCGCAAATAATTGCTAATAAGAATCAATATATTACTCAATGTATTTCTCCAGTTACATCCAGCGATTACAACTTGAAAAGATATTCTAATCCTAACCTCTTGCAATACTAAAGGAAGTAATATATGAAAAGCCTGTAAATACGAATCAAAGATATGAAAGATAAATACAAATCTCAAGATATGAAAGATAAATATGAATTAAAGATATGAAAGATATGGGCCTTAAATCTTAACCGCCCGATTATTCACTCGGTTTGGCCCTGGGCTTGGCCTGTCTTCTTCAGTTTGGCCCGCCTCGCTCGATTATACGCGTTCTTGAGTTCGCGACCTTCATCCGTATCAGAATGTTATGACTTGCCCTGTTTCAAACACAAAATAACTTGCTCTTTTTTACTGAATTTTCCATTTTGATCATAGTGTTTTACTTTCTTCTTTTAATGAATTTTATATTTTTTGTGAGGATTTTTATGAACTTTTACTCTTTTTTTTTTTTACCTTGCTAGCTTCTGCGCTTATGAATATTTCATGATATAATTTTTTTTTCTAATTTTTTATTCTTGAATTAGGTAATTTCCTAATTGTATACAATGGTTTTCTTTTTCCTAAATTCCATAAATAATGTATACAATGGTTTTCTTTTTTCAGATTTTTTCGGGAGTTATTTTTTTATTTTTTATTCATTATTTGTCCCATAAAATATCAAACTATGAAATTTTTATTCATTATTTTTTAGATTTTTGTTCGGGAGGTACTTGAATTGTGTTCCCTAAATTTTTATTTCGGTAAACACTCCCATAAATATCTTTAATCCCATAAATATCTTAACTTCATAACAGTAAGCAATTTGAATTGAGACTTATCATTTTGAATTTTGATTAACTTCATATCTTAACACTCCCATAAATATCTTTACTCCCATGAATATCTTTACTCCTCTCATATCTCACCTATGTGATATATTTGATTTTGATTTGTCAATTATTTGATTTGAGTTGAGACTTATCAATTTGAATTTGAACTTTTCAATTATTTGTTTTGAACTTTTATTTTATTTTGGAACTTATGAATAATCCGTAAAATAAACTTAAAAAAAATATAAATTAAAAAATTATTGATTAATTTTATAAAAAAATGAGAGGAAATTGAATAAAATGAATTCATAAAAAATGAGGAAAAATGTTATTAGTAAAATTAACATTAAGTAATAATATATTTAAAATAAAAAAAGTTATAAAATGGTGGAAAAATGAATTCAAATAAATTCATAAAGAATATTATTTTAAAATTAAAATTGTAAGTAATAAAGTGTATATAAAATAAGAAAAAGAAAAAAATAATTATGGGGGTTGAATTGATTGCTGACTGATTTGATTGACAAATGAGAGAGATGGAATGGAGGAGAGGGGAGAGATAAATGAGAGTTGTTGGAATAAATTTATAATTGAACTTTAATAGAAAATGAAATAGAACGTTTGAACTTTTACTTTTATTTTTTGGAACTTGTGAATATTTCATTTTTTATAACTTACAATATAACTGAAATTCTAGTGTATTTTAATAAAATAATTATAATAATTATTAATTAAAATTATCCACAAATATTAACAAATTATTGCAATACTAAAAATATTAGAAAAATAAATAAAGTAATCCAATAAATTTAAGCACAAATATTGGAAACATAAAATTAAAATTAAACACAATTTATTCAATATAAAACTAAATGAGAAAACAATCTTTCAATATCATAACTACAAAAAATATAAAATAAAAATAGATAGAGGAGAGAGAAGATAGAAGATAAAGTGGAGAGATAAGAGAAAGAGAGAGGGAGGAGAGGATAGAGGAGAGAGAAGAGATGAGATAGAGAGGGGGACCGAAAATTAATGGTGTGAGGAGAGAGAAGAGAGGAGAGAGAAAAGAGGAGAGAAGAGCCACCGAAACTAAAGAGAAAGAAGGGGAATGTAGATGAGTTGACATATGAGAGAGAGGAGAGAAAAGAGAAGAGAGGTGGCACATGAGAGAGGAGATAGACTAGTACTTAATAGGGTATGGGTTGATGGGGATGTTTAACCTATATATATATATATATATATATATATATATATATATATATATATATATAGATGTGAAACTGGTAGTAAAATAAAGTAGTGTAGTGGGTTGAGGGTAAAAATGGGGAAAAGGTAGTACATGAGAGGCAATTTCTCAAAACACAATTCATAGCTTCATTAGTTAGATATATAGAACACATCTAAGAGAAAGACACCCTAAATTACTAATTTAAGATTACAATTTAAACACATTTGAAAATGTATAGAAAAAAAAACAAGAAACCCAAAGAATATTATTTATGAGAACAACAACTGCAATGGTGAAAAGAAGCTTTAAATTAGCTTGCTCTAATAGTCTAATACACGAAACGATGATTAATCAATTAATTGAGCTTTCAATTTTTATTTATTTAATAAGTTAAAATTCTATCTAACTAAATAATATGTCCGCAGTCCATCCACACCTAAAATATATAGAAATCTATTACTCCCTCTGTCCCACAGGAATTTGCACATTTTCCTTATTTGGACGTCTCACACAAATTTGCACACTACTTTAAAATGAAACATTGATTTGCGTGCACACTCACAAACATATATACATATTTACCCATATGTCACTACTCTATATATAAAACACATTTTCCTTAAAAAATATGACATCTCATAGGGTGCAAATTCCTATGGGACGGAGAGAGTATTACTTTTCCCAATACAATTTATTTTATACCATCAGAATTTTTGTTACACCCATTCATTCTCTTTCCTACTTTGTTCTTACACAATACATTAAAATAATATAAACTCAATTATTATTAAACATTAATTTAATATAAAGCAAAACTTTATCCTATCAAAATCTCAAAACAATACATGCTTTTACTCTTCATTAATTTTTTTACATCCAATAAATTTACCGTCATGACTTTTCATGATCACCTAAATTCCAAAACAAACAAACATAAGGAATTACATATTAATAATGGGCAATTTAAAAAAAAAATACTCACAACAAGCAATATCAAGATTAACTGCTTTCATCACTACAGACTTAGTGCTTGTTTGCAAACTCAACATAAAAAGTAAACGTGCTTATTTTTTAAAAAGAAGCACTTAAAACATGTTTTCAACAACTATTTTAAGTGCTTATTATTACTTTTGATCAAACAACAATTTTTAGCTTTTAACTTCTAGTTAAGCACTTCTACACATTCCCCGATAAAATAATACTCCCTCTGTCCCACAGGAATTTGCACACTTTCCTTATTCGGACGTCCCACACAAATTTGCACACTACTAAAAAAGGAAACATTGATTTACGTGCACACTCACAAACATATACACATATTTACCCATATGCCACTACTTTATATATAAAACACATTTTTCTTAAAAAATGTGTCGTCCCGTAGGGTACAAATTCCTACGGGACGGAGGGAGTACTCAATACTCTTTTTAGAAGCACTTCTTTTGCAAACACATTTTTCTTAATTATTTTTCAAAACCACTTAAATTTAAAACACTCCTTTTTTTTATTTTGCTACTAAAGTTACTTAATATCACTTTTTCAATTCTACTAGAAATTGCAAACATGCACTTAGTGTAAGAAAGAAAAAAATATAACCGAGGAAACCATATTCTAACTTTGACTACATCAAAGGCCTTTTTCGCTATTGGTACTTTTTCTTCAACGATAAATTAATTTTGACATTTTTAAATGGACCAAACCACCTTAAATCCACACAGTTGCAACAATTCTTTTACACGAAAACTCCCCCCCTTTCACTATTTAAAAAAAATTTAAGTCTAAATTAATAAGATGTATTTTATAAAATACCTAACGTATATCATTTATTAATATAGATCAGACCATACTTAGTAGGCATGTCATATATATGAGTAGGTCTCTCGTGCAATATTGCACGGTGCAATATAAGCTAAAAAAGGTAACTTTTGAAAATTCGCGGGTCACACTTCATAACCGGGTTATAACCCAAAATTCGCGGATTAATCTGAGATACAAAAAGCCCACAGCTCTAAAACCCTTGTTTCACAAAAATCAAATCAACGCCGCATTAAACATTCACTTACATTGGGCGATCGCCATGAAAACTCATTAATATTCAATTACAACGAAGAGAGACGAAGATGCTATAATTATTTTGTGTTAGTCTGTTCTTGTGTTACTGCATTGATCTTATTATGATACTACATGCATAAGTTTTTTATACTGCATGCATAATATTTTCATACTGCATGCATAATATTTTCATA
>JAPKLY010000286.1:109848-128442 GCA_026898435.1 Prunella vulgaris | reverse complement strand
ATACTGCATGCATAATATTTTCATACTGCATGCATAATATTTTCATACTGCATAATATGTATTACTATATGTTCAAATTTTGTATACTACAAGATATCATTTATAATACTACATACAGAAAATACATTCCACTATTATACTACATTAGTTACTTCACACTACTGCATGCATAATATTGTCATACTACAAGAAATATATTATACTACTATAAGAAGTGTATTATGTTACTACATACAAAAAACAAATTCCACTACCTCTACACCATGTTATTATACTACATTACTTATTTCATGCTACTACATACATGCAGAATTTTATGATACTACATCATGACTTTTTTTGTTACTACATGCAGAATTTTATGATACTACATCATGACTTTTTTGTTACTACATGCAGAATTTTATGATACTACATCATGACTTTTTTGTTACTACATGCAGAATTTTATGATACTACATCATGACTTTTTTGTTACTGTATTTCAAACAGAGCAGAACACAGACAAAAACCCTAAGAAACTACAAATCACTTAAAAAACATTGATCTACACTCACAAAAATATATTCACATGAACAAATCAAATGCAGCAACAGCCAACAAAATCAACAAACCAAGGAAATTTCGTATGAGAAAGATGTAATGAGATGGAAAATCGCAAACCAAGGAAGTTTCGTATGAGAAAGATGAGCAGAGAGTTTCGTGTGAGAGAAGGAAAGATTGCGCAAACCAAGGAAGTTCCTGAAAACCAATGAAAAACTGAAAGATAATAGGCGGTTTTTCAATATTTATATTAGATCCGTTTGTAAAATGGGTTAATTGCACGGGCGGGTTTTGTGCAATATTGCATACGAGTTTTTGTGCATATATATATATACACACAAAAACGCGTATGCAATATTGCACCATACCCGACCCGTGCAATATCCCCAAATGAAATTCGCGGATCCAATAAAATTATTAAGGAAAATTCTTGCCACTTCCAGAATATATACCACATGAACATATTTGTGCTACTGTAAGACAAAATGTGTGCTACTACATCTTAAAAAGTTAATTTTTTGTACTTTTAAAGTAACTATAAGAATAATATGTATTTTTACAAGAACAAATATGTGTTTCTTAATTTATTTTTCATTTTATTATTAATGTTATGTTGATAATATGTTGTTAATGTAATAATACCTTACATGTGTTATTATCTTGCCTCTCTCAGAATGTATACCACATGAACTTATGTGTGCTACTGTAAGACAAAATGTGTGCTACTACATCTTAAAAAATAATAATTTCTATAAAAATTAATAAATATTTATGAAAAATGAATATTTTTTCTTATAATAATACACATATTGATCTTACATTGTATTAACATGTTTGTTTTCTACAAAAACAATTAAATATATGTAAAAAAACAATATTTGTTCTTATAGTAGTACATATTTGACCTTATAGTTGCATAAATTTACTCATACAGTATCACCAACTGGAAGCGAAAATCCTGAAATTTGAAAATTGCCCAAATCCGACCCGACCCGTTCAAGATCCGTGAATTTTGTTACTTTGACCCTATTGACCCGCGAGTTTTCAAAATTTTACATTTTTGGCATATATTGCACCGTGAAATATTGCACGGGAGACCTACTCATATATATATATATATATATATATATATATGCAAGGTTTGAAATTTCGGAAATTTGATGGTACCGATATGGAAATTCACTTGAACGATTATTTTTCCAAAATTTCGGTCAAATTTCGGGAAAATATCGAAAATTTTGGGAAATTTCGGTTACTATATCGATATTGGTCCAGGGTAATTCAAAATGTGCAGATTATCGAGAAATATCGTGGAAATTTCGGTAATTTATCGGTCAAAATTTCGGGAAATAATTTTTTTTTTTCAATTCTCAATCCTCGGGACTTGGTACCATTATTGCTTAGACCAAGATGGTCTTTCTTCTTTTACATTTGAGGCTCATTTTGGTATTAGCTGTGTAATATTCAATAATTATGAACAATTGTTGTATCGTTTTATATTTTTTACGTTTTTTTTTTTTGATATGTTTGTTGTAAGACTCTCATTTTATTGAGATTTTAAGTTCAATTAATGTATTAAGACTAGTAATAATATTGTCTAAAATTTCATGTTAAATTTCCATTATTTTAATGAAATTTCCGTGAATTTTTTATTTTTACCGATATATCCATAAATTCAGGGTACCGATATTTCCGTCGATACCGATATTTTCATCCTTGTATATATGCTATTCTCGTGTAGCCTAATTTATTTCAATTCCTAATTATGATAATTTTTGTGTTGCTTGTGATACTATTGAATGTTGTCAATCACACTATCAACGTCCTTTCCCACAACTTTTACCTTAATTAGTTTTCGAATTGTGTATATATAGAATGCACATGCCTCTTATTCTTTTTAATATATACTATTATCTTCGTCCCATTAAGAACCTGTGAACTTTTTCTTATTTTTTTACGCCTCACAAGAACTTGGAGATCCAAAAAAATAAAAATTTTTAATAAATTTTCACTCTCGCAATATCTACATATTTATACAAATTGTCATTACTTTTTTTTTTGGCTCACACTACACCCAATCCAACTAACTTCTTTACTTTTTATATAAAATTTTACTAAATTATCTCTCAAAATACAAATTTTTTTTATTTTACTTTTTTCTTAATTTGTGTGCTTCTCCTCTCTTGTAAATTGCTATGAGATGGAAAATTTGACTACATGCTTTGTATAATCCATCGAAAAATTTGTTATTTCAAATCATCGACAATACATTTTTATGATTTGATTTTTGCTAGGATGAGAATTAATTAATATTCCATTTTAAACTGATACATGGATTAAGATCATTGGTGCAGTAAAAATGTCACATATACTAAATGAGTTCTTCTCAATAATATATTCCTTCAAAAGTTACATGATTAAAAATATTGAATTGAGATATATAGTGATATTGTCGACATAAATTAATGTATTACTCCCTCCGTCCCATAATTGTTTTCACACTTTTCTTTTTCGTTCGTTCCACAATTGTTTTCACACCCTATAAATGGAAACTATTACTTTAACTTTATCCTCACAATCCAACTAATATCATTATTTTAATAATATAACTTTACACAACACTCTATTTTTCTTAAAAATTGTGCCATTCCAGAGGTAAAAACACTTTTGGGACGGAGGGAGTATATAACATGTATATAAGATTGGCATCAGATGACTATACCAATTCGGACAGCACTAGTGCAACATGACTCGCACATGAAGAAATTTAGGGGCAGCACTAGTGCAACATGACTCGCACATGAAGAAATTTAGTGCATGCATCCTCTCCAAATTGTGACATTTACATTATACTTTTTGTCCCTTGCTATAGTGTTTTTATGTTGAATAGGTCTCTTATGCACCAGTTATACCGTGCAATTCAAGTTCATTTTTAAAAAATTGCACAATTTATTACTGAAAAATTACACAAATTATTATTGAAAAGTTATACCATTAAAGATACACTTTTCAGTAATAACATGTGTAACTTTTCAGTAGTATTTTGTGTAACTTTTTAAAAATAAACTTGAATTGCATAGTATAACTGGTGCATACAAGACTAAACCTTTTATTTTTATTAGTTTAATATGGATATTAGTGTGCGTATATATTTATTTTATCCCAAAAATTGGTCTCGAGCTTTAAAACAATGTACCAACGGATATGTGTCCTCCTTTTATGGATCATTATAACATTTCTATTTTTGTAATAAGTATAGTTTTTTTTTTTTTTAATTCGAAAGTAACATTCTTTCGCAAACGCAAATAGAATTGAGAATGTCATTCAGAGATGATGGAGGCTCGACCCAAAATAGAATTCCTAGCAAACGAATGTGCCATATTAAATTAAAATTACGTCTAACAATAATTTATTCAAATAAAAAAATTCAAAAAGTAAATTCTTAGCCAAACTAATATAAACCCCAAAAGTGAATATAATAGTTCCATTGCCGTTTACCGTACTGTAGACTTGTTTTGCATCCATTTTCACCACCACCACCTTTGAAAAGACCACGGACCGCTTGGTTGGGGGCAAGGATGAAAATATCCCGATATTTCCTTGATATATCAACGATATATCAATTTTTTGTAATCACTGATATCGATATTGGGTAGAAACGATATTTCCATAATATTCATTAAAAAAATAAAAAATATCGATAAATATCGGTCTGTAATATCGATATCCCTTATTTTTTCCACAAATTAAACCAAATATCGTTAGATAACGAGTTAATATCGAAAGATATCGAGGAAATATCGATGAATTTTGAAAAAAATTCCAAAAAATAGTGTATATATTTAAATTTGTCACAATTATAAAAATTATTTAAATTCTTTTGTTAAATTTATGTATTAAATGTTTGCTCTTAAATTTTTTATCGATATCTATTTATCCATCGATATTTCCATAATTTTAAGACCTCGATATTTCCACCTATACCGATATTTTCAACCTTGATTGGGGGTAATGAGGGTAGAGAATGGTAATCAATGTAGATTAATGAGAATTCATTCTCATTAGTAGTGTTTGATATTATTTATTATACATGAGTGAGATCATAAAAATAAATTAAAAAAAGAATAATCACCAGTTACATAGTTATTATCCCAATAATAATACTCATTATCATTCTCATCTTAAATTTATAACAAGCGCTCTCTAAGTTTCTCACCACTTCAAACCTTCAACTACATCCAACGCCTCTCCGTCCTCGACTCTCATTAGGCCCACCATTTTCGTGAACTCCCTACTATAATCTCTTAGTAACATACTCCTCAGTATCATAAAAATACATCTACATTGATCTTAACATAACTGCCCGTCTCCTCAATACAATCCAATGTCTCATACAATTTCACTCGTAAACTTTGTTCATACTATGAAATTAATATCATTGTATATTCTATTGACATCATTAGTATAAAATATTTAGGGTCACTTACATATTGGTTCAAAAAAATCACTATATTTACAAATTGTTGGTTCAAAAAAATTTGCACGGAAGTTTTTTTTTTTTTTTTTGCACGGGACCAATATGTAATTTTTGTCAATTTGTTGAACCATTTTGTATTTTTCCCAAATATTTATTGTATCAATAAATACATATTGATAATATTGATGATATATATAATGATATAAATTTTATGAATAAGTTATCGGGACAGCTAGGACAATTGATTGTATATTCAAGCCGATCTAGATAATTATACTGATACAAGAAGATTATTTTCCAGTTTGACAAAAATTAAAAAAAATTATAGAGTTGGATATGATGATCCACCACACAATTACATTACCAAAAATTTATTATTTTCAGAACTCACATTTAAATTCATATATATAATGTAACATCTAAAAAAAGAAGGGTCAAACACATGTAGGTTTATTCCTACGAACCCTCCTACAAATTAGTATAAAAACTTTTTAAGCATTACAAGTAAGTCTAAACTACATATTTTTCCTAATCTCACATAAGCGCGTGAACCACCATGAATGTGTGATTACTTTTTCTATAGAAAGAGAAGCAGTCATATATTTCACATCCCAAACCCGCCCCTCCCCCTCTGTCTCTCTTCTCTTAATTTCAAAATTCAAATACCACCGTCCTCAAATCTCCCGTTGTCGTCTTTCCACCGCGGTGTGCCTCCACTCACATCAGCGCTGCCGACTTCAAAGGCCGCCGCTGACAATCGCTGCCCGCATCTCATCGGTTTCTACTGTAGGTGAGTCTCTCACACTATTAAAAGATTAGGGCAATCAACAATCTTTTTCTATTTTTAACAAATCACGACAACCTCTTTCCAATTTTCTTTCCGAAACCACTGTTTTCTGCCATCTCTTTATTGATGGAGCGTAGAGTCGTTCGTTGGAAATCCCACTCTCTGGTGATTATCAATTCTGGTTATAGGTTTTACTACTGAGTTTCAATTTTGCAGATGGGGGATATCAACGCCAAGTTTGGCCGACAAAAATGGTGCCAGTCTCGGATCAACGACCATCATCTCAAGAGGTAATAATGTACATACTTGTAGTTGTTGTAAGGATTTTTTTTCCTAGAGTGTATATGTAAAACTATAGTATAACTACAAGGCTTTGAGACATTGATATTGACCAAAAAATTGTTTAAAATTGCTTTCTTATTTGATTTGTTTTAAAATTGAGTTTTTACCTATAATTTTTATTCGAATAGTTGAATTTGATTACAGGGGAGATTTTGAGACATTGACTTTGAGCAAAAGCAGTATTTAAAGCTGCTTTCTTGTTTGATTTGTATCCTTTGTGGTGTTTATGTGGCTCATATTTAAATTGTAGAATTCATTGTCAGTGAAGAAAAAATATGCTTTCGTTATCTTCTTATTTATGAGTTTTCCATCCTTTTGGTACTCTTTGTCTTGTTGGAATGGTTCTCTTGAGCAATAATTGAGTTTCTCTCAGTATCTTCTAGAGTGTAAAACCTCAAATTCTGCAATTTCAATCACCTAAAAGATACAACCTTCCAGCAAATTTAATGCATTCTGCATCTAGGTTGTTCTCCTTTTTCACTGTGGAATGGCGTCAAGCACATGGGCTTCTCAATTACACGACGCTCAGTGAAGATGTGTTATCCCTCTTTCTTGCTTATCTCTTGATGATTTTTTGATTTAGATTTGAGAATATATGAGTTTGATATATTGTTGGTGATGAATTATTCTAGAGTTTGATAATTTAGTTCTCTTATAAGTGTTTTCTATTTTAGTGTTGTTTTCTAATTAGATCGAAACAAGTGGCCTAATGTTACCAATGCTCTAGCCGTGGATGGAGCAATTTTCTTTAATCTTGAAAAATCCGGTGCCATATGAAGATCCTGCTGATAGGAGCATCAGAATGGAGGTAATTCTTTTATTTTCTGTTCCCTCATGCCATTTGTGTTTTATATTATGATATCTTTTATCAGGTGTGTAAGTGCTTGAACCAGTTCATTCAAAAAAATTCTGCTATAGTGGAAACTCATTTTGCATGTATGTTGATGAAATTTACTGGTGAAGCTTCTATATCCTTGGTTATAGAGATATATTGTTATACTTGCCTTGGTGTTCATATATTTGATGTTTACTGGTATTTCAGTAATTGTGGGGCCACTATGGCAAACATTTGTGACCTCCTTGAAAGTGTATGATCGGGCATCTATTAAATGCATTGCAGATTCTTATGATGGTAGATATAATTCTGATGGCTCTGAGAAAAGTCTCGAGTCCTTTAATGGGTTAATATGTTATTGTTCTAATAAGTTGTCTTCACCTATCTTACTGTAGAATTGCGAAGTAAATTTAATGGGTTAGTGTATTATACTATTATGTATGTGGGATGTTTAGTCTATAGTGTTTTCGATTCTGATATATATATTCGATTCAAGCTTAGTTAATTTTAAAAAAAAAGTGAAAATTTGAATGGATCTTCTACTAATTCAACTTGTACATTGTACAAAATTTGAGCCTTTTCAAATATAATTAAATATCTTAATATGAATATATGAAACTGTGATGTGCTTAGTGTTACTGATGATGTGCGTGCCCAAGATGCCATCCCTACCATAAAGGTCACAGCTTTAAGAAGGTTGGTGGAGAATGCTTGACTTTTGACCAGCTTGCTCTTAGGGCACCACTTGGCCAGAACACATTACTCTTGAAAGGATCACGAAATGCTTGTGAAGCTGTTAAGCACTTTGGGCCAGCTCCTGGTGTTCCCCACAGCCACAACAAGCCGTACGGTGCGAGCTAAGGGTTGGAAATTTGAGCACGCTAGAGGAAAGAGAAACAACAGAGGTTTCAGAGTTTAAATCATTCTTTTTTGCGGTGTTATGTTTCTCAGGGAGACTATTATAGAATTGTATGCTTGCTGTGACATCTCCTCTGTTTGTCTCTTGTCTTTTAAAAAGGATGTTGGACACCATTGTTACCTGTAGTGCCATTTCCTATGCTTTTGGACAAATTTTCCTTCTTTAATCATTACTTTCTACTCAAAGAAAAAAACAAAGATCATAATATTTGCAGTTTTACGTATGTGAATAAAGATGAATGAGAACATTTAAATTTTGAGTATGGAATTGACCTGCTGCTGCTAGAAGTTGATCATAAAGTCAAATCATTACTTTACAGTTATTCTTAGTTTTCTAGTCAAAGACAACCTCTGTATATGATACATCGTCTTTATTCTTTAATACTGGTACAATAATAAATATATTTGTAGTATAGTTGTTATTCCTATGTTGACATGCTACAGTATACCAATTTAAATTTATACGCTTCAGTATGGTATGTTCGAGAACATTATAGTATAATGCACTAATCCAGTAATCCATAGTATAACGCACTAGTCCATTAATCCATAGTATACCGCACTAATCCACTAATTCATAGTATAACGCACTAGTCCATTAATCCATAGTATACCGCACTAATCCACTAATTCATAGTATAATCACATTAATCCATAGTATAACGCACTATACCTATTTTAAATTCTAAAATACCATTAATAACAACTTGTGTTTACGCTAAAAATTGCACTTGACGACAACATTTAGCTTGAAATATCTAGGATTAGGTCGCAGGAAACACTAGTACAAATTGAATAACGAGATTGAGGGATAAAGTTGATGATAATTTATGCAATGAATGACAGCCAATGTAAATCAATTGAATAATAAAATAAAATGTTATACCCAAAATGAACAATAAAATGTGCAACTTAATTAGATTAGACGACTAAGGATGAGATGTACAGTTTGATGACAATATACATATGAAAACCAATGGTGATCTATGAGTGTTGACCAAATAAATTAATGTTAAAAATAGTGAAGACAGTTTGATGACAATATACATAGTATAATCGCATTAATCAATTTTAGATCAATCAACATCCCTAGCACAGGTCTATGTTTTAAAAAACCGGTCCGACCGGTCGGTCGAACCGCGAACCGGGATAAGCAGCGTACGGCTCTAAAGTGTTGGACCGCCCAACTAATGAGCCGCTCGAGAACCGGCCAAAAACGGAAATAAACGGGTCGAACCGGCCTCGGTTCAACCCTACGAACCGGCGGCTGGGAGGCTGTAGGCGGTTGAGGCGAGGTGGGCTGTAGAATTCCCGGCGAGGATGAAACAGAGGAGTGCGGCGGACGAAGGATTCCGGCGAGGCTGCGATGATGGTCCAGTGGCTGAGAGAACAGGGGAGACGTGGCTGCTGCGGTGCCGTCTTCTCCGGCGTAATGGGCAGAGAAAAGCTTTTGCAATCTCTGTGAATAGTCGCATAACAGAGACCCATAGCTTTAATTTCCAGCTACAATGATACACGACAATTCTTCCTAGAAATGGAAATCTCCAGCTACTCCTGCAAGAATCCTTTCCTCTCTCTTACTCTACATTTCTCTAGTCAAAGTTGTCTTCTTTTTATCTCGATTCTTTCACTAATTTCCATACAAAATAAAAGATGTGGGTCCATCATTAGACATTTTTATATTATTATTAATCTTGAATTTATTTTATATTTGATGTTTTGGAAGATATTTATTGAATTTGGATTTACATTTAATGTTTGTAAGATATTTGATGAACTTGATTTTAAATTTGATATTTGCAAGATATTTGGTGACATTTTACATTAGATATTTGTTAAATTTGTGGTGAATTTAGCTTCATATTTGATATTTGTATAACATTTGGTGGATTTATTTTAATATTAAATATATATTTATATAATTATGACATCATACCGGCTCAACCGCTTTATTAAAGGTCCGACCGATCGAACCCGGTCCGACCAAAAATTCTAAGGTGTCCGGTTCAACGTCCGGTTCCGCTTTTTAAAACATAGGCACAGGTGAATCCGGATAGAAATCTCTTGCATCCATTTCCAGCACAAACTTTGCTGCTTCATTACATCTTTGACTTCTCAAGTACTCACTCAATATAATATCATTGATAATTGCTCAATCTCAAGATAAAAATCTGTCATTCTACAAAGGAATATAATTCATCACAATGATAATATAGCCCTATAAACTTTAATGTAACCTTTAGAAAAATGACAAACCCGAGTCTAATAGATTCAAATAACTCCAGTGTTGCATCAGTGTTCCGCCACTTAGAAAGTGACTCTGAATTCTTAAGACCTTGAAAAGGGACTCAACAACAACCCTTAATTTTCGGAATTGAGGACGAGTAAGATGTTTGCAATGAATATACCTTACCCTATGAATAGATTCAACCCTATCAGGAGACACCGAACAACACATTGGCTTCAATTTTGGCAACCTATTCCCGCCGGAGCTCTTGATCATGTCCACCAGGATTCCCCCGACACTGTACTCCAACAACACATTTTACACCATAATAAATACCTAATCACATCGGAACACCCCTGATGTTGCTCCACACATTCAAATACCTTTCATTCTTCTCTTTCCATTTTCTCATTCTCATTGTTCTATATACAAAAAAATCTCTTTTCTCCATTAAATAAAATCAGAAGAACATGTAATAAATCCTAGCACGGCAAAAAGATATATCACTGGTACTTATCTCTACAAGCAACCTGATTCCACAACACAAAACATACCATGAATACTTGAAGAAAAAGATCTATTCCAAACAACAGTGGGTTAATTAAAACAAAACCCAGGAAAGCTCAGATAGATGATTAAATTAGGGTCGGATGCTTGCGGATTTAGCATATTGAATATTTTCTAATACCGACATGTAAAATTACTTGTAATTATGCATATCCTAGGTTTCAATCTAATGCGAAGATTACCACCTGAACGCCGTCGCTTCCGACGGAGCTGTGGCTGCAGGAGGTGGAGAAATCCATGCTTCGCCCGGGAGAGGACCCAAACAACTTGAAAATGGAAAGAAATTTGAAGAAATCGGATTATACGGAAATCGAGGAGGTGCATTTCTTCAATTTTAGAGTCCCTTTTTTTCCTTATCCCTCGATTTAGCGCCATATTCATCATTTTTAGAAGCAATATGGGGAAAAGCAAATTTATGTTGCCCTGGTTTGCCAAAAACCAAGAAAACCTAGAGATAAGACGCGAGAAAGTGTGATTTCAAATGGACTTTTCTCAAATCTTCAAGCACATTGACAGCTCAAATTCAACACCCAGGAAAAAAAAAATCAAACAAGAAGGCAACATTAAAATAGTATTTCTAAAAATCAATGTCTCAAAACCTCCTCTGCAATCAAACCTAACTAATCAAATAATAAAATATAGGTAAAAACTCAATTTGAAAGCAAAGTTTTGATATGATATCAGTCATCTGGAAAAATTAAACTCAATCATAATTGAAATATAGGTAAATACTAGCAATGATTTTCTAATTAAAATAGAGAAACAAAAGTTTTGAAAAGAAAAGAGAAAAGGGGTTTTTCACGGTTTTTTTCTAATCTTTTAACAGCATGAGAGACTCACTTAAAAGAGGAATGACGTCACACGCAGACAACGGTGGACGGCGGCAGTACTTCGGAGGTAGCAACGCTGGGGTTTCGCTCCAGCGAGGGCGCAGTGTTGTTCGTATAAGGACGAGGTGCATAGCGATGGAAGGACGACACCGGAAGGACGCAAACGGCGGCGAAAATCTTAAGGATGCTGAAATTTGAATTTTGAAATGTGGAGAAGAGAGAGAGAATAGAGTTTGGGTGGGTTCAAGAATAACATTAATTTACAGCTGTTAATGAAAAGACAGGCGCGTTAAAAATAATTTGGAGGAGGCGCGTCAAAATTTCACCTTTATTTTGACTCATATGTAATCCGCTTTTTCTATCAAACTTATACGTGGTTAGGCTTAAAATTTTAGACTAGATTGTGATTTTTCCAAAAAAGAATTAAACATAAGGTGGAATTGTCCAGAATTGCGGAACCCGCAAAAACCTGACTTTTGATGGGACATAGTTGAACGAGCTGAAATTTTGGCAGGCTACAAAACCTCCAAGCCAACGTACTTATTGGCAGATCGTAAGTTCAAACGGGTCAACACACTTTTAATTTTGAATATTTTTTATTTTAAAAAGTATATATTAAAATTAAATCATTAAATTTGATCAAAATTGAAGAATTAAATAATTTATTTTAATAATTATTACTCCCTCTGTCGCTAAATACTTTGCACACTTTCCTTCTTGGTCTGTCGCACAACACTTTGCACACTCTATATATGAAAATAACTATTTTAATTTTATTCTCATAATATTCATATATTTACACAAAATATTATTACTTTTACACTAAATTTAACCAATTTCATTAATTTAATAATATAATTTTACACATCACCATCAATACTCTATTTTTTACATAATTTTCTTAAAAAAGTGTGTAAAAAGAGAGATGTAATTTTTTTTCGGGGACGGAGAGAGTACTGTATAAATATTAGGAATGAACAGGAGGCGCGTTGGCCAACCCGCCCTCAATCCGTCAAAGCTCGCAATCGAAATGGATTGGGCTATTTGAACCTAAGAAATAGCCCAATCCTCCTCTTATATATGGTAGGATATGGTAGAATGGGCTTGCCCAACTTTTTTTTTTTCTTTAATAGCTCTACTTATGAGGAAAATAAATATGGTCTTACATACCAAAGTGCTACCACACTACTACTTTACAGATCAATAAATAAAATTGCTGATCTGTTTTAGTTTAGGTTCAATAGCTGGAATGCATGGAATCTTTTGGATTACCACCAAAATGACATTATTAGCCCTCTATTATATTTTAGAGGGTTTTTGGATCTTCATACTTATATTATTTTTGTAATAGGAATATAATAAAATTATGAATACAGTATTGTGACTCAGGTACTTACAAGCTTTAATTTGGGGGGTTTAACTTATAAAATATTTAAAAATAAATATATTTTGTTTTATTCTTAATCTAGTATGCATCAGGTGCACCGTGCAATTCATGTGTATTTTTTAAAAATTGTACAATTTATAACTAAAAGTTAAAAATATGTTTTTCAATAATAACATGTGTAAGTTTCGATAGTATTTTGTATAAATTTTTAGAGATGAACTTGAGTGCACGCTTGGTACAAAGCAGAGTTACTCTTTGTCTTATTCATTAAATTGTTTGATAAAATTTGTTTATAGTATAAACTTAATACTATTACAAGCACTTGCTATACTATTTAATGTTTATCATTAAACTTATAAATTTAAAATTACAATATAAATATTATGATATTGCATTCATCAGTTTTACATTATAAATATTAAATTTCTTAAGAGAGTAATAATTTATAAATTAATCATCTCTTTTTATTAGTATTGATCAAATAATTTCTTCATTAATTAAATTACAATAATGGATAACTCAGTCATAAATAAATTAAATAGCATTCGAGATTAAAAAAAAAAATCAACAGTAAAAGAAAAAACTCAGAAAGCGAAAACTACAAACACAGAATTTGAAAGACAAACTACATTATGGGATGACGTTTATAACATTAAAAACGAAAAAAGAAAAAGAAAAGAAAAAACAAGTACAGAAAAATACATGCATGAAAAAGATTTTATAAAATTGAATTCCAAAACTCTACGTGCATGTATCAAAAACCATGACCCACAAACCAATTTCAATCTGTCACCCAAAATCAATTACCATTCCCTATTTAAAAAAAAATTAAATTAAAAAAAAAAAAACTAGACACTTCGATAAATTAACCCATAATAAAAGAAAAAGGAAAAATAAATTAAACCTTATAGAATAAGTATCCCTGATCGCCCCCTTCTTCCTCGCACAGAACCAGATGCGTGTGTGCCCTTACCATGTCCTCCTGCGCAGCGGCGGCGAGTGTGGGCGATTGGAGCGGCGACGTGACGCCTGAAGTCGCCGTGGAAGAAGAATTGTTCATCAACGCGAGACACCCCTCGCTCCACGATCTCCGAATCGGATACGAGACGTTGTTAGATCTGGAGGAGTGGCTGCAATGGCCGCGCGCCTTATGCAGAGCGCACTTGCAATTTTTGTGATAGGGGCGGCGCTTTATGCCCAGATCTCTGCCGGAGATGCAGCTTTCGAAAACTCCCCGGAGAAGACCATCTCCAGCTGCACCCGTCGACATATTGGATGATTCGACCAATCAATTCAATCGATTTCTCTTCTTTTGCTCTGATTAATCTGTCTTCTGATGGAGATATGGAGTTATTTTTCCGCGTGTGTGTGAGAGAGGGAGGGGAAGTGTGTGTGAGAGAGGGAATTGATGGCCTGTGTTGATTGAGTACTTATTGATGGTTTATATATGAGGAAGATGTTAGTGAAACGGCAAACGCGGCACTATCAGAGATTTTCTGTTTCTCTCATCGCTGTTATGGGCCTGGATAATTCTTAGTGGGCCTACGGGATACAGCTGGAACTCTCTGTGGGCCCTTTCTTTCTTCAAACTTGGACTATAGAAATATTATTATCTAATATTTTATTTAGTTAAACATATATAATAAAATATGATATATTTGATTATGTGCTCGGATTTAAATGGTTCATAATTTACCTATCATAAGCTATGTTTTAAATATCCGGTTGGACCGGCCGGTCGGACCGCTAACCGGACATAGTAACGTACGGTTCAAAAGCGTTCGACCGACCATCTATTAAAGCGCTTGAGAACCGGTCAAAAGCGGTTTTAATCGGGTTGAACCGGTCCGAGTCGAACCGGTCGAACTGACTGCTAGGAAGATTTTTATAAAAAAAAAAATATATTTAGGGGTTATTTTGCAATTTAAGAAATCTCTTGATGCCCTAATATATTTATTGAAAAAATCTTTAAAAAAAACGAAGAGCATGATGCCTAAATTCATTGACGTTGACATCCATCTCCGACGGTGTGATGAGCGTTGCAACAATTTTAAGCGGTGCAGTGTCTTCATCCAGTGCCTTTATTATATATTTAATACAAAAAATTAAATTATATAATATTGTAATTTATATATTATATAACTATGACATCATACCGGCTCAATCGCTTTATTAACAGTCTGACCGATCGGACCCGGTCCGACCAAAAAAACTAAGGTGTCCGGTTCAATGTCCGCTTCCGCTTTTTAAAACATAAATCATAAGATTAAATATTTTATTAAGAATATTAGAAAATTGTTGAGTAATAAAACAACAACTATACAATTACAATGACTTAATTTTTCGATATTATTTATGAGATTTTTGATAATCTCTTAATAAAATATTTGATAACTTAAAATATTTTCATGATAAACTTATCATGAATAATTTTTATATAAAATTTTGTTCCATTATTATGTGATGAAAATATATAAATAATGATCAATTATTATTTCAGTCGATTATTTATGTTTGTTTATATATTATTACGATATTCGGTTGATATATAAATTTATGGTTATCTGTGGTGATTTTCAATCTTATAGAATGATAATAGAGATTTGTATTGTTATAATTGGTATTGGGGTTGAAGTTCCATACGGGTGAAATACTGAAAATTAATGTCTTAAAGAGAGCCTTTTTTAAAAGATAAAAATTTGTATGAATCTAATTTTACGGTGAATTTAGATTTATCAATTATTACTATCATGTGTATACACTATCATTGTTATGTATATTCATTATCAATGTCATATATATACTCTATCACTGTTAAAAAAATTATAACAGTGATAGTGATTACATATAACAACAATACAAGTTTATGTGAACTCGAATTCACAAGAGACATACTCTTTTTAAAATTAAATTTAATTAATCAGTTAGGTAAAATATAAAATTATATTAAATGAGAAAATAATTAATCTCTCCAACAGCACTTTGATATTATAATCTTCATGCATATTTGAATCGATATTTTCCTAGGATTAGTCTTGTATGCACCAGTTACACGGTGCAACTCAAGTTCATTTTTAAAAAGTTAAACAGTTTATAATTGAAAAGTTAAACAGTTTATTACTGAAAAGTTAAACTATGAAAGATATATTTTTCAATAATAAACTGTTTAACTTTTCAGTTATACACTATTTAACATTTTAAAAATGAGCTAGAGTTGCACCGTGTAACTGGTGTACAGGAGACTTACTCATTTTCCTATTATAACTTTGTCAATATTTAATTTCAATGAAAAATTATCTCATCCAATGTTTAAATTTATGTTATGGGAGAATTTTTCCTGCATGATTTTAATTAATTAGTTGAGCAAGACATTAGCACTCTTTGTTAACTTGTGATAATCAATATCTCTATTCTTGACATGCATTAAACACGTAATGATACGTTAGCCAAACTTCAAACCTACTAAATTAGGTTAACGCAATTAAATTTCTGCCATAGAATCGCCTCTCGATTATTACTTTATTTGCTATAGAACCAAATTTGTTATGCATGTCACGGATTTCTTTCTTTATTTTCTTCTTTTTTAGGTGGCCGACTTGCTTTTTTTATTTTTTTGGGTTTACAAACTTTAAGAAATTAAATTCGTGTGGATATAGTTAATGTGTAGCCAAATTTTAGTTTTTTGTTTTTATCGCGTTATTTACTTTAACGATATTCAATATCGTGTTGTACACTTTGGCATGGCATATATGCAATAAATGGAGCTACCAAAACAATGAACTTAATTTGATTATCTATTAAGATATTCCACTGTCGGTACCAAATTTTAAGTGTATAGGATATATTGTTCAGACTTATAAGTCCACCCAAGATCACACTTACTATCGATGTGGGATATTTTAATACTCTTCCTCACGTAAGAGACTCATCAGACTCGACACGTGATTTCACAGGTGGATCCACACATCGAGTAGAGAGGTGACTCTGATACTATTTATGAAGGTCTAACTTTACACTTAAAATTCAAGTCGTAAGTAAGAGAATTGTCCAGACTTAAAAGCTCACCCAAAACTACACTCACTGCTAATGTGGGATATCTTAATGTTAAAGAAAGATGGCATGTCAATATATTGACCAGATTTTTTAATGAAGCAGATGCAAGAGAAATTATTTTCTAATTCGTTTTTTACACAAAGAATAATACGAACTAATTTTATTGTGAAATTTATTTACATTTAAATATGTATTTTAATAATATTTATTATTTTATTGAAAATATTAATTTAACAATAATATTATATAATAAAAACATCCAATGCATTTTGGGTTGTACGATGACACGGATATTAATTTGGGTTACGCCATCACAACATACAAACATGTTAAGTATATACGTTATTAGTAATAGTATTAGCGTATCTTGTGAGGCTGTAAAGGGTGTGGTTGGAGCGCAGAAAGCATATATCTTGTCAATAACACAAGAAAATGAACAATTGTTTTATAATTTCTCTGTACCATGAGAATTTGCACTGCACGGGATGACATGTTTTTTTTTTTTTAAATTATCTGATAAATAAAGTAGTAGTATATAAATAAATATGTATATAATTTTATAAATGTGCACGCAAATTAATATTTTATTTTTTTAATAGTGTGTAAATTTATATGGGATATCTCAAAGAAAAAAGTGTGCAAATTCCCATAAAATTGAGGGAGTATAAGAATACGCACAATAGTTCTTTGGTTATTGGCATAACTGACATTTAAAATCCATTTTTCATGTGAATTACATTCATTCATTTTATCTTTAAAAAGGAAAAATAAAAAAACACAATCGAAAAGGAAAATGATACCTGAAATTAAAATTATTGCATATTTAAGAGTGCTGTTTAAAAAGTGTTTTTTATTTTAAAAGTGTAAAATGTACTGTGAAAAATTTTCAGATTGAAGATAGTTATACATATACAAATAGTTTAACGGAAATAAAATACTTTGGTGAAATTTTGTTGGTTAAAATTAGAGCAAATTTACCACAATTACTTTGAAACATGTTACTCAAAAAAAAATTCTTTTCAAATTTTTACTTTTCCAGAAATATTGCTCGAAGTAACACTATGCCAAATTTAGCTTTTAACATCACCTAAGCAACATCGGTTTTCTAAAAAAGCGCAGTAAAAAATCTCAAAACTGCAGTCATAGATGGAACCGCTGTTAAAGGTCTTAGCATGGCGCTGAAAGAAGGCTGTCCTAATCAACCGCTGTTAATCGCTGATGTTATTTAGTCCTCTGTTTCGATTTTCTTCTTCATTAAATTTAACAGTTTAAAAAATAGTTGAATAGTATAAAAGGGGTATATAGAATATTTTAGCTATTCTTTTGTTCACGCCGCTGCAACCAAGCTCATATACTTGATTTTTTCTCTTTGATTTTTCTCTTCTATACTCGATTTGGTTTTCGGTTCGGTATAAATCTATTCAACCTTAAACTTATGAATTGATGTTTTGAATTTCAGATTTGACCTAGTCATTGAAGAGCTATTCACCGTTAGCCGTCTTCCGTGTTCTCTGACCTTCGGCCACCTCCAGCCATCCGCGTTCGCTGTCCGTGGTCCTTCGTCACCGTTCTTCTTTCACGATATTTTATCATCAAGCCCTAAATCCAGGTAATATAAAAGGGTGTAC
>JAPKLY010000286.1:799-104848 GCA_026898435.1 Prunella vulgaris | reverse complement strand
ATAATTTAATTTGAAATTTTCTTTTTTGAAAATAAATAAATAATTGAATTTGAGATTAATAATATATATATAATTTTAAAATGAGTAAGTAGTGGGATTTAGTTGACCGAGATTTAAAATAAAAAATAAGTTTTTTTAAATAAAATTATATAATCTTCAATATTTTATAAAAAAAATTAATTTAAAATTAGTATATAATTTTTTATAACAAAAGGACTATAATCGAAAAATTAAAAAGATAAAGGACTAAATTTGGACTCAAACAAAGTTACATGATCATTTTAGATATTTTTTCCTGGAACAGGTGTAAATTCCGGCCAATTTTTTTAATTTCCGGCGGAAAGGACCATTTTTTATAACAAAATGACTATAATCGAGAAATTTAAAAGATAAAGAACTAAATCTGGACTCAAACAAAGTTACAGGACCATATTTGATATTTTCTCCTAATTTAACATATATGGATCCCTAATTTTATATATTAATTAATTAATTTGTGTTTGAAGATGTATTTTTGCTGATTTTTTTTAAATTTTAATTGATTTTGATTTTCAATTGGTGAATCTTCTAATTGAGGATATATTTTGTAAATTTGTGTAATATAAGGACTAAATTTGTCATTTATCATATATATATTCAACTTAATTTTTCAATTCAAACATTAAAAAAAATAAAATTGTCCTGAACATATCCTGCAATTCAAACATACATCATTTAAATAGTCTCATCTAATCCAATCCTATTTAATCCAATCCCAACTTATTTATTTAGTCATGTGAACCAAACGAGCCCTTAGTGTATATATATACAAGATCTTGTAATAAATAGGGAATTCCAATGCAAAGAAAGGGAGGTACTACATATAATTTTCTATAAACTTTCTTAATTATTCAATGGATGATTACTATTTTACTTTAAGATTGTGCTTGATAAATTCGTGATTAACGCCACATTAGTTGACCTGCTTCCGGAGTTTATCAACAACATGCATCAAATTTTATTTATCTTGAATTGAGACAAAAATAATAAAATTAGATCTTAAATTGAAAAAAAAAAATTAATATAAATCTTGATTTGAAACCGTTCAAAATTGAGATTTTACAAAAGTGTGCCAAAAAAAAAAAATTGTACATCTTTACAAATATTTTAAATCCGTTTATAAATATTGTTATATTTTACCAACACATATCATCCATGCGGAGAGCCATGCACTCACAGCACAACACAAACATGCAAGCCACGCAGCCGATGGTTAGTTTGCTAGTTTAGTTGTTCAGTTAATTTTGTAACTGAAAGTTGTTTTGAGAATACTCCATGTCAAAAGACCTTGAATATCATCTACAATCACTCTCAGTGAGAGTGATCTCCCTATACCTCCCATTAACACAAAATTGTCTCGAACTGTAAATGTACCGTCTGTGCATAAACAGTTTATACTTGTGTGCAAATATTATTAACTAATTTGTAAATATATCAGTTTTTTGAATCAATATGCAAATGTCCAATTTAGAAACACCTTGATCTCCCTGCATCGACGCAAAATTGCAGCAAACTGTGAATAACGTCAAGCGCAGATGCCAACACCAGTAGAGCCCCATTCTCGTCCTTTAACGCAAATCCATTTCTATATGGCAATAGAAACAAAAATTTTATTCTCGACACACATAGATTTCTACACAATCCCAAACATGATTCTTATTTGGATATTCTTTTGATACATTTTTTTCTAGGAATTAATTGAGAAAGCATATATTGATAATTTTGAGATGAAATAAAAGAAGACATCAACCAGAACGCATTACAAATGCCTCATGATCATCACCTTCTTCTCAATAAACACATCTAAGTTGACTAGCATCCCAAAATTTCTTTCTAACAAAACAGAGATTCTCGTAGTTATTCTTGCTATCTTACTCTTTTATGATATATAAAAAAATGAAAATAAAAATAAAGGACATGAAAACAAGAGCATATAAGTAGAAATACTGAGGGCTCCTTCAGGTTTCTCTTAGTCCAGCTTCACAGACGAAAACAGGTAATGCACGAACCAGAACGACGAGAGGAAGCCAACGGTACCCGTTGCCAGCATGATCGCGATAACCATGAACAGGGAATAGCCTAGATAGAGGGTGGCCGAGACGGGGCCACTCAAGCTCCTGAGATCGAATATCAGATAATTCACCGAGTAAAAGAATATGTAAATAGCAACAGAGCCCGAAGCAAAGAAGGATTTCCACCACCATCTCCAATCCTCCACACACAAATGCATATAAGTGAGAACAAGTGAGACCTCAGCACACACAACAACTGAAAGCGTCAGAACAATGAAGAGAAACCCGAAAACATAGTACACACGGCCCATCCAGATGCTCGACATTATGAAGAAAAGCTCAATGAAGAGTGTCCCAAAGGGCAGGGTGCCTGCCCCTAGAACCAACAGCCATGAAGGGTACTTCTGTGCGGGGATTTCGCGTGCAATTTGATTTGTTCTGACCGGATACTCAATGTGAGGCGCTTTCGCCCCAAAGTAGCCCCCGAGTAAGGTAAGGGGGACGGAGATACAGAACCATAGCAAGATCAGGACTACGTACAATGAAAAGGGAATAGCTCCTGTGCTGTGGCTTCCCCACAATAGGAAGTTCAAAGTGGTAAGGATAAGGAATGATATCCCAGGAAAGAAACAAGCAGCTTTCCATGATACCGAAACCCATCCCTTACTGTCTCCGACGAATATAGTCCTCCAGAGACGAACAGACACGTATCCAGCTGCGATTCCAAGAACCATGTAGAAGAACAGCATTCCGGTTATGAGGGTCCCGCGGGAAGCGGGGGACATAAACCCGAGTGCAGCAAACATGATTGTCACAACTGCCATCCCAAGAATCTGAACCCCATCTCCAACCATCACACACAAGAGAGAGGGATTACAAGGGGCACGAAAAACGTCCCCCACGACAAGCTTCCATCCTGATAATTCCTCATTCATTTGGGCTTGAGCTTCTTTGTCTAGCTCCTCATACCGGGTAAGATCCCGCCTCACGGTCCTTAAGAAGATCACGAGCACAATTCCAGCCAAGAATGTGATCACCATTAGGGAGTTGAGAATCGAAAACCAATGGACCTTAGCTCCCTCCATTTTTAGATAAGCATCCCATCTTGATGGCCACTTGATATCCCTCTCCTCGAATGAAACCTCGTATGTGAAAGCCACGGGCTCGTTTTCCTTAATAGCCATGGCTACAGTGGCTGGATCACACTTAATTGAAGATGGATACTTGTTGTACATCTGCAAGTTCTTCAAGGAATCAGCATTGTGCTGGAAACTACAAGGTACAACCTCAAATCCAACAACCATGTAACCGGGTGCATCCGATCCCTGGTTCCCGATTGTCGGGATCAGCTCAGCTGCATCCCCTGTGCCCATAACACTAGCTACATTCGTGTCCTCGTATTTATTAACAAGAACAGTGAATTTCAAGTGATTGAACACATAATAAGAATCCTGAACCTTGACCCCAACAGGATAACCAGTCCATCTCAACATGAAGCCATCCTTCTTTGTATAACGAATTGCGGGGAGGTTATCTAAAATCACATTCACCTGATACATCTCATCAATCCTCTTTTTCAAGAGGTTAAATTCATCAGCTAACAGAGGCTTAGTTTGGCACAGAAATATATCAGTCTCATTTGTGTACATCTTAAACCTGTATGGAGAATTCTCTATCCTATCACCCATAAGGATCTCACCAAGATTTTCAGCACTATCCTTAATTCCCTCTTGTGGCTTACAGAATGGCAAACTATAATAGCTAAAGGGGATTTCAGTGTCAATTGAAGTTAAAGAATTGACCTTCATATTTAAGTAATCCCCAATTCCATGCTTGTGAGGATAACTGCCGGGGAGATAAAACCCCTCTCCGAATTGGAAAAACGTTGCCAAAATAAGCAAGGCCAAGATCTTCAACTTGTAAAAAGATTCCATCTTTTCTGCTTTCGAGGCAGATCGTGATGGCCCAGATCAAGAAATCGATGAAAATGCCAAAAAACAAGATCTGAAGATTAAAAGAAATGCAGGGGTTTCTGATGAATTTTGTGGGGTGAATCTGATCAAACAGTGATATAATTCAGAAAATGCAACGTGGGAAGACGAAATTGAAAGAAAATGCTAACAAATGATTCTGGATTGGAATGAAAAATGTGTAGGAAATCAAGAAATCTAACCTCACCCTTCGCTGCGAAACAGAGATAACAGCATTGGTGGAGAATGTGAAACTGCAGTGGGAGAGAGAGAGAGATGAGAGAGAGGAGAGAAGCAGTGGACAAGAAGCCAATAGACTGCATATACGTATTTATATCTATTTTTAGCGTCGGTGAGCGAGATGACAAAGGGAAGATTCTTGCCAAACTTTTTTAAGGAAGTAAACCCCATGCATTTTCTTTTCCCTATTTTGGCCATTTTAACTTATTCAAAAGTCAGAAAAGATCAGATTTTTACTGTGTGATTTCTTCCAATATTAGAAAATCTTAATTAGTCTACTTATTTGGCCTATCAACGTTGTCTAATTTAACTAGTGATATAAAACGTGTGGCAATGCAAAAAGGGCCTTGTAAAGAATATTTGTTTTATATTTTTATCAGATACATGAGAAATAAGAGTTGTTCTCTTGTGAATCCAATGCATATGAACTCATATTACTATTATATATAATTATTATCACTATTATTTATATATTGTTATTATTATAAAAATATACGTGATTTTTTAATAGTGATATTGTATATGCATAATAGTAATAATATATATGTTGTTAGAATTTACTGATTATGTTCGTTATGTGGCTTTAAATCGGATTAATTCTACCAAACAATAATCTTATGATTTTGTGTTCTTGGGGAGGGTGAGAAGAGAGTTTAGAGAGAGAAATATTGTAGTAGGCACTGTATTGATTTTCAAAAAAATGTGTGAATAGTACAAGAGAGGTCTTATTTATAGGTGTGTGAATGTGAGACGGCACCTTACGAGCCTATGTGGCTTCCGGTGTTGACGAGGGTTCCTTACCCCCGTCTTGGTCTCTCACACTGCTTCCTTTACCATGCCTCGTCCTACTACTATGCCTTAGACTGGATGAGCCTCATTAAAAATCTCGCCGTAAACCACCCTTGTGGATAAACCGGACGGAGGGAAAAAGAGCGCACCATCAGGGTCCTATTTGACTAATAGGCGAGCTCGTCGGCGAGCTCGGAGATGGGCTACAGTGGTTTGGGCGAGCTCTGGGGCGATGATGGAACTCGACGAGGCCTTCCTGGGGATACAAGGCGAGCTCTGGGCGAGCTCCAGGATGACAGATGACCCCTTCTGGGCGAGCTACGCAGGTGAGTCATCTCCATGTGGGCGAGCTCCGCACCTTTAAGGATCTGGGTGGGTCCTGACGACCTGTCAAACCTTGGCGATTACTCATATACGAATGGTACTAGTTCGCCAGTCCAACATTTGCCCCCCAGCTCGCATGTGTCATGACCTCGTCAAATGACACAGGCGAGCTGGAGAACTTGAAGTTCGGCGAACTGTCCCTGGGCGACTGCCGAGCTAGCAGGCGAGCTCGGTGAAGGCGGTTATTCTTGGTCGTCGTGGTGCGGGAATCCAGGGGTCATGCACGCCTTTTGAGACCTCGGTTCCCGCCCACCATCATATCATCTTTCAAATTTCTTGCAAACAGGTCCCTGCACTTTGTGAATATCACACCTCGCCCCGACGTCTATAAATAGGGGGAAATGGATTCATTTCCTCACTTCTTGCATTTCGAATTCTCAGAGCTTTCCCGACGACCGATTTTTCTTGTGCTCGACGGATTTTCGAAGGCTCTTCAAGGTAGGATTCGATTTCTTTTCCCTTCTCTTCTATCTTTTTATTTGATTTTTCCGTTGTTTCTTCGGGATTACGGAATTTTGGACTGTGGGTTGCACCGAGAAACTTTGCATTTCCCTGACTTTCGGACTATTGGATTTTGGACTAAGAAACTCTTGAACTTCCCTGAGACCATGTCGACACATTCATCGACTAGGACTCTTTCAGAC
The DNA here is from genome assembly GCA_026898435.1 of Prunella vulgaris. Classification (NCBI taxonomy): domain Eukaryota; kingdom Viridiplantae; phylum Streptophyta; class Magnoliopsida; order Lamiales; family Lamiaceae; genus Prunella; species Prunella vulgaris. Next base: position 98,770 of record JAPKLY010000286.1, on the reverse strand, counting down.
CGGAATCCTGACAAACGGCCAATAATTGAGGATGAGCCACTTCGGGTTTCGTATGTGGAGATCGGCTCCAGCTCCGAGGTAATCTCGGTAGCTCGCCAGGTCTCCGACGAGCTACGTAGCGATCCGGAGGAAGGAGCCTCCAGTTCTGTATACCGCGAGGTGTGGGAGGAAGATGGCGAGGTCGCCCAAGAAGAAAGAGTTGCCAGTGGCAACGAAGGGCCCGAGGAGGTCGAGGAGGGCGCTGCCGAGGTCGGTGAGGAGGGTGGCGAGCTGGAGGAGGTCACGCTCGAATGGTTCCGCCGCATCGGTTTCCCGAAACCTCAGCTGGTTGAGTACCAGGTCCCCGCCCAGGTGGCTCACCCATTCGATTGGAATGAGTACGTCGCCGAGTACGCGGCGAGCTTTCCTTGCCCGAATTGGGCACCTCGCTCCGACCCCGCCGACCTGGAAGAAGTCGTCCCTTCTGAGTACAAGGCTGGCGAGGTGGTGAGCCTTATTGATGAATGCGACCTGCCTATTATACGCAGGGAGTATCGCATCCCACTGGATATTTTTATGTATGCCCCGATGAAGGATGAGCGGGCCGACGCACCTCCTGAGGGGATGACAGCTTTGAACGTAGATGTCTTGAGGGCCGGGCTTACTTTGCCGCTGCACCCGATCATTGGCCAGTATCTTGCTGACAATAATCTGGCCATCACCCAGCTCACACCGAATGCATGGAGTAACCTCCTCGCCGCCCTGTCTGTTTTTGGGTTGGAGGGTTATGAGAACGCGACGACCTCGGCGGACCTGGGCGAGCTCTTCGCCGTGACCAAGCGGGCGCAGGATGGACGGGGTATTATTATCTGAAAGCTCGTCTAGGGGAGAAATTCCTTGGGGACCTGCCCAATAAAGTCCGTGAATGGAAGAAGCAGTTTTTCTTCGTAGGCGGCGACTGGCGAGCCTCCAACACGTATCATGGACGGGGTGATCGTATTCCCACTCCAGAGGGATATGGGGAAGCCAGCAGTAGGTCGCCTATTTCGGTGTGAGTGGGTTGAATTAGATATACTAATTCTAAATTTCTTTCCTTTTGCAGTTCCGAAGCGACACAAATCCAGCCGGGGCAGGCCTAGAGTGTCGGAGCAGTTCGACGTGGTGCTCGCCATCTGCTATTTGAGAAGCGAGAAGGACAGACAGGTCGCCCATTTGTGCGCGCACCATTGTCTGCGGCTCGCCGGGCTCCTTACACTACCGCACCACCTTGACATCCAAGGTCCCGAGCTCCCAGGTCCAACTCTTTGCAGCTCGCCTATGGGGGGGGTAGTTCGCCCATCATGCTAATATTTGTAATTTTTGTGCAGGTGGTAGCTTCGTTACCATCCCGATCGCCGAGGTCCCCGAGGCTTATCAACTCGTGAAAGAGCGATTCGAGATGGGCCCACCTCGCCCCAATAGACTTACCCCGCCGTTTGTGCTCGCGCTGGAGGCGAGAAAGAAGGCAGAGCTCGCCTCCAAAAAGGGCGAGGCAGGTGGGTCGGGAGCCCAAAAGGAGAAAGTCAAGGCTCCTGAAAAGTCCAAGGCATCGGAGGTCGCCCGGGCCGGGCGAGGTGGAGGACGAGCTGTTACCCCCCCCCCGAGCGAGGTCGAGGAAAGAGGGGGGCCCAAGGTGGTGGTGGATCCCGAGCTGGCGAGGAGGATCCCCCAGCTCGCAAGAGAGCGAGATACACCGGCCTGGTCGACGAAGAGTCCGACAGGGCTGAGAGGACCTCGGTGAGGTCGGGACAGGGGGGCTCTGTCCAATCCACCGCCCCGCTGGCGGCCACGCCCATTCGGAGTTTGCCCCCTTCGCCTTCTCCATTCGGGGTGCAAACCACCGACGACACGCTACTGGGTTGGGATCCTGACCGAGCTCAGTAAGTAGCTCGCCCAATTGACTTCCATTGCTTTTCAATCCTTTATTTTCTAACAGTTTTCATCTGTTTCGATCTCGCAGTTATGCTCCAATCGCCTTCCCGAACCGCCACGAGGTTCTGCATGCCTTTGAGCGATCTCACTCTCTCACTTCAATGCTGAATCTCCCTCCGGGCATAGCCCGGGATGCTGTGAGCGAGATGCCTAGGCATTGGACGACCCCGTTGGTGGCGGGTATCAACAGTCAGGACCTGAGGGAGAACCTCCTTCTCTCGGGCCACTATGCGAGTAGATTGGTGCTCACCAATCAAAAGGCCCTCGAGCAGGTTGCCGAGTTGGAGGTGGGTCGCTCCGACAGGAACAGGCGGATGCTGGCTTTGGCGGACTCTGCCGACAAAGCAAAAAAACAGGCGCAACTCGCCGAGGAACGGGCCGAGGCATCGCTGGCCGCTGAGCAAAGCGCCCTCCAACAGCTTGAGACCGTCCAATGCCAGCTCGCCCGGCTCGAGCAGGAGACGGAGGCAAGGATAATGGCTAAGGAAGAGGAGCTCGCCGCCCAGCTCGCCCAGGAGGTCGGCAGCCACGGGATTACGATGAAGGACCTCGCACTGCAGCGGGGTCTGGTGAAGAGCTCCAACGCCGAATGCGAGAGGCTAAGGGGCGAGCTAGAGGCGAAGGCGAATGAGATCACCGAGCTGCGGAGTGTCGCTTCCTCCTCACCGGACCTGGCGGCCGTGAAGGCCGAGGCCTCTGACAGAGGATGCATCCAATGTTATGCTGAGGTTCTGCGGACTCTCTGGTGGGCCCGAGCTCATAGGGACGACGAGGTGGAGGCAGTCGTGGGCGACTTTAAGGCATGCCTGGACCGAGTTCCCTTCCCCGATGGCGCCGAGCTGGATATCGGCGACCTACCTGAGCTCGGCTTTTCCCTCGACTTTGTACCGGACCACTTTCGAATTATCAAGACGGTCGAGGTGCCGGAGCTGAACCTTGGGGAGGCAGAAGAGGTCGCTCGCGAGGGAGATCACGTTCCCCTCACTGTCGAGCAACTGCAGGAGGCCTGTGGGGACGCTATGCTAAACCTGGGCGAGTTTGATGCCAGTGGGCTGACTGGTAATATCACTTCCGAGGCTGAACTCGCCATTCCAACTTCCCAGGTCACCGCTGCCCCTGCCGAGGTCGCCGCTGATGTGCCTACTGCCGCCTCCGAGATGCCTTCCGATGTCCCCGCTGCTTCGGGGATTTAGGATTTTTCCTTGCTTTCGTAGATTAACTTTTTTAATTTCCAACTTGTAGTAGGTCACCGGGTTATGGAGCTCGCCCAGAAGGAGCTCCCTTTTTGTAGCTTTACTTTTCGTTCAAGTAGATTCAGCTCGCCGGGCACATGCAGCTCGCCCAGAAGGAGCTTTTTGTAGTTCAAAGACGGCCAGCTGGTCGGCCTTTGTGGCCAGCACTACTACTCATACTTAGGATTTTTTCAAGTATATTTTTTACTTGAAAATTTCTTAAGTATCTTTTGAATATAAGTCGAGCATTTTTTGTCCAACTCTTTTCCTTTATGTATTTGCGCTTTTACGTTATAATTTCGTAAATAACTCGTTTTTATTTATTTTTCTGGTACATAATTGTTCGTCTTATTCTACTTCGAGAAGCGAATTGTTCGTTTTATGTCACTTATGACTACGAATTGTACCTCTGTTTTGAGAGTGCGTATTCTTCGTCTTACGCCACTTAGGGCCGCGAATCGTTCGTCTTAGACCACTTAGGGCGGCGAACTGCACTTCGATTGATTCACGTTGGGCCATTGGGTTTCATGAACCTTGCCTTAGACGTTTCTTCGTCTTTTTCGCAAATTTTTCTAACTTGTGGCAGTAGGTGCTTAGCAACCTTTTAAGAAGGGTACCTTCGCGACCTTGGGCACTTTGGCCTTTGCCCTCGAGCTATTTGATTATAACGTTTGGGACCTTGGTCCTTGCGCATTGAGGATTTTTGAGCATGTGGGCGAGCTAGGTTTGGCGAGCTACCAGGAGCAGTGGGCGACCTGGTGCAGGTCCAAACACTTGGGAATTTTTCTGAATTTTTTCTGACTTTTCATAGCGGTGTAATTTACATCGGTTGCCATCGACATTTCTGATGCAAACCTTCGACTAGTCTATTACAGGATTCTAGTCTATTGGTAGAACTTTTTTAGATGTGCCGAGCTCCAGGTGTATGACGAGGCTTTGCCTTCTGCGTCTTCTAGATCATAGGTACCGTTCGGCCAGGCTGCGGTGACCCGGAATGGTCCTTCCCAGTTTGAACCGAAAACACCTGGTGGGGCCATCAATTTCTTTTTTAACACCAGGTCTCCGACCTTGAACCTTCGGTCTCGGACCTGAGAGTTGTAATATTTTTCCGCTCTGCGCTTGTAGGTGGCGTTTTTCATTTCTGACGAAGCTCTGGTCTCTTCGATCAGATCTTTTTCTACTGCCAAGGCTTCATCACTCTTTTCTTCATCATACCCCACCACCTTCCAAGTTTTGTTCTGGACTTCTACCGGGACTACGGCTTTGGTCCCGAAGGCTATGGCAAATGGGGTCTCCCCGGTGCTGGCCCTATAGGAAGTTCTATAGGACCATAGGACCTCCGGGAGTTCGTCTGCCCAGCTCCCCTTCTTTTCTTCGAGGTGGAGCTTCAAAATGTGTTTCAGGATCTTGTTCACCGCCTCGACTTGGCCGTTCGACTGGGGGTGATACGGAGTTGAGTAGTGCTTCTTGATGTTCCAAGAACTACAGAAGTCCCTCAACTTCTGTCCGTTGAACTGCCTTGCATTATCAGTGATGACCGACTGCGGGAGTCCAAACCTGCAGATCAGGTTTTTCCAAATGTAGCCGATCATCCTTTCTTGGGTTATGGTGGTGAGAGCTTCGGCCTCAGCCCACTTAGTGTAGTAGTCTACTGCTACGACAGCAAACTTTACACCGCCTCTGTGAATTTCTTCTAACACTTCGGACCCCTGCTTCCTAGTTAGGCATTTGAGTAGGGGTAGAGAGAATCCACGTTTATAGAGTTGACCGTCCAGCAGTGTATATCTGGCAGCTTGCTTTACTAACCGGCTAGCTTCCCAGGTGTCCACGGGGGTTGTTCCGTCTGTTAGGTATTTCTGGATTGGAGTGCACCAATCTTCACCACCTTCACTGTCCTCCTGCCCCCCGCTCGAGGTTTGATTTATCTTGTAATCGGACGTCGAGGGGTTTTTCAGTGTGGTGATCACAACCTCCGTGAATTCGGCTTCGCCGTTGCTAGTAGCTAGCCGGGCTAGAGCATCTGCTTGTGTGTTCTCTAGCCGCGGTATCTGATTGATGTAAACTTGTGTAAACATCGAGATCAGATGCGCAGCTATTTTCTGGTAGGTCATCATCTGCTGGTCTTTTGCCTCATATTCCCCCCGGACTTGGGATATTATTAGCTGGGAATCTTCGAAAACTTGAAGATTGGTTGCCCCCACAGCTAGTGATAGCCTAAGTCCTGCTATCAACGCTTCATACTCCGCCTCATTGTTGGTTGCTCGAAAGTCGAACCGAATTGCGGAGGTGAAGACTTGTCTGTCTGGGCGGATCAGGACCACGTCGGCGCCTGCTGCCATGCTAGTTGATGATCCGTCCACGTAGAGATGCCACGGAGCTATACGCCCCCTCGTCGGATCTTGTGGGAAAGTTAGCTCGACGATGAAGTCGGCCAGTGCTTGTCCCTTGATCGTTGTTCGGGGTGCGTAGGTTGTACCGTATTGGCTAATCTTCAGTGACCATTTCAGCAGGCGTCCAGCAGTGTCTGGGCGCTGTAGTATTTGACGCAGTGGGAACATTGTCAGCACCTCTACCGGATGGTCAAAGAAGTATGGCCTCAATTTTCTAACACTCATCACCAGTGCATAAGCCAGCTTCTCTGTTGGGGTGTACCGCCACTCAGCTTCATGTAAGACTTGGCTCACGTAGTACACTGGTAGGTGTGTTTTCGCCTCTTCTCGGACCAGGACTGATCTGATGGCCACCTCCGATGCGGCTAGGTACAGATACAGCTTCTCTCCAGGTATTGGCTTCGACAGAACCTGTGTATCCGCCAGGTATGTTTTGATATCTTTGAAGGCTCGTTGGCATTCATTTGTCCAGACGAAGTGGTTTTTGAGGTGGAGCTTGTTGGCCTTGGCCGCCTCTTTGTACCTCCGTGTGTTTGCCTTAATTGCCTCGAAAAATGGACGATTTCGGTCGCCGGACCTGGAGATGAATCTGTTCAGGGCTGCCATGCACCCTGTCAGCCTTTGAATTTTTGGACGGAATCGGGTATACCCATCTCGATTATGCATTGGACCTGTGTTGGGTTGACCTCAATTCCCCGCTGGCTAACTAGGTGCCCCAAGAACTTCCCAGAGTGTAAGCCGAAGCTGGTCTTTTTGGGGTTCAACTTCATGTTGTAGTGGCGCAGTATGTCGAAGGTCTGTTTCAGGTGGTCCAGGTGGTCCTCCTTTCTCAAACTCTTGACGACTATGTCGTCCACGTCCGAACGGCATCCTTTCCCAGCAATACATGTTCTTGTTAGTGTAGAACGCCGTGTGTTCCTGGTCATCTGGGTGTAGAGCTATCTGGTGATAGCCCGCAAAAGCATCCATGAACGTCATCATCTCATGGCCTGCAGTGCTGTCCACTAGCTGGTCAATGTGAGGTAGTGGGAAGTTGTCCTTCGGGCATGCTTTGTTCAGGTCTGTGAAGTCAATGCAGAGTCTCCACGTCCCATTGTGTTTCTTCACCAGGATGGGGTTCGCGACCCATTGCGGACATAGAGCTTCCTTGATAAGCCTGTTGTCTAACAACTTCTCCACCTCAACAGCAGGGCCGCGTACTTGTCTGGTCCATACTTTCTTCACTTTTGGAGTACGGGTCTCCTCGTCGGATCTATGTTAAGTCTGTGGCAAGCATGTTCCAACGGGATTCCCGTCATGTCTTCGTGAGACCAGGCAAACACGTCCAGGTTGGCCATCAAGAAGAGCTCCATCCTCGACCGGTACGGTTCAGGTAACTCAGAACCGATGAAAAGTTCTAAGTCCCTTTCCGGGTCCACCGGGAGTGTCGTCAACTCTTCCATGGGGGTTGCTTTTCTCTTTTGACTTTTCCACCTCGGGTCGCTGATGAACTCGTCCCACTCCCCTTGTGACATCTGTGCAGGTTAGTGGCCTATGCGTGGTTCGAGGTCATCGGGTTGGCTCTCAGCTTGGGCGAGCTCGTCAGCTGTGAACACCTCCGGTGGTCTGTCAGCTTGGGATGGTGTGGTGACTTGGGGAGTTGGGTCAACGTCCATTGGTGTTGGTTCTTGACCTCCCGCAGGTCCCCCACCTTGGGCCTCATCAGCTACCTCCATGGGAGTAGGTTGCTATCCCTGCGCAGGTACCGACCCCTGCACAGGTCTCAACACTTGGGTTTCTTCCGAGTCCTCCATTGGTGTCGGTTGTGTGTTTTGCACAGGTCCAGCGCCTTGGTTGATTTCTAACAAATCGCCTACCTCCATCATCTCAGTTTTGACCGAGATGACGTCTAGGATGCTTGGCTCGTCTGCAGAAATCTGTACGTCCTCTTCGAGGATGTGGACTTGTGTAACAGACTTCTTGACCCGGCCATCTTTGATTTGGAGTAAACACTCTCGGGCCTTTTTCTGGTCACCTTTTATAGTTCCGGCACCTTTTGGAGTTGGGAATTTTAAACAGTAGTAGTAGGTCAAACACGCCGCTTTGAATTCATTAATAAAAGGGCGGCCAAGGAACCCGTTGTAGGAGGACTGCTGGTCGACAACTAGGAAATCTATGAGCCTAGTCAGTCTCCTTTCGGGGTCCTCAGCCGATACAAGCTGGACGCTCAACCTAACACTACCTAGGGGGACGGTTACAGCTTCTCCGAACCCCACTATCCTAGCATTGCTAGGTTCCAGATACGACTCAAAATCACCTAAGGCATCCAAGGTGGATTTGAAGAGAATGTTGGTGAATGCGCCGGTGTCCACAAGTAGCCTGTGAACTCGGACGTTCATGATGTTGGCGGTTATCACCAACGAGTCGTTGTGGGGCATCAGTACCCCCTCCAGGTCCGCTGAAGAAAATGTCAGTTCGTCAGCAAGCTGTGAGATGGACCTGGGGCCGGAGCTGCCTTCCTGGACTTGGTTTATGGCCCGGATTTCGGCCTTCCTCTTTCTCCTGGATATGGAGGGTCCCCCGTCCTGGAGACCTCCTGCAGCTCTGATTTTCTCCTCAAGAACCAAGAGTTCCCGAGTAGGCTCCATGTTTTACTGAGATTGGGGAGGTGCCCTCCTTCTGTGATGGGGACCAGGTTGGTCTACTTCTTCCTCCTCGTCATCGGAGGTAGCCCTCCTCTCGAACCTCGGTCTCTTAGCTGGGGCCTTCTTCACGAACTCGGCCAATTTCCCCTCCTAGTAAAATTTCCAGAGTTGCTTGAGGAGGTCTCGGCACTCGCTGGTGAAGTGGCCGATGGCCTGATGGTAGGCACAGAATTTGTTGGGATTGAGCTTCGTGCGGTCCTGGCGGATTCGCCTCGGCTCTTCCAGCATGGCCTTACCTTTGACGGTAGTGAAGACGTGGTCAACGGAGACAGTGAGGACCTGGTTGAGCTTTTCTTTGAGCTCATCTCCCTCGCCAAAGGCTTTTAAGTTCCGGGGAGCTTTGTAGGCGCCCCCGGACTTCTTCCCGTGGGGCTTCCTTTCCTCGTGGGCACTAACTTCTCTCAGTAGTGCCTCCTGCATAGCCGTGAACACCCCCGCCTTGTGACGGAATTCGCTGTAAGTGTTGGGACATGCGAGGTGTATTTCTTTCCAGAGGTCGGTACCCCTCTTGAGCCCGGCCATCGCTGCGACGACCTTGGTGTCTTCACTCACCGGCTCGCCTTCCAGCAGAATTTTGTCGAACCTTTCCAGGTACTGCTGGTCGGTCTCGCTCTCGCCTTGGTGGATGTTGGCAAGTCGGTGTTTCTAGGTAAGGTAGGACCCGAACCCAGAGAAGTGGGCCAGGAACTCCCGTGAGAGTTGGCCAAATGAGCAGATTGACCCCGGGGCGAGTGAAGAGAACCATCGGTGAGCTCGATCCCCTAGGGTCAGCGGGAAGTTCCGGCACTGGGTGGAGTCGGTGGCACCGACCGAAATCATGAAGTCCGCGTACTTGGCCAGGTGGACTTTTGGGTCCGATTCGCCTTCGGATGCGGACATCACTGGGAATTGAATTTTCTTCTGGACCGGTGCGCGGAGGATGGCAGGTGCCAATGGAGAGGTGGGGAGAGCCGTGGCGTCAGGTCCGCCAGACTTGGCTGCTACTTGTGCTTGTAGCATTTCAACGGCCTTTTTCAGTGAGGCCAGCTCGTCATCTCGGGTCACCTCCGGCGGAGGGTGCTCAAAGGTCGTGCGTCTCGTGGACGCACGTCCCTGAGGTGCCTCACTCTGGGGTGACCTCTCAGTGGCGGGCTGGAATTGGCGTCCGCCGTGGGGGCCCAGTCGGTCAGTGGCGGGTCTCCTCAGCCTTTCGTGGGCTGATCTGCGTGGCTGCTGATCGGAGTCCCCATGGGACGCAGCTGGGGCCGCCGTACGCTCATTCTCTTCGTATCTCGGGCCCAGGCGGCCTTGGAGGACTTCCCTCCTTTGTGATTGTGACTGGTGGGTGCCAGATGCCCCGGTGTAGGCGGACTCCCTTCCAGTGTAGGGAGCAGGACCCTCCTCCACCATTTTAGCCTTGCCGGTTCTCTCCCTGTGCTGGCGAGCCTGTGCCGAGCTCGCCTCCTGCTCGGTGGGGAGTACGCTGTAGTCCCCTCTGGTTTGGGTGCCCTGAGTGGGCCTGGTCTGGTCCCGGTTTCGGCGGCTGGAGCTCGCCTGGGTACTAGGGCGAGCTCGTCCTGCTGTCGCTGCTGCAACCTTTGTAAGGTCGCGATGGTGCGTTGGAGCTCGTCAGGATTGCTGACCAGGTCCCTCAGAGCGGGGGCCAAGTCCTCCTGGGTCACCGCAACTCGCGGAGGTCGCGGAGCTGTGGTGCTCTTCTGGGGAGGTGGTTGTGAGGTCTCCACCACCTGGCGTGAGGTCTCCACCTCGGCCTGGTTTTGATCACCCCCTTTAGACCTTCCCGCAGCGGCGGAGGCCTGTCCCTTGGCGGCTCGAGTGTTAGCCATTTTTGGGTTTCGGAGGGGGTAGCTTGCTGCAGGTCACCGAGATGGAGGGAGGTCGCTGGAGTGGCGGAGGTCGCCGGTGTGATGGTCGTCCAGCTTAGGTGGAGTTGTGCAAGTTTTCGTCTAGCCTCGCGTGTGACGAATTATCCGAAATTCGGTTTATTCGTGTGCACGCACGCGTTTGAAAACTTGTTCAGGGCCGATTTCATGAAATCCGAAGACTCGGGTTTTTGTCCGGAAATCTGGGTTCTTCGTTCAAGGGATGAAGGTGTATGTGTATCTTCAAGTGTTCTTGGGTTTTATCAAGAACACCTTCAAATCTTCAAGCAAACTCTAATGTTTCGTTCTTGGGATTTTTAATTTTTCAGGTTCGAGGCCCTCCTTCTAGCGCCAAATTGTTGTTAGAATTTACTGATTATGTTCGTTATGTGGCTTTAAATCGGATTAATTCTACCAAACAATAATCTTATGATTTTGTGTTCTTGGGGAGGGAGAGAAGAGAGTTTAGAGAGAGAAATATTGTAGTAGGCACTGTATTGATTTTCAGAAAAATGTGTGAATAGTACAAGAGAGGTCTTATTTATAGGTGTGTGAATGTGAGACGGCACCTTACGAGCCTATATGGCTTCCGGTGTTGACGAGGGTTCCTTACCCCCGTCTTGGTCTCTCACACTGCTTCCTTTACCATGCCTCGTCCTACTACTATGCCTTAGACTGGATGGGCCTCATTAAAAACCTCGCCGTAAACCACCCTTGTGGATAAACCGGACGGAGGGAAAAAAAGCGCACCATCAGGGTCCTATTTGACTAATAGGCGAGCTCGTCGGCGAGCTCGGAGATGGGCTACAGTGGTTTGGGCGAGCTCTGGAGCAATGATGGAACTCGACGAGGCCTTCCTGGGGATACAAGGCGAGCTCTGGGCGAGCTCCAGGATAACAGATGACCCCTTCTGGGCGAGCTACGCAGGTGAGTCATCTCCATGTGGGCGAGCTCCGCACCTTTAAGGATCTGGGTGGGTCCTGACGACCTGCCAAACCTTGGCGATTACTCATATACGAATGGTACTAGTTCGCCAGTCTAACAATATATACATAACATTGATAATTAACAAACTGAGTTCAATGTGAACTCGAGTTTATATAAATTTTTTGTCAAAAAATAATTTTGTTAGTTTTTGCAAGAATTTAAAAAAATAAATATATATTGTGTTAAAGTAAAAATAGTTAAGTAAAACATTTTTCATGAATAAATATAATAATGTGAACCATTTTTATAAATGAATGAGTAACCCATTAGAAATAAGTAAAATTTTGTGGATAAATAAATGAAATAATAGGTGAAAAATTGAAAATACACTTAATTTATGTTAATTTGTCGACTATCATACTATAGTACTACACCATGTTACATAAGAATTTGTTTATTTTTAATTGGTAATTTGATGTTTTATATTATTACTTTTCATATTTCAGTGCATATTAAATAAAATCACTAATTAATACTTCATCCGTCCACCAATCTTTTTTCCCATTTATGAAGTGACACGAAATTTAATAAAAATTAGTATTACATTGAAATGATAGATAAAGAAAAAATGGAGGTATTGCGGAGCCCAAACTTTAATTTGTGAGTGTAGGTTGTTTCCAATTAAAAAAAAAATTGTGAACAAATAAAAAAATTTGAGAAATAATTTTGTGGACAAATGGAGTATTTAATATAAGATCTACCAAAGTTTTACTTCATCCAACCCACTATAAGTTGCTCAATTTGTCATTTTCGTACGTCCCACTATATGTTGTTCATTTATTTTTTTATCTTTTTTGGAAATTACTATTCACTTCTTTATTATTATTTTCAATATTTTTTACACTATTTCCATTACTTTTTCACTTTTCTCCATCACATCACTTGTACTTTTTCACTTTTTCCATCACATTACTTTTACTTTTTTACTTTTACCTTAATCTGTGTGCCCAAAAGCAACTAGCTAACTTATAAATATGTCAAAACCCTTCACACGATTTTTCTATCTATTCTTCTAAAATAATTACTACATCATTTGATATAGTCCATGTGTCCCATTTAAATTAATCATAACTACAAAAGAATAATTATATCTTCTAAAAATTAACCACTTCCAAATATCACATATTTATACTCATGTTTATTTTTCAATTCAGTATATCATTGAGCAATAAACTGAACTCTAATAAACTAAATTAAATGATCAATATATTTTAACTTTACACTTTTTTAATACTAATAATTTTTTTTTTATTAAAACTAGCACTATTCCATTTCAACAGATATAAAATGAGATAGAGAAGTGATTTATTTTACTTGTAAATATCCAAAATCAGATGTTTTCCATAATATTTCTAAATTTAGTTGAAAGTTTAGAATGTACTCCCTCTGTCCCATAGGAATTTGCACATTTTCCTTACTTGGACGTCCCACAGGAATTTGCACACTACTAAAAAAGGAAATATTGATTTATGTGCACACTCACAAACCTTTACACATATTTACCCATATGCCACTACTTTATATATAAAATACATTTTTCTTAAAAAATGTGTCGTCCCGTAGGGTGCAAATTCCTACTGGACGGAGGGAGTAGTATGCATTAGTTGGTGGCGCTAAAAAGGGAGGCAATGTGACTGAGGTGCTCATTCAAATGCAGAGTCTCTTTGCTTGCTAAGGTTATCAACGTAAATATTGTAACTTAGATCTAACTCCACTATTCTCTCTTTTTATTTGTATTTTATTTAGGATAAATTGTCATATTTTTCACAAAAAAAAAATTGTTCAAATCATCAAAATTGAAGAATTGCTCACCACTTCCTAAATGAAAAAAATTTGTTTTAAGTATTCGAGATATGCAAAATCATCTATTATTGTGTGTGTCTGTGTCTTTTCTTTGATTTTTTTTTTTATATATTTTGCATCATGCAAATTGATTGTTTCGTAATTTTTGCATATAAGCAATCAAAATATTTTGACAATTTATTTGCTACACATAGTTCTTTTGATAATTTGGATAAAATTGTACATTTCACTATAAAAATATTAACTTTTAATGATAAGATCCTGTCATTATTGTTTTTCTAGTTAAAAATTTTTAGTATGAGAAAAATGATCTTTAATGACAGAATCTGTCAATAAAAATCATTATTCTATCACTAAAGATTTTTAGCTGAAAAAATTATAATGACATAATTTATGTCATTAAAGATCAATTTTCTTGTATTGTTTATCAGTGATCGACTTCTTTTGACAAAATCTCATATTTTATTCAATTCTATTTTATTAGAGCATTTTTCATCATCTTTTACTTTTTTTACCTGCGCCATAGCCAGCAGCACTCTCTAAGCTCTCTAACCAGCACAGTTCTCTCTTTCCACCCAGTACTCATCGCTACGCCGTTCATAGGATATCGTTACTACTTACTATATCATAAACATACAAAATGATACCATATCGTGATAAAAGAAATTGTGTACAGAAAAAATTCAATAATTTCGATATTTTTTTTTTTTGATAAGTGAGGTATACTGAAAAATTTAGTATTTTACTCACCCCTAGAATTGATAAGTAGTTATTTCTTCTTTATGGGATGATAGTCCATCATTTGAATGGTATAATTTTATCATGATATATATTATATAAACCAAATGTAATATAAATTGAATAAAAATACCAATCTGAATTTTTTTATGAAAATTGATATAGAGTAAATTATTCTGATTAATAAGAATAAAAATTATTAATAATAATATTTTCCTTGGCACTGGACTCCTCACTTAAGTGAGTGGCCTGAGTTCGATTCTCTCTGAAAACGAATTAAGGGAGATATAAATTCTTGAAGTGTTTGGGGACTTGATGAACTAACTTCTAACAATTAACATTTACCGATAAAAAGAAAAACACTATTTCCCTTTCTAAAAATCACTATTTATTTTGATTAACTCTATCTCCTATTACAATTGTTTTCAATCTATCATTCTTATTTTATCATTAATAATATTTTGTAATTAGTGTCAATTTTATGAATTATTTTATAATTTTTCCTATAAATTATATTGGTTAATATCGTTTTCTATTGTTGTTACCCTAAATACAACAATACATAACTGTCCACAATTGAAAATGATCTCCTCAAAAGATGTTTTTTAAATTTAATATTTGTCACAAAACAATCGAATATTTTATGTTTCACAATTGCATGAATTGTATATACTTTTATTAGAGTAGTCAAAACTGTGAGTCAATTTTTAATTATTAAATATATATGATCTACCTATCCACTGTTTATATATTTTATAAGATGATAACATATATTAAGATTATAAATTTTATATTTAAAATCAAGTGATACCTAACTTTCTTAATCTTTATAGAACAAATAAATGGTAAAAAATGGAGCAATTAATTAAAGTAAACTTTAGAAGTTAGAACTACGAGATTATCTTTAATGGTGAGATTATCAAGAGGCATGATGTGATGTAAATTTCTCTAGTCATGACGAAAAGTCAATATGTTTCTTGTAAAATGATGGTTTCAATTTTCAACTCTTTCTACGTCAACCGGATTGTACGAAATAGAAATTCTGCACTTCCATTAACTTCATAATTAACTTTAATTAAGTTATAACTAATTCATACGACTTATAGATTATAGACCATAGGGAAAAAAAATATTAAAAATTAAAATTGAAGGATTTTTTCTCATAATTTGGCCTAAAGCATTTCTGTTTGAGTGTTTGCCTACTAGCTAGTAAAGTGGAGTAAGTAGTTCATAAGATCTTTAGAGATATATTTTATGCAAATCAAGATTGTTGTACAATTAATGTGTATTTTATATGCATTGTTAAATTAAATTTTAATAGTTGTTTCATCAAATTTAAAATTAGCGTTGATATCTTATGTAAAATAAAAAATAAAAATTGTACCTGTTGATAAAAGGAATCACGCCGACACTCAAAGAATAATTAATGATACTTAATCAAAAATTAAAGAGAATCTTGACTAGGACGAGATGATGGGCGAGCAAGAGAGGATCGAGTCAGCAAGTCTACAAGGCCAAGTCAAAGCTGTTCGCCACCTTGTTCGCCACATACATATCCCTGTTCGCCTTTAAGCTCCACATGGATGAACCGAGCCAGCAAGCCCGTGAGGCCAACTTGAAGCTGCTCGCCACCTTGCTCCATCATGTTAAGTCAAAGTTGCTCGCCACATACCTACCTACGTAGGACCTAAAGGCGAACAGGGATGAACCAAGTCAGCAAGCCCGTGAGCTCAATTTGAAGCTACTCACCACCCTGCTCGTCCTTTTTTCTGAAGGTATATGTTCAACCAACAAACAAAGAGAACACAAACTAAATGTTGCTCGTCCAACACCACAGCGGATGCCGATGAGACAACCAACCACACCCAACCAATGGGGGCAAGAGTGGACGCACACTTGGCACCCCACAAAGAGGCGAGCAGGTTACAATCTCATCCAAATGAAGGACATCTGCCCCACTGAAGGTTGCTAGCCCAAGAGGTTATCGGTCCCCAGGAAGGGAGACCAATAAAAAGGGACAAAATAGTCTTTTAGAAGAGAGTTAGTGAGTTTAATTAAAGTGTTAAATAGTGACAAGTGGAGGACACTTGTCCCTATATTAGGCTAAGTGACTTAATTAAAGGTCACCTCACCCATGCAAGGGTATAAATAGGAGAAATGTATACATTTGTAAAAATTCCACTCTCTCTAATACAAGAACATTACACACTTTCTCTCACTATATCTTTTTCTACATTTCATATTATCAACTTAGATTACTTTCTAATATTATTATTTGAGTGATTCGGTTAGATATTTAGCCACATAATTACTCACTTAGAACCATCGCTCAACATTACCCACATTTATTAAGTTATGGATCAACCACATATTAATTTTTTTAATAAAAATAAATAAAGAGTGCATTTGAATATTTTGAAATTTGTTAGTTCTCAATTTAAAATTTTAGTAATCCAGAATCTTGATAATGTAGTATTAGCAATTTGTGCACTCCGAGAATGAAATAAGGTAGAATTTAACTTATGTCGTTTAATGTAAGAATGTGTTATTTTATAATATTATATTGTAATTATAATAATTGTGTAATAATAAACGTATTTGTCCGGAGGTGGCAAAAGTGAATTAAATTTTTTGAAAGTAATAAATAAATAGAAAAATAATGAGAAAAAAAATCATATAATCATTATAGTGAGTGCGATGTAAAAATAAATTATTTACACAATTTTTAAGTATTTGTAGAATCGGTATACTAAGTTTTTAAAAATCAAATTCCAAAATAGAATCAAATTAAAATTTAAAAATTCCTAATCCAATTTTCAAATCTCAATTCAAACATTTGATCGATATCTTATTGGTTTACTATAAAAAGATATTAAAAACTAAACGTATGATAAATTTGTTTTACATAACACCAAAGTATTTTAATATGTTTGCAAATTCCCGTGAGTAATTATGTGAATCAATTTTCAACGAAGACAAAATCTTGTATGCACTGATTGCTATGCACTATTTAAGTATATTTTTTTATTGATATCGATTATTTCACAGAAACAGCTGCATTTTTCAGTGAAGACAATCAATAATGTTCAAAAATACATCGAAATAATGCGATGCACCTAATGCTTCACTTAAACAAAATTGAGAAGCATCAACATAAAGTTACTCTATAAACTAATTCTTAAAAGAAAAGGAACACAAGAAATCCCATTATGTTGTTTTGCATAGAAGAATTTGTAGTCATACACAAGATCAGTGAATAAATGATATACCTCATTCTTCATAAACTTTGCATATTTCGTAAGTTCGGTTTCCTATTTTACAAGAAACCCCACCAAATCTGCAGTTAAATATGCGCGTATTTGATAAACTTCCGATACCAGTACGCCTCTTCATTTCGTCTCCAATCACACTCTTCAAATGATTACTTATATCACCCACTGCCCAAGCTATGGATATATGTGGACGTGGATTCTGTGAACACCAAAGGTAAGTAGCAAATTTCGAATATTATTGAGGTGAATAATTGTTACTACACATGGAACCAACCTGGTAAAATTCTGGAAGATTATGAAGCTTGTAGACTCCATTCACAGTTTCAATTTGCTTCTTTATCTTAAACCAAAGAAAAAATGAAATGATTTCACATCATTATTACCATACGAATAAGTTAACTCAAACAAGCATGTGGTTCTGTATAAGTAATGGAGTCCAATTGCAGCTGATGTTGATGAGAAAAAATGGCAGCAGCATTTAACACGCGGCCGGGGGGGGGGGGGCCGGGAACACACACACACACACTCCATCTTGTAGGTGCCGTATTTGTGTCGCACTTTAGTGCTTTACTCCCAACATTTTGAAATACTATGCCTTTAACCACCCCTGACATTATAATTAATAGCCATATTAAATCTTTCTTTCATAAATTAAATCGAATTTTTATTTGCCAACTACACTGTCCCAATCAACTCACTTGCTAATGACTGAAATTTATGTCAAATACGAGAAACTTATCACTAAATCAAGTTCGTGATTATATTTTCTTAGTGCACCCCCCTCAACCCACCATCCATCTTGCGGTTAAGGTAAGTACTTAAGGCATGGCCAGCTCCCATCGTGTGATGGATGCATATATAACAAAGTTCTATTATGCTATGGATCATACCCAAGATTGGATGCAACTCTATATATTTGTTACTACAATATATTAAGCTATTTGCATTTAAAATTATAATAGTGATCAAAGAAACAATGTTGATCTAAAATCACTCTTTTGGCCTCTTTCATGTATATTCAATGAGAACAATGAATGATCCATAATATAACTTGAATTGATAAGTAGTAAAACAATTATTTGAGATTAGGGATATATGCCTGAGACTACTAACAGTTGTAGTATTGCTATCATTTTTCACCCAAATCATTAATACTGTATAAATAAATTTATGCATATTTGTTCAAAGAAAGATAGAGAGCTCATTAGTCTTTTTCCCCATAAACACATTATGCCAAACTCCAAACTCGCATCTCCTATTCACTGCCTATCAGATAAGCTTAAATACTAGACACAGAAGAAATAAAATACTGGAGATAAGGACAAATATATCTATTAGGCGCATTGTGATATGTGAGTATAAACTTAAGGGAAACAAAACCACATGCTAAAGTATGATTAAGATAACTCAAAGAGGCTGAAATGTTAATGTATTAGCTAGAGAGTTGTGTATTACTTTACTTTCAGCCAAAATATTTCATACCTATCCACCAAAAGTAGGACTCAATTACTTTCCACGCATTTTGAAAGGTTCAAGGGCTCCATAACTAGGAAATGGTATATACGTTTTACACTTTAACCTAATATAAGCCAGGAAAGCACCTTTGTTTGCATATTTTTCATCCTATCCTATACGAACCATGATCGGAAAGCAATGAGAAAACAAATACAACATATAAAAAGGTTGATGCACTGTTCCACAAGAATAACTATCCAATATCAACGAGCGAAATCTGAAGAAGATATGAAGTGGAAATTTTGCACCATAAATCAACTACAATCCCAATTTACCTCGTCGAGGCCTGCTGTTGTAACTTCCACTGAAAGAAATGTCCTCGTACGATCATCATTGACAAATACTTCCCACTTGTTAAAATCAATCCAATACCTTTTCAATTTCAAGAATGCCAATAGTCAATCAACTGCTCAGGAAATTCAAATAAATTTCCAATTGCATGAGAAAGTATGCTTCTCACTTCCTACGAGACTGTAGCTTCTGTCGAAGCATAGCCACCATCGAGTCCCGTTGATGTACTCGTATTGGAACAGTCCTTCCCAAACTCACATGAAATTCCCTCCCTAACACAACTTGATCGAATTTCTGATCGTCTTTAATTAAATTACTTAAAGGGATGTCTATATCAACCACATGAAGCTCATTCACCGCGGATGCAACCCTTTTCAGGAACAGGGCTAGCTCCTTTCTCGGTGAAATTGGTATTGTTACTAAATTCCAGC
The DNA here is from genome assembly GCA_026898435.1 of Prunella vulgaris. NCBI lineage: Eukaryota > Viridiplantae > Streptophyta > Magnoliopsida > Lamiales > Lamiaceae > Prunella > Prunella vulgaris. The sequence continues at coordinate 79,615 of JAPKLY010000286.1, read as the reverse complement.
CAACAAAATTTAATCTTTTATAAGAAATTGAAATAAACAGCAAAATAGCCAGCCAAAAAAGAAGTGAAAGTTACCTGGGATGTAAACGTGCAAAGCATAATTACCCTCAACGTGAGGAAAGCTACGGAGTCGATTTGGAGGATTAGTTTGTGTTAAGAAATCAAAAGTAGCTGTCACAGGCAAAACATCAAACACTTGGAAGGGGTTAAGCAAGAAATGTGCCAATAGTAGGGGAAATGAAAATAAAGTTCACCTGCAGAATGTTGGGGCTGGAGAAGAGACAGGGGTGGAGGAGGGAGAGGTGTTGGCGACTTGGTGGGTTCGGGTATATGGGTTGGACCCGAATCCGAGTCGGAGTCCGATGAAGTATCGCCATATGATGCTCTCAGGGCATCCATCCCCACCGTCGTTCAATAACACTTTCGCCTGTTTGTCCCTTGATCGACTAACAAGTTACTTTCATTAAATTAAATAAAACAATAAGGAAAAATGACTATTATTCGTAAAGGCCTAAAGATGTGTAATTCTCCTCTCTCTTTTGCGTTAAGAGTAGGGATGACAATGGGACGGGTTCAAACTCGGACCCGCCACGGACCCGTCACGAACCCGTCACGAACCCGCCCCGTACGAGTCGGGTAAAAACCCGGTCAAACGGGTCGTGGAGCGGGTTTGGACCCATTTGACCAAAAACCCGCCGGGTTTGGGACGGGTCTTGGTATTAGGTGGACCCGCCCCGAACCCGTCCCGTATATAATATATATATATATATGTTAAATAAATATATTATATTATATATGTATAATTAAATATATAAAAAATAAGCTATTAATTAAAATATTCATTCAATTATCAGATTAGATATGTTCATAAAGTCACGAGCAAAAAATGTACAAATTAGGGTTCATTAATTTTTTTATTATTTTAATTTTAATGAACAATATATATGTGATTTTAAATATTTAGATTTAATAAGTTGAAATTTGAAGTGGATTATTTTGCATATTTATTGTTGTTTAAATCATTCATATGCATATTGATGTTATATTTTAAAATTTTATATATTTTGTGTAATGCATTTGATATGTATGATAAAAATAAAATAAAATAAAAAATAGACGGGTAGGCGGGTCGGGGCCGGTAAAACCCGCCGGGTTCGTGGGACGGGGCGGGGCGGGTCCAACTCTAAATTGAGGCGGGGCGGGTCTCGCGTCCTAAAAATTCTTGGCGGGGCGGGTCCTGGGACAAGCCAAACCCGTCCCAGACCCGCCCCGTTGCCATCCCTAATTACGCGTAATTTAAAAAAATATATGTTATTAATAATTTTATTTGCTTTTATTTATTAAATTGTAATAAAAAAAAATTTATTCAGAGTGATTACAAATGATAATAAGAGTGGCTTTTGATACAACTGATACAAGATTAAAATTGGGGAATGAAAGTTTGAGATCGGAATTGGGTAAGGGAGCAATACTCCGAATAAATTCGGGTCGGATTACTTGTATCCACAAATTTTAGTTGATTGAAGTTCAATTGAGAATCACCTATGATTGAAATTATAAATAAACAAAATAAAATCGGAAAATGCAATTTTTTGTACTTTAACTTTGATTGATTTTGATTTTCGTCATGTTAACTTTAGACTTTTAAATTTCGTCCTATAACTTACGAAAATTTATATTTTTTGTCCTGTTACATGTTATTATAGGTCACTTATCCTGTAAATCTGATGTGTCAGGTTATTTTCTGTTTTTTAAATCACTTAATTAGTAATGTGACAGTTTATAAACACATGGAGGGAGACCACAACCTATATTTGCAATTAATAATAATTGAAATATTAAAATGAAAATGAAATAAAATTAAAAGGCTAAAAAAACTAATTTTAAAAATATCAAAAGAAATTTCTTTAAAAATATAAAATACTATTATTCCTTTAAATATTCATATAATTTTTTTACAAATTCATAAATTTAAATAAAAAATTCAAAAATTTGAATTCAAAAAAGTCTAAAAATAAATAATTATAGACATATTATTTTGAAAATTGATTTATAAAATTAAAAAACCCAACTATATATTAAATTAAATTAAACAAATATCAATTAAATAAAAAAAATTATATGAATATTTCACTAATATTTTATGCTAATTAATTTTGATTTTTTTAATATTTTAAATTTTTTTATTTAACATGAGTGAATTTAGGGAAGGAGACACACACACACACACACACATATATATATATATATTAGTTATGGGCGGCACGGGCGGCACCTCAATTCTTGAGGTGCTACCCGTACTTTAACGCATTATTATTTTTAAGTGAATGTGTAATTCTTGTGCTATCAATTTCTATTGTATCTAATTGATCATTGTTCACATTTAACAGTCTTTGTGTATTCCTCCTTTTATTTTTTGCTTGTCTGCGATCTTCTAATGACATATATTTTTGTTTACTATTTTTTTTTTTGGTCTACTTCTTTGGTTACTTTATCTTTTCTTGATAACATTTTTCAAAAACAGAATAATTGTACTACTTAACTGAGAAGGAAAATCAGTATTAAGAAAGTTTATAAAATACAAAAATTTATATACTTCCTAGTTCTACTCTCAAATGCAGAGAATGTACCATAATAGAAAAGCTTAAAGCATACAATAAATACACAATATATATGACAAATGAACGTACCTATTTGACACGTAGTTGGAAGAACCTCTTTGTTCGAGTTTCAACACTCTTTAATATAACCCATGGTGACTGCAAAATGTTTCAGGATTAGTTGCCCGACATATATTTATTCAAACAACATCAAAATTTATACATAAGTGAGCTATAGAAAGACATTAGATGCATAGTTATCATACAAATATAAATCTTATTTAAAATAGCTTGAAAAGTAGAGTAATTCATAAGTTTATCAACTATTGCACTTCTTGAAGAAAATTTAATTTGGTATGAATAGTTTAATTACAATATGAATTACATAAAAGAAATTGTAACCATTTTATTTTCTTCTCTTCATTTGAAACAACCATTATTCACAATAACCATTTTCATCTTTTTAGCTATGTATCATAACATTCTGTGTTCTTTTTTACATAAGTTTCAAACAATGTTAATCTAAGGATCCTCTAATGTTACATAATATCATTTGTTTAATTTTGGTGCAATGACAATCTTGATTTAGCTAACTGCTACACATAAATGAATATATGTATCAAGAGTAAATTCCTCTTCAGTATCAAAAGAATATGGTTCCACAACTGTCAACTATAGAGATAAAAATAACAAAATAAGAAAGATTTAGAAAAGTTGTACAGTAATTTAAATATCAGATAATGATATTCTAGTTAAATCTCTACACCTACTTACAAAAGCACAACTTTTAGTTTGCTTCTACAATTGCAAACAAGGACTACTTCTGTTTATAAGACAAACAAACAAATAAACTGAGCTTTTAATCCCAAAAATTGGGCTAGGAATGAACCAAATAGTAAATCGCTTTGGGTCGCATGCACCAATTAATCTTCTCCACGTGTCTCTCTTTAAGTATATTCATAAAGTTAGTTTCCAAATTTAACTTCTATATATGACGAGGAATAAAAAAATCTTACCATATCTTTCAGGATCTTTGCTCATATATTTAAATAGCTCATCAGTTGTAGCCAGGTTTATATCACTGAAATAAAACTCGACCTGCTGAGCAGAACAACAAAATTAATGAATATAACCCATGATTATAAAAATGAGTAGACAAAATTGTATTGATGTTACACATGTGGCTAATACATATTTCGGAAGGAAAATCCAGATGAGAGACCACATCATTTGACAAAAGAATTCTCAACCTGCCACACTTATGCTTTGATCCAACTATGAAAGAGACATGGTTGCTCATTAAATTATGGTAAATTCCACTAATTTTTACCAACTCCCATTTAGATCAGGTAATATAAAAAGAAAAACTATTGTTTTGAAATAATAATATTCATTACACTCTCTTTCCTCTAGGCCTACTTCACAAACAACAATTGCTGTGCTACTTGATTTCAGGATTCCACTCTGTTGTAGTCTAACAAGCAAACAGATAATATAGAGTATTCTCTATAGCTAGCTCTTTATCATTTTCCTTTCTTATTGAAATTTATAATCATTAGCCACAACCATTAACACTTTCCCATTTGGTTAATGTAACATCACATCCAACGTTAAAATGTTCCGGGTCTCTACGCGACTATCCGCACGTTGTTCCCACAACATTCTTCTATTTTCCTCTTAAACGTGATCAATTTAAGAACTCATGTAACAGCCCTGTTACTTTCTCTAATTTAAAAACGGTTAACAACACTACAATCAGGTTTTTACTAACAGTTAAAGAGTTAACAGCACCACAATCAGGTTTTTACTACCCAAATTTAAGTCACAAACCGTTTCTTTCGGTTTCACAGCAGCCTAATAAATATTATGGCAGTTTTATTTTCAAATGCATGTGTAACAGCCATCTATTCCTGATTGTCATGACCTACAATCTCTTCATATTCAATCTATCTCCCTAATTTCTCTTACATTTTCATTCTGCAAACATCAGACCTTATTGGCAGCCTAGAAACACAACTTTTTTCTTAGCATATTATTTGTTCTAATCATCGTATCAACAAGCTTGTTACTGTGTGATTTTGGATCCTTTCCTTCAAGTGAATTCGGTAACTATCTTTCTTCTATTACAACAGCTTTGTTCATCTTTTATATCAATGCTTTTTGCTTCGTTCATAGATGAAATCTTGTTAACATTCATATGATTCGTTACCAACCTATAACTTTCAGCACTAAAACTCGTTCTTAGAGTTGTATTGAATCTTTCATTTCTTATTCTAGAGTCCGAATAAGGTTAAGATATACTAACTAAGTTTTACGGATATCTAAATGCAAGGCAACGGCAGCCACGAAGACTAGTTCATACGAGGCGTCTACGCATTGTTCCTATCTTATCTTTTGAGGTGGGGTTTCAAGTGCATGGTACTCCACAGTGGTTGGTGGGGTTCTATTGCGTTTCTTACTCTTTGTTTAATGTTTTAGATGAATTGATTGAATTGCATACTATGTGAACATGTTCCATTTTACATGTGATGGCAAAGTTTCTACGTGTGGGAATACTAAAGTCTGATGGCTTTGGAAAGGTCCACAAATTCTACGTGTGGGAATACTAGGGTCCTTAAAACGGCCTTGGAAAGGCCCACAACTATTGGCAAAGTATCTATGGCAAAGTGGCAAAGTAAATGTGTAATATGTGAGAATATTTTTGCTATGTTATGTTGATTTGATTAATCATTTGACTTCATTAAACCTTGAGTAACTTGGCTCTACTGAGTGTGCTTGCATGCTCACCCCAATATTAACCCTTTCAGGTTGAAGGTTGGAAAGGAGAGGTGTGGTGGTGGGACTCTACCGTGATTGAGAACAAATAATTCTCTTAGAAGAACTAGATTTATCAAGTACTACAAGCTATGTTTAGTTAAGCTTTTTTATTGAAGGTTTTTATGATGATTGTGGATGAGTTGGTCTTAGTGTTATTCGGATTTTGGTTATCTTTGTTTTTCTTCAAGAGGATTTTGGATTGTTAGCCGTTGTGTCCCTAATTTTTACCGTTGGAGTTCGTTATTTCTTATTTAAAGTTTTGGCGCGTTTGTTTACATTAGGTATTCGGGATTGTCTCCTCTTAAAACTGTTTTTTTGAAAATTTGGGGCGTGACAACTCAATTTAAAAACTAAACACTAATAGCACTTGTAAAATAAAGTGAATAAAAGAGTTATCTCAACTAATTTCAACAGGGAAATTGGTGGTTCAAGCTGCAAACATGACACATTTTAATGATGATCAACCAAGTTAGTATGTTTAAGTAATCAGGAGAAAAGGACAACTACAACATGCTAACTTCAAACTATAAATTGGCATGCTTGATTGGGCAAATTATTTATTATGGAAAATTGAGATAAAATATTATGGAAGTACTGCCAGGATGCAGTGAAAGTGGTGTATTTTTAATATGATTGTTTGATTAATTCATAAAAAATGTATACATATAATATTTAAAGGAATATCCTTTTTGTATTTGGTGTGAAAATACCAAATTAATCTAGACTTAATTCTCATTGTTTGATTGAAGAACTGAATCAAAATTAGTTTGCAGGTTTGTGATATGAGATTACTCAGAATTGACTATTCTCAACAGCATGGCCAACCCACCCTTAATTGTCCCACATCTTAGCAATATAACAAGACCTGAAATCAAGTTCGACTCATCCAAATATGCCAACTTTAAAGTAAGAGTTCTCGTAGGCATTCCATCAAACACTTGGTGAGCAGAATTATTTTACAAATAATTTTCAAACACCATCATCTATAATTGAATTACCCAATGGTTGATCATTCAAGACATTACAGGGTTCATATCAACCACATCAATACACTTGCAACAAATAACCAAAAAAAAAAAAAAAAACTCGACCATCTGCAGTTTCAGAAATCAAGCGACAGTAATTACTATAACAGAAATCATCACACCGTAAACAGAAAGAGAAATGAAAGGCCTGAAATCACCTTGAAATACTCGGGACGACGCTGCGGGCTCTGATTCCATGCGTTACTTATTTTTCTATGGGTGTATGCTATGGCCAAGAAGTCCAAACCTAATCCTCTTTCTTTGTTGCTATGCTGTAAAGAAGACGATTCACAATTTTTTTTTTGTGTGTAGGCAGTAGGCGTTCCTATGGCGGTGATATGCTTATGGCGGTGGCGCGTAGGATGGTTAATATTGAGTTGTCTCTACATATTTCTTTGTGCAATTAAATTTTTAAAAAAAGGTGGGGCGGGCTACCGGAAGGAGACTGGCTAAGTTTTACGAACTCACTCTTTTATTATACTAGGTGGGGTGCACCTCAAAATTGAGGTGGTCGCCCGGATTGTCAAATAATGTTGTGGTATACATATTATTGTTAATAAAATGTAGTAAAATAAAAATTTAAATAAACACACATATATACAGCAAAAGAAAAGGTAGTTACAAAGTTGATAATATACATACTTTTGTACTGTCTTCTCTAGGTAACAACCTAGTGAAGACCAAAAAGACTTTACATTATGGGTGGGTCATTGAGTTGTCAAAAGATGCAAAAAGGTTATACTTTACGGGTGGCCTAGGTTTGTTTGGCATGTTTCAAAATCTTTTCACTACTTGAGCTTTGCTGATCATCGTGAGTTGTGGAGTTGATATGATGGCTTTCAGATATTGATATATCTGACATTGGTCGTTTTTGTGCATCTGAAAGGGGGCTCTTTTCTGCGGAAGTCTCTGATGTGGAGGGCTGGTTAGAAGATGGGAGGCATGTCATCACTGTGTGCCGTATAGATTTTTTGCCCTTCAATTCCATACTCGAGGTGCGGATATGGAAGAAGAAGAAGATATCTCTGAACCGTTCATTGAGTTCGTCAAGGTTGAACATTTTCAGCTGCAATGCATGAAGATTATGAAAAGGTAAAACATATTAACGGTTTTACAACGAAGAAAGTAAGTTCTTAGTTAAATATACCTCTGTTTCTGCTTTAACAGCATCTTCACCTGATATTCCCAGCAACATTTCAGCCTCTTTATGCTCTACAAAAGCACCTAAACAGCCGGTTCCATCGTACAATTCTACTTCAAACCGTAACCTATTCATGTAAAGACAATATATTGTAATGGTCAATATCATATAGGTTTGTTGTTATGGGCTTCAACAATTGAAATAAAAGGTCAAGTTACATTGGTTTTGGGCTGGGAAACTCGTTGTTGCAGTAAAGACACATGAACTCACTCCCATAAAGTGCTCCGCAAGTTCTATAACAATCTAGACAACCCAAGTAGTAGAAACGTTGATCGGGCTTTACAACTTGGAGGGTAGATTTGATCCAGAAAGTCTTGACCTGACATTGAAATGATGTCAATGTTTGTATTAATTGAAGTGTAATGTATACAAAAATAAAATTAACATGCATGATTATTGAGTACCATTTCAGTTGAGTTTGAGATTTGGCTAATTTTCCGGATTTGTGAGTCAAGTGGTCTGTTAACGGATTGGTTTATTTTTTCGTACAACTTTTGGGGGACAATGCAATCCACATATGTAGTGCTAGCTTTTAACCAGAAAAGTATATGTGAGAAGGAGGATTTTAAAAGCAGCAGAAATACAATCAATTTAGTATATGCAGTTTATGCTTTGTTACCATGTTTCCAACTGTTTGGCCTGAGGTATGGGAGGATCAAATAAAATGGTGCTGATTGGTAGTGTCCCAACTGATATCCCTGCGTTGAAAATTACAGTTATTAGTAAAAAAATTGTAGGTTTTGGAATAAAGTATTGAGAAGAATTTGTAAACTTAGAGCTACCTGAAATTTCAGTTTTAAAATGTAGATTCAACATTTGGTAATAAAGAATGTGATATATTCTTAATATACTTTAATAAGTATCAATAAGTATAATGATGGTTGAGATAATTCTTTAGTCTGACATTTTATTCTTACCATGATAAGTGTTCACAGATAATCGCATCCCCAATATTATAGGCATCTTACGAATATTTTCAACCAAATGAGGTCCTTCAATTTGCAGGAAGTCTTCCCATAAAGTCAAGATTGTAGGCCTGCACCTGCATGTATAGGAAGGGTTTTTTTGTATGAGTAATTGTATAAGCTTCAAGAATGTAGTGTAACTAATATAAAAGACTCACTCTTCATTGACAACAACAAACTCTTGTACAGTTCTGTTAATCTTTTGGATAAAACGCGAGGGAAAGACATGTATAACATTACATAGCAAATCTGAAAATAAAGATCATTAATAAGGTCATATTCACAGTGCTGATAAAAAAAATCAGTCGTAACATACTTATTTACAGTAAGAGTTTGCAAAAGAACTTAGCTGATATGTTTATTTGTAGAATCTGCAAGTCGATGGCAGTCTGCAAAAGGACTTAATTGGTAAACATTGTCCAGGGACAATGCTTCATGTTCACCGGTGGGTCTGATATACGTGCTCCTGCTCAAGATAATCTGGTATCTAGAGTTTTCCATGGATGAAGCGCTTGCAGATAGTTCCTTGATTTTTCCATTGCCAATGAAATATGTTTTATACAATTGAAGGACCTCATCCAGTCGGGTAACATCTTGGTCATATACAATACACTGTATTCTTCCATTCTGTTTAAATAGTATGAGAAATAAAATAAAATGAAGTGGTATTAATGTTATTGAATATTATAGAATTGCTTACTTCTTTGTCAACCAGGATGAGCCGCTGCTGTCTTCCCCATTTCAAAGATCGAATTGGGGTCTTTTCTGCAACCAGCGCCTTAATGAACCAGTTCTGGTCATTTGGTCTCAGATTTGTGATTGGTATACATCGATTTTCCATTGACCTAAAAATAAAGATAAGAACACATTAATAACGAAAAATTATTAACAAAATTTAATTATAACATATTAGTAAAAATGGGGAAGTATTTAAAATGTGAAGGGGTAAAGAAATTTCAGCATCTGAAAATTGGAGTTTCTTGATGAAAACTTGAAAGAGAGCTTAGTGAAGCACTTTATCAAAGGAAAGATTAATGAAGCCCAAGACAACCTAAGTCTAACAATCATATAAAAATATATCCTAGAATAATGGATTTTATATATACATGGTGAATAATTGTTTTATAAACTTATCAAATACTATACTATAAACTCATATAACTTATAATTATCGTAAGTCTTGTATGATTCTACAACTTTAGGAAGATCCAAGAGGGATGCAGATATCAAATGTGCCAGTCTTAGTAATATACATAAATAACAAACCATAATCATCGTCAGTTTCAGCAGTAGCAAGAGCTTCCTTTAACAATAATTTACTCTCAACTAAATAAAAGAAATTAATGAACTTTATTAAGATGTTAAATATAAGTTGGAAACTCCAGAGAACCTAAGATATTTAATAAACTCTCAACACTGTTCTAGACATTTAGTTTGCAATGAACAGTAATTTGGAGGGGGGAAGGGGGTTGGAAAATCAATTTGACAAGCCTGTGTTCTCAAAAAGTAATGACAGGTAGCTCCAACATGAACGTGAAGATCTTGTGAAGCCATATCAGCTCCTTTTAATCTTATTAAAATCCATGTGCCACTAAAATCTCATGTACTAACAATATTTGAAAATATTTTATTACGTAATAATTTATTTATTTCTTGATGTAATAATTAGAAAAAATTCCCTCAACTCTAAAAAGAGAGTACATAATCTTTTACTCTTGCAAATCTTTTCTAAAGTGTGATTTCTTTAGGGAAAAAGTGAACATATCATGTTAAGAGTAATTACCCCCTGAAGGTAGTAAATTTGGCAAGGATTCAACAAATTAACAATTACTTTTTGTTAATGTAAAAGTGTGATCGAAAACCACTGTTAGCATAAATAGCAGCAACTAAACCCATGGATACCAATAGAGAATAAATGACATGCAAAATAAGTATACTTTCGACCCTCATCAGCCAATTCCTTGTCAATTTTGCTTCTTTTTAAAACAAATTATTCATGGGTGTCGCAATCATGACAAGTTGAAAACTGAAAACAGCACCTCATGTCAAAGACTAATTACATCATGGGTGTTTGAAACATTACAAGCTAAGAACTGAAACAAGAACACTATATCAAAGACTAATTAGAATTAGAATATAAAGATTGTGGTAGTACCGCACACACACTAATGTATGAAAATGGATTTGAAAATACACAAGCAATAATAAAAGCTCACAATAAATTATAGTATAAACCTCTTTGATTACTTGTTTTCCACTAAGTACATATTTAGTTCTCACACATCAAATAAAATCAGACTTGGCGCACCGGATAAAAGAAACCCCTTTTAAACGACAATCAAAACAAGAAAACCCCAATTTCATCTAGATCAGGAACCCTAAAATCCATCGCGCAGTAATTAATCTCACCTAGATGTGTCGTAAAATTCCCCGTGTAAGCCTGTGTAACTCACCTTGTTCGCAGAAGTCGCCGTCGGCAGTTCCCTGAAGCCGACCGATTTCACAAATATTACGAAATAGAGAAAAATAAATGAAGAACAGAAGACGATAAGTCACTTACCGAGGATGAAGGGAAAAGCAACGCGTGTCCAATTTGTTGACACCTTGCTTCATTTTCATTTCTTAAATTGCGTTTCGGGAAGGCGGTGATGTGCCTATTGCAATGATATATATGAGAGTGCTTGAAGCTGGTTATATATTTATATTTTTATTCAATTAAATATAAAAAAGGGGCCTTCAAGTGAAAGGACAGTACTAATGAATTTATGGCACACGTGGTGGAGTGGTGACCGGCTACCGCAAAGAAACTGGCCATTTTAGACGTATTCTCGTTTTTAGTATAGAATAGATAAGATAAGATATATATATATATATATAATATTTTAAATTTGTAATATTTATTATTTGCCTTCTTGAATTATAAATTATTTTACCTTATTCTGAAAAAAATTTGTCCTCTTTCGAAAAGAAAATTTGGTTCCCATCTGTACACATATATATGAGTGAAATTAATGTACACACCAGTCATAACTAAAATATGTAGATTAATATATTATATTTGAAATATGATATTTAACCTATCCGAAAACATAAAATAAAATGCAATATTAGCTTTGGCAGAAACGTACTATTAGTTTTAATTGAAATACGCTAAATTTAAAATTCGTGTACGAGATGCATATGTGATGTTGCCGTCAATGGAAGCAACAATAAAAAAAAAATTATATAAATATTTCTTTAAATTTTATGCTAATTAGTTTTGATTTCTTAATATTTTAAATCTTTTTATTTAATTAGTTTAATTTAATTTAATATATAGTTGGGTTTTTTAATTCTATAAATCAATTTTCAAAATAATATGTCTATAATTATTTATTGTTAGAATTTTTTTAATTCAACCTTTTGAATTTTTTTATTTAAATTTGTTGAATTTGTAAAAAAATTACATAAATATTTAAAGTAATAATAGTATTTTATATTTTTTAAGAAATTTCTTTTGATATATTTAAAATTGGTTGTTTAGTCTTTTAATTTTATTTCATTTCCATTTCAATATTTCAATTATCATTAATTGCAAATATAGGTTGTGGTCCCCTTCATGTGCTTATGAGCTGCCACATCATTAATTAAGTGATTTTAAAAAAGAAAACAACGTGCCACATCAGATTTACATGATAAGTGACCTATAATAACAGGTAACAGGACAAAAAACATAAATTTTTGTAAGTTATAAGACAAAATTCAAAAGTCCAAAATTAACAGGACGAAAACCAAAGTCAATCAAAATTAAAGGACAAAAATGTGCATTTTCCAAATAAAATCATGTAAATCTTCATGTATGAAAGAGCAAATATAAAACTATATTATAACTGCTTAGTATTATATTTTATTTCAAAAAATGTTACTACCTCTATACCAAGTAAAAATATTGACCGAGTTTAAAAGATGTTTAAGAGACTATAAATTTTTTTAAATATTAAATAAAATAAGATATCTTAAAATTTATAAAATTTTAAAATAAATAATATATAAACTACAAAAAGATAAATAGAAAATTAAGAAATTTTTATTTTTATTAAAATTAAAATTAAAAAAAACTATGATAAATTATATAAAAAAAAACTTATAAATTACATTAATCAAACACTCAACAACTTAAAAGCTACTAAACATACAATTTTATAAACTTTTAAAACAATTTATAAAATATTAAAACTTATAAGATGTTTAAAATAAATTTGGCCAAACACTCTTTTGATCAAAATCGAACATTAATTTTACAACCATCATCATCAGTAGAGCTATTATAAAAAAATGAGTTGTTCGTGAGTTCATCTTGACTCGTTAAGGCTCGACTCGACTCGATTTGATGTGTTAAACGAGCCGAGCCGAGCTCAAAAAAAATTCGTTTGCTTAACGAGCTCGGCTCGACTCGGTAGGCTCAAAATAGGGGATATTTTATAAATTTTATATAATTTAAGGTATAAAATAATAATATTTTACATAATAATACTACTCATATTCTCAAATTACTCATATTGATGAATTGATGATAGTTTTATTTTTATTTTAGTATGTGAATGTAAATATATTAAATTATAAGGGTGTTGATATAATATCAGTTAAATATATTTGTCAGGATATTCGAGCTCAAACGAGCTTTCCACTTATATTACGGGCTCAAGCTTAATTTAATCTAAACGAGTCGATCTCAATTTCGAGCCGAGTCGAACTCACTTTTCTTAACGAGCCGAACTGAGCTTGCATTACTCGGGCTCGCTCGGCTCATATAGCAGCACTAAGCATCATTCAGGTTGTACCTCATTCAAACGAGGTTGGCAAGTTCAATTTTGGACAACTGGTGCACATATCTAGTAATTTGATACCCATCATCTAGCATCAACCGAAGCATCATATGAGAGAGGACGGCTATGATGGGGGTTGCTTGACATCGTGCCACCTCGTGTAAAGCTACACGATATACCCACAAAATAATAGGAAAAAAAAAAGAAGGGAAGAATAGTGCAAGACAACCACGTCGGTTAAATGCAAGGTGGCGACGGCCGTAATGAAGAAGAAAATAATCAGAGACGTGCTCATGAGGGTGTATGTGTAACAAAAAATGTTCTGGGGAGATGAGTAATGCTAACCCAAGAAATGTAGTTCAATATTAACACCACACCTAGTCCATGGGTGTAGAAAGAATACAACCAAACATAAATTTGGTGGGTTTACACCAAGCAAACGGACTGACAAGAAAAAAGAAACTCTGCTGGAAAACATCAATAAATGAACATTTGATCTTTATTTAGGAGAACATAAATTAAATACATTCTTCCACCACGAATCGTCGTCTTCCCACAACGTACAGGGTGCACATAAATTCAGCTTCCATCTAAACACTAGTTATATTAGAGGAGTGGGAAAAATATTTTCCCTCCAACAACTAATTTAGAAGGGGTTACCAAACTCACCTCGCAGCGCCCAGCCCTACTGATTTGGGGCGCCTCACTGCACTTAAAGGATTGACTATGCCTTGAGAGTCCCTCCCAAGTCCCATGCCTTCCACGAACCCCATCCTTGCCATCATTTTCGACCCAAACCCCTTTGTATGCTTCTCAAATGAACCAAATTTGTGCTCCTCAGTTTTCACTGATCTACGTTTCATTTCAGAAGACTTGCGCTGAGGTGGCGTATCTGTTGGCTGAACACTCTCAGAAGCATCTGCACCCAATCCAAGTGATTTGGGCCTCTGAAACACTTCAATAGGCTGTGCTATACCTCGACCATCCTTACCTAAGCCTTCACCCTCTACATAACCCATCTTAGCCATCATTTTCGAGCCAAACCCAGTAGTGTGCATTTCAAATGCACCGTATTCTACTGAGTTGGATACGAGTTTGTCTTTTGTTTCATTTGACTCGGGTGGAGTGGACTCGATTGTTCCAGTGCTCATTATACCACTCGAGACAAAAGAGAGGGGCTGAGAGGCATAGGACCCTACTTTCCCTGTCTTGTTCTTTTTACCTTCCTTACTAGTAGAATGGGTTGCTAAGTTCTTACTCGGTTTTTTCCTGGAAGATTGTGAACTTAGAGGGGTAGTGGAAGAACGAACTCTGGCATTCCTCCTTGCAGAAATCATATTGCCTTTAACAGGCTTATTATCAATAACAGAGAAATCAGCATCCTCATCATCAGCTCCGATCAGCTGAAAATTCAGAAGCAATAACTTATCAAGTATAACAAGTCAATTAAAGAGATACTGAAAGGGAATGATATATATTTATATATTTTAGATGACAACTTGCATTCACCAGGTGCTATGTGCAGTTCGAGTTTATCTTTTAATAGTATTAGCTGTTGAACTAAAAGGTAAGTTTGTCAGTATTAATTGTTTTCACTGAAAAGTGTCAGTTGCGCAGAGTTGCACCGTACAACTACTGTAGGATGAAGCGGATAATACCTTTTCCAGTCGAATTTTATCAGCTGCTGATGGCATACTAGTGTGATGTGTTCGTAGCACCGTCACAAATCTGTGAAACAAATATTTCAAGGTAGAAGACTATATGCAGAAATATCATCCTAAATAAACTAGGGGTTCACAATTTCCTGGAACAACATTAGAGTAACATTATTCTGTAGAAACTACAAATCGAAATGAATAGACAGCATGCACACAGTTTCTCTTTATGTGAATAACTGATTGTATAACATCACTCTATGTCCCTCTCTGGTCAGTCCATTTACAACTGAGTTACGAAATTTGGCAAACACATGATACCAATTACACAAAATTGGCAAATTTATGCTGATATCATCAAATCATCTTTTTCTAATATAAGCAACATGTACGAAGTCAACAAGTAACTCTACATCCATTAAGCATCAAACAAAAATACCTTGATGACCAAAACCAAGTGGTGCAATAAAGCATACAGGATTTTATTTCTTGGCCAAATAATATAAATGGCAATATCCATCACAAGGGTATTATTAATTATTCATTTTAAGACTGACTAAAATTTTAAAAGTTATCCCTAAGAGAAAGAAAAAAATAACATACACATGGTTTACCTCTTCTTGCCAGATCCTTGGCACCCACTTCGCAAACGATATATGGCAGCTAATCTCTGTACCTGTAAAACCAAAACCAGAGATTACATATACGTGGTAGTAAGACTATTTGATCTAGCTCTAAGTTGCACTTGGAAATAATACTTGTAAGGAGAACCCAGGAAATAAGATTTCAAACTCCAAGACAAAGTTTAGTAAACTTAAGAAAAGAGAAAAGGACAGCAATAAAAAAATTGGGTGTAAACCTTAAATGCAGAAATTTGGCATTTCCTTTCAGTAAAAATATTGGACATGGATTCACATTGTAAATATATTCAACTTTACTTATTAATGCCCATGAACATTCTAATCCAGTAATATTGAAAAACAATAGGAGCATATCATTTAAACATGTTAAGGAGGAAAAACAGAAGTACAAAAAGAAAACAATAAACTTACAATATGAGTTATACTTGGCCACTAACCACAGGACAGAACAATACCTGAGTACAATCTTTTGGGTGCATAGGTGTGAAGGAGTGCATATCTACGCCATCAAGAACTATCTGCTCCAATTTCTGCAAGAAAGAAAGTTTAATGATGTTGGTCAGCTGAGATATCAAACACAACTGATTGTACATAGTTTATACAGCCAAGGCAAAAATAAAGAAAGAAAGATCCATTGCCCAGGTGGTGGGTCGTCTTCATAATTAAGTTTGGATTAGAGACAGGCCATTTTTTCCATAGGACCTAGATATGCAGACTGATAAAGTTGAGGATAATAAATAAGGGAAATGTGAGAAAATATCATTGATGGAAAATCAGATTTACTATTCAAATTCAGTTATTGAATAAGCAGTACATATTCAAGGTTCTCTATTTAAATGCTAAATACGAGTTTTTTCGTCTCACCGAATTAATCTTGTGAACATCTACACCACGCCGAATCATTCTATCCCGACGCTTTGTAGCAATTGTTTCTTTCCGATGTTTCTTCTTTTCCCCTGTAATCACAACATATATATGCAATGCATTGAGACATTACAGATAATAATTCCTTATTAAAAAGAGCTGTAACTAATTACTAAAACAGAATGACAGAAAAGCCCTTACCTGGAATCCTCCTACTAAACTTTTTGCTTTTGCGAGCGTCAGCAGGCCACGACTGTTGAAGCTGAGCAACATGTTTTTTCTTCCCAGAAATGGTTCTAGGATCCTTAACGAGCATTAGTTCATCTAGAGCTGACGACCATGCATAATTTACAGGAGTTGATTTTCTAACTTCTGTGTGATTCTTTCTTTCTAGTCCAGTTTTTTTCATCCCATACTCCCTTGATGCCTCTTGAAGATCAATTCCACTCAACTTTTTCATAGTTTTATCAAAGCTATTTTCAGAATCACTTTCCTCATCAGACTCATCGGTAATTTGCTCAACCAGCTGATCAACATTGATGATGTTGCTAATGCCACCAATTCCCTCAAAGTAATCTGCAGCAACCTCGTCATCAACGTCTGAACCACTATACGACAGGCCATCACTCTCTGAGCAATCTTCTGAGTCTGAAGAATCTGATCCTTCATCGCTCAATTCTTCTTCTCCTTCATCAGAGGTATCTTCTGTATATATTTTAGTGCCTCCAATTATCACATAACCTGGATTTTCGTCTGAATGTGACATCCCAGCCACTAAGTCCTCACCCATTTCAACATTTGGACCATGATAAGCCTCAACACCAGTATTACCTTCGTCGGAGAGTGATAAATCTACAGAATCATTGTCTTTCTCCTCCATCATGGATGAGGATCCAATACCGTCAACTGTTGTTTCCACTTCATCATGGAATCCCAATCCTCTATGTGAGCTTTCACCTAGTGTAAAGCTTGTGGTGTAGTCGTACAAATACTCGACATTTTGGGATTCCTTAACTGGCCCCTCATCCAAGTAGGCAACAATAGAAGTCTTCTCAGAATCGATCAAGACTATGGGATGGGACGCATCAAATTTTCTGTCTTGATTGTCAACTCCATCTATAAATTCACTTTCCTGGAAAGCATTTATTGATTTAAAATTTATTTTAAGCAATATTTGGAACAAGAAACTATAACTTATTTCAATCCTTGCAGAATCTACATCAAGAGAACATACACCAAAAATTAAATTTAAATCAAAAGTCAATTTGATGGAAAAGAAAATAGAAGTCTTCTTCATGGGCACAGTGTATTTCAGCTTCTCACTGGTTGCAAACATAATAAAAAAGGTATTACAAAATCATGATTTCTATTTATCACCACACCATCAGATTCATAGAAAAATGAAAATGCATTACAGTCAACAAATAACAAACTTAATTACAAAATGGAAGCTGCCAAAATCAAGAATCAGTTGTAAGTGAAGAACAAGTTATTCTCAACCAACAAAACATTGTCTCCAGAAACTCCATAAAGAAACATATGAACTGGATTTATAGTCGATTAAAATCGCTTCAGAAAATCTTCAAGCAATTACAAACCTGAGGCTGTGGATACAGATAACCGTAAGCATTCCCTCTACTCTTCTTAGGCTCGCTTCTCTGAGCCGCACCCGATCCGGATTTCTTCGAATCTGAATTGCTTCCTTTTCCGGCCCCGGATCTCGAATTCCCATTTCCCCCATTACTCGCTTTCCTCCCTAAACAACAAAATAATTAAAACAAACAAATTGCCTATACAAGTAAAAATCCCTTGGGCATAACACAAAAATGAGAGAGAGAGGCAGAGACCTCTAGATGGAGGAGAATTAAAGGCGGGCCAATCAGACAAAAATCCGCCGTCAACAAAGAGACCACGATTGCCGGAGGAAGAAGAGGCAGAAGGCCGTGGGCCTCGGCTATTCGATTTGTTCAACTTTTTCCTGCTTTTTCCACCCATATATATTTCGAGGGCAGCGTCGGATAAAAGCTTGTTGTCGATCTTGTTTAGCTACGATGATCACCTTCGAGGTGGAGTCCGGAGAGGAGGAAAGTTGGATCAGGTTAAAACGAGGAATTTCCGTCTGCGGTGAGGTGTGCGCTTCGGATGTTGTACGCTTGTTTGAGGAGAAACGACTTAGAACTTTCAGTGTACAAGTGTTTGAAGCGTTGCTGTAAGAAATTTGATAACTTTTTATTTTTTTAGGCAACCACATTCTCGGCATTTTGTGCATCAATTGATCCGTTCAGCTCGTATAAATTTTTTAAAAATTATATAAAATACTAGTAAAAAATTATATATTTTTTTATTAAAAATTTATTTTTAAAAGTTCATTTTTAATAATAAATACTATAATTTAAAAAAAAAAAGTTAAATTGCATGTTGCAGTGTTGCACCATATATATACAAGACTAAGACAAATAAAAAAAAAAATTTACATATACATATAATAATTTTATTAGAGCAAGTGTGTATTGGTTTAAGATTTAAAAAATAGAAATAAAAACAATCGTCTGCTATTCAATCTAAATTTTATGTCACTTAAAGTTAATTAAATGGTATTCAATTTGGATTTTCAAGAATTTTATAAAGTCCATTCAAATTTATTGGTATTGAATCGGGACCTTTTACTATTTAATAATAATTCATTGATATTCAAATATATAAGAATTTTATAAGATTATTGTGTTAGATGAATTTTGAAATACTTTTTATTATTTTATAAATATCAATCATCTCATCCAAACCAATGAGATTTCAAATTACTTTTGTGAGAGGACCTAAATTAATATGTTGCAAGTAATACATACAAAATAATAGAATAATCACAACTGTATATGACACAAAATGTAATATACTACACACGTTAATTATTCACTCGTTCATACATATAACAACAACAAATAAAATGAACTATTTAATTAACACTCTCAGATGATTTTCCAGGAAATCAATAAAATTTTCTATATAGTACAAGTCTAAACAGACGACTTTGGTAAGTTCGAATAAGGATCAGAAGCAGTTTAATTCTAAAACTGGAGTTAGATATGGTTTGGATCGGTAGCAATATTCAGTTGAAAATATATGACAACTACTATAGTGTCTGCACGCAACGAATTTCTGTTTGAACTGAATAACTACCTTAGTAACTAATTCAAACTGCTGAGCTTGGATCGCGCTTATATATATTGCAACTAGCATTAGTTCTTCATGATAATTCCACAAGTTATACGAGTATTGAGAGTGATCGTGAGAGATTATATTTTCAAATTACAAAAAGTAGCTCAAAAATAGTAGAATCTTGTGTTCTTGAATATTGAGTGAATGTTTTAAACTGTAATTGTTTTCGCATTGATAGTGAAGTGTGCCCAAATTCTCTGTGGGCATAGATCACATTGATAGAACCACGTAAATTCTTGTATTGTTTATTTTCATTTTGATTTCGTATCTTTATCTAATTATTGTTTCTACCCTGTTGTTATTGAGTGTTGATTGTGAATCAAACACAGGTTCATTATCATGTCTCATAGTTGCTAGCAATCCCTAGTCCCTACTGAGGAATACTTCATTAATTTAACAATGGTGTCACTGGGAAAATAGTCACATGCTTCAAATTATGAGTCTTAAGTGTCTAACTTAAATAATAATTGCTGCTAAACTAGCTATTTTACAGGAAATTGTAATGAAATGTAGAGATCAAGAGCAGAGGAATAATTTCAAACCATGGAATGCTCAGAAAGCTATTACTGATGGAAAATTGTACCTTATAAAGCTCCTCTGAACAATAATGAGAAACCTAGAGGTAGGTGGGAATGTAAATGAGTCAAGTCATTCGCGAATTATTCGGATCTCGATTCGAAAATTATTCGTTTGAATTTGTTTGTCAAATTTCACGAGTCGAGCTCGAGCCTGAATTTGAACTCGATTATTTTATTGAGCCGAGTCGAGCCTAGAGGTATTCTATGTGAATGCTTGTGAACAGACTCGTTTATGAAGTTTGTGAACAGACTCGTTAATAAATTTATATTATTTTTTGTATAATTTTCAAACTTTTCACGAGCTTATCGAGCCGAGCTTTTTAAATCCGAGCTTGTATTATATATGATTAATTTGTAAACAAGCGTTTCTTTTGAGCCGAACTCGAGTTATTCCCAAAATTATAAATTTATATACTAGCCAAACTCGAACTTGACAATATTTGACTTGACTAGTCTTGTTTACATTCCTAAAGCTAGGCATGTGAATAAGCTATCACCTCCTAAGAGACTAACTACCGGTGAGATGAAAATTAGAGTGAGAAAGAACTTGTGTTTCAATTGTGATAAAAAAAAATATCACATTGGACACAAATCATTCATGATCTGGGTAGAGGAAGCTGTGTGAATTTAACACTAAAGGAGCAAAAGTCAGAAAATGAACATAACACTGTATGTAACTGAGTGCGATGTTCAGCTGAGAAGACTATTGATCATGTCATGGCAGTAAGATTTTCTAACTTTGAGTGGTACATGGGTGACAGAGTTTATTGGTCCAGTCAAACTTCTCAAGTTGAGAGGGTTGTCATGTCATATCATCTGATGCAATTTAGTAGGGAAAGAAGAAGTATCACTATTCAAGGAAATGCACAAGGGATTAAATGGTAGAGTTGTCTATTGAATTGAACAGAGTTCTCTAAGTGCATTATGGAACCTGAGCTTAAGCCATTATTCCATGCACGAGTTTAAAAAGCCTACTGATTTACCACCACAGAGGGCTCTTGATCATAAAATCTGTAGGTAGGGTAGCACCAGATGGTTGAAGATAATAAACAATAAAAATAGAAAATTGAGGCTCGTGATAAACACAATTACCTTAACACAAATTATGCAGTGCTAGTGAATTGTGGGATACTTGTTTTCCGAGATACAACGATTTAACATAACGATATTACACTATATCTTGCGTGAAATGAACTGAGAAAATTGTTTGATAATGATAAGAGCAAGAACAAAATTTAAGCAAATTATGGCTCAAGAGTATGAGAATTACCGAAAAAAAATATGTATATTTTTCTACTAAAAAATGCTTCATAAGCATGTATTTTTCGTGTGTTTCTCTTGTGTTGATCCACACTTGAAGTGCTACTAATATCATTAAAAAACGACCGTTGGAACGTAGTCATAAAGAACCACAAATTGTTGCTAACCGTAACCGAAAAACGTCTAAATAATTCGCATAAACTCATAATTTCAAAATTTAAAATATGTTGTAACTGTAGCTCCTCGGCTAAACTGAGGACTTAGGCTCAGCAGAACCTAAAGACTTAGGCTCAGTAAAACTTGAAGACTCAGACTCAGCTGACTTGAAGGCTCAGGTTTAGCAGGTCTTAAAGACTCAGGCTCAGCAGAGACCTGATGGCTTAGACTCAGGCTCAGCTGAAAACTCAGCCCCAAAACTCTACGTATGGAAAATAAAATTGAGACAAAAATTAGTTTGTCAATTTACCATCAAATCGTTGCGACAATTCGTATACGCAAATCACATTAACACACAAGTTCAGATTTCATAGGCCAAATTCGGCCATAATTTGCACTTTCAAAATAAGCGTGCAAATATGATAAAAATTGCATGTTTATCTCTCTTTATAAATATATTAAAAATAACTACCACAAAATCTAAATATTAACTCCAGTTATTTTCATATTGTTCCACCATATTAAACCATGATAAGTCAAGAGAATGTATCTGTTATAGACATAAACCTAATTCATTGTGACATAAACCTAAATTCAGTTACTCAAATTATGCATAATATGTGTAACAACATTGGTGCTCTTATAATTAGAATAGTTTTGTTATTTTTAATTAAAAGATCTCAATTTATTTTAATAAAGTCCAACATCGTGAAAAAGTGATAATGTAAACAGAAAAAAAAATTTGTGTGAGACTGTCCAATGACATAAGAACGACAAAAGAATAAAGATAGAATTATAATAAAATTTGACAATATGTTTTTAAAAAAAAAAGTGATAGTAACTTTTAACAAATATATTCATTTTTTTTATTGATAATAATTTTTTAATAAAATATGATAATATTTTAAGAAAATTGATAGTTACTTTTAACAAATATATTATTAATTTTTATTAAAATTTTATTATTTTTTAAAAATGATAATTTTTTAATTAATAAATGACGCTTTTAAACCCAGATTTATGTCTATTAACTTTAAAAAAAACAAATACCATATAATTATTGAGACCTTTTTCCTATGATTTTTCTAAATAGTATCAATATACATTAATCTTAATTACACGATACCCACTAAATTATCAATGAACAACTATATATTTTTTACAATATTAGTGTATACAAAATATCAAATTTTGGCACATTAACCACTGTGTTTGTTTTGGTTAATATAGTACAGAATGTTACAACATATTTCGGTGATATCAAAATTTATCCTTTCTCCTATCACTAAATACAAATATTATATATTATTTCTCAATATCTAAACATGCAGGTTGATGATTCAAGAAGTTATTTTAGTCAGACGGTGGTAGATTTAAAGTAAGGAGTTAAAAAAATATTATGCACAGTTATAAAGTAGTAGAGCCTAGTGGATGGACTTTTTTACCATGGAAAATTGTAATCTTTGAGTGTTAATATGCCGAGAACGCTACCTATAAAGAGAAGCATGAGAACACTACAATTGAAGACAATTGTGTATATAACATAATAAGTCTAGATATCTAAATAAAATTGTCTTCCTCATTGTTTGATAACTTGTGCGTTTCACAAAAATATTAAGTGATAGCTCTCGTGTCTTTTAATACAAAATTTTATGTAGAGTTGTGATTAGTCTAGTGATATGTTTGATTCACATTTCATAGATTGTATAGTTTAAGGTGCTATAGATATTGTAAGTCTCTTGGTTTAGATCTCATGTATCACTACTTGTTTTAGTGAAGTTTTATAGAGACACTCATATACTATTTATAGTCTATAAAAAATTTAAAATTCCATTTGCATTTTTTGTTAAGTCTTCTGTTGTGTTTATATTGTCTATGTCATTCTAACATTTTGCAAAATAGAACTTACACACTTTCAATTCATGATATTAGAGCAATCTGGTATTACATTGACACTCTCGCACTAAACTTAAGTCTAATTAAAGATGGTGATATTACATTTTAGATTATGTTTGGTTAGGGATGATGGAGGATTAGATGATGATTGAAATAGAAAAAAAGTGAATTGGGGAGGGGGTGTAAGTAGTATGTGTTTGGCAAGGATGACAAATGGAGCAGGTCGGGGCGGATACTAGAAGATCCAAATCCGCTCCACTCTATATGCGGGTCAGGTCGGATCGATTCGTTACGGATCACGGGGCGGGACAGATCGATCCATTCTAAATTAAAATTTTATAATATATAATATATTCTTACATATTTAAAGTAAATTTAAGGTCTTAATTAAAAAAATAAATTTATGATATTAAAAATATAATATACTAATTTATTTTTATCTTTAAATATGTTGATATCAATTAAAATTTATAGTTAAAACATCATAATATATTTCATATCATGTTTTATTAGTATATATTGATCTAAAATATATTTGTTAAATTAATTTATTATTATTTATACTATATATATAATAATAAATAATAATATTTTTTAATAAATACCATATATATTCAATTTTTAATAATATAAACAGGTCAAAATGGAGCAGGGCAGGGCGATAATGATATCCATACCCGCTCCGCCCCGCTGCGGATCGCGGGGCGGAGCGATCCATACTGTGCGGGGTTCAGATCAGAGCAGGTCGGGACATACCAAATTGTCATCCCTAAGGTAGTGTTTGTTTACGTCTTGAGGTGGATGGAGCACATCCGGATGGAGAAAAAAAGTGGATGTGACAAATCCTGTGAATAGTAAATTTGTGTTTGGTTTGAATTGGATGTGGTAGAGATGGATGAAACTTTATGTCAAATCAATATTTTTTGGAGATGATGATGTATTATTTTATTATTGTTAGTTAGTGGAGTAGTGATTGAATGATTGTATATTAATTATATTTTGTTGTAATACATAAATAATTTTTTTTTATAAAAATAACCTTGATAATTAATAATTTTTTAAGATAAATTAAATTAATAATAAATAATATAAAAACAGTGTATATATAATACATAAATATTTTTAATTTTAAATCAAAAATAATTACTAATAGTAGAGGTTTTGTTATACTCCAAGATAATAATTTTAAATGAAATTTAAATATATTTATAATATTAATTAATTACATATATATATATATAGTTTATATATATTAATAATTAATATATATATATATATAATAGGATATTATAATATGTAAAAAATATATAATTAAAATTAATTCTTATTTTATGTTAATTGATATAAATTAAATAAATATATATGATATATGTGAAAAAGAGATAAATAAAATGTATTTGATATATAAGATAAAATTGATGTGATTGGTATTGAATTATGTTAAATAGGTTTGTAGATGTATAATAGGGAATGAATGTGTATTTTGGATGAGATGAGATGTGCAAGTCCGAAAATTGAGTGAGATGGAGGAAAATCCATCCCCCATCCGGATGGGCCCATCCGTAAACAAACACACCCTGAGTGTTTGGTTAGAGATGGTGTGATATAATTAAATTAAAATTTATGTAAAATCAAAAGTTATTGTATTATTATATTAGTTTTGTTAGTTGGTGTAATAAAGTTGGAGAGAGAATGAATTTGTGGAAGAAAAGAAATATAATGACAAGGGAAAGGAAACTGGTCAAGAATGAGAGGACGAAAAGTGGCGGTGTAATTATGAGGATGATATGATATCGCTATCTTATTTATAAATGTTGATGGGTGTATGTATACCACGGTGTAACAGGTGGTTTGGATCATATATCAATTTAAATGAATGTACACACATAAAAAAATAAGTAATTTCTTTCTAATAAATGTTTGGTTTTTTCAAAAGAATAGTGATAATAAAATTTTACTCCCTCCGTCCAACTCTTTTTTCCATTTTTCTATTTTGGGACGTCATAACTCTTTTTTCTTACCTTAAAAAATAATAATTTACACTCATAAAAGTTAATAAAATACATTTTTTATATTTTATTAATTAACTTCACATTCACATACTCTACTTTTTTCTTAATCCGTGTACCCATGTCTTTTGGAAAAAAGACCCGAGACGGAGGGAGTAATAATTTTAGTAGTAAATATAAAAAAAAGTTATAATTAATTTATATTAAAAAGTGTAAAATATCATTTAAATTATAAACAAAGTCAAATTGACATTTAATGTAAATATAAAAAATAAAATCTATCATAAATTAATATTACATGAATTAAAAATAGAGTTAAAAAAAATTACAACGCGCGAATTGTGGTCCCACCTAACAGACCCCAGCCCAGGCCCACCTCAGTGGAAAATAAAACCGAAATGTACGTCTCTTCACTGTTTTCAGAACCGGACCGAACCGGCCGGTTCAACCGGTTAAACCGGGAACCGGTCACGGAACTGGTCCGGTTACACCCAAAAAACCGTTTTTACGGTTGAACCGGTCAAAACCGGTCAAACCCGCTCAAAACCGGGCTGAACCGGTTAAACCGGTCTTTTTAAAAAAAATATTAATATTTATATTTTTTACTTATTTTTATTTATCTTCTTAATCCTAATCAAACCAAAACCCAAAAACTTATTTTTCAGAGAAAAAAAATCTCAACTGTTGAAGAACTAAGAAGATATTAAAGAAAATCTATTTTGATTGAGTTATTTTGTCTCTTTTGTATTTTGTATTGTTATTTTATGACTATTATTTTTATTTAATTTTACAAGTGGATATTTATTTTATTTAACATATAAAATACTAAAAAATAAGTATAAATTATTTTAACGGTTGAACCGCCGATCCAACCGGTTGGACCGATTGAACCGTAAACCGGTGTCTTGTCCGATTTGATCACCGGTCCGGTTATGAAAACACTGCGTCTCTTACATATTCATTTAGAAATTGACAAATATATAAATAAAAAAACAAGAAGCCCACGCGCGGATCCTCCCATCCCTGCATACTCTCGCTCCCAAACCTATATGCTATATGGCCAAATATATCAATTCTTATCCCCACCTACTCCCAATCCTTCCCCGCCCCACCCCCATCCCCACCCCCAACCCCAACCCCAACCCCAAACTCATGTATACTCATTTCCACTCCACAGCAACAGCTTCAGTGCTTTTACTTTTTTTTTTTTTAAATTTTATTTTAATTTTTTATTTTATTTAATTATTATCTTGATTAAAAATATTCATTTAATATTATATTACAAATAAATATTTATACATATAGTAACATATAAATCTTATAGTAACACATATTTACTCTAATACTAACACACATTTGTCTCCCAATTTGTGTTATTATATGGAAAAATATGTATTACTATAAGGATAAAATATATTTTTATGAGAATAAATATGTGTTACTATAAGGATAAAATATATTTTTATGAGAATAAATATGAGTTTCATAATTTATTCGTCATTCCTTTAAATCTAGGTATATTGTTTCATGTAATAAATATATTATTATATGAAAAAATAATCATTTCTATAAAAATAAATAAATATTTGTGAATAATTAATATTTGTTCTTATAGTAACACACATTTTGCTCTTAGATTATATGAAAAATTATTTATTCTACAATATATATATATATATATATATATATAAAATAACAATATTTTATAGGATAGTAACACATATTTGCTCTAATAGTAACACACATTTGTCTCCCAATTTGTGTTACTATATGGGCAAATGTGTGTTACTATATGGACAAAATATATTTTGTGAGAATATATATGTGTTTCTTAATTTATTCGTCATCCCTTTAAATATAGGTTTATTGTTTCATGTAATACATATGTTATTATATGAAAAAATATAATTATTTTTATAAAAATAAATAAATATTTGTGAATAATTAATATTTATTCTTATAATAACACACATTTTGCTTTTGCATTATGTGAAAAATTATTTATTCTATAAAAATAAATAAATATATGTAAAATAATATATTTTATAAGATAGTAACATATATTTGCTCTAATAAAACACATTTGTCTCCCTTTTTGTGTTACTATAAGGGCAAATGTGTGTTACTATATGGATAAAATATATTTTATGAGAATAAATATGTGTTTCTTAATTTATTCGGCATCCCTTTAATTCTAGGTTTATTGTTTCAAGTAATACATATGTTATTATATGAAAAAATATAATTATTTCTATAAAAATAAATTAATATTTGTAAATAATTAATATTTGTTCTTATAATAACACACATTTTGCTCTTGCATTATGTGAAACATTATTTATTCTATAAAAATAAATAAATATACGTAAAATAATATATTTTATAAGATAGAAACATATATTTGCTCTAATAACACACATTTGTCTCCCTTTTTGTGTTACTATATGGGCAAATGTGTGTTACTATATGAGCAAAATATATTTTTATGATAATAAATATGTGTTTTTTAATTTATACATCATCCTTTTAAATATAGATATATTGTTTCATGTAATACATATGTTATTATATTGAAAAAATAATTATTTCTATAAAAATAAATAAAATATTTGTGAATAATCAATATTTATTCTTAAAGTAACACACATTTTGCTTTTGCATTATGTGAAAAATTATTTATTCTATAAAAACAAATAAATATATGTAAAATAACAATATTTTATAAGATAGTAACACACATTTGCTCTAATAGTAACATATATTTGCTCTCTAGTTTATGTTACTATATGGACAAATGTATGCTACTATATGGGTAAATTTGTATTATTATACTAGCATAAATTAAGAGCAAAATTTTAAATTAATTATATAATATTATTTAATTTATTTTTAAATTTATAATAATTAAAAATCTTTTAATTATTTTGTATTAAATTTTATTTGGTTTTTTGTTTGAGCTTTTGTGTGTGTGTTGAGGGGAGTGGGGGTGGGGGAGGAGAATTTACATTAACAACATGTGTGCTGGGGAGATTGGGGAAAGTGGGTTTAATATTAGTTGGGCCTCAGTGTGGAAGGTGCGTGTGTGGAGGTATTGGGGCGCGTGAGTATATTTTTTCTTTTAATTTATTTTTAATAATTTCTACTAGAAATTTCTATATAAATTTTTGTCATTCATTTTGGACGTGTGTTCCGATAAAAGTAGTTGTCATAAATAATGAAGTCTCTTCAAAATTCAACTTGTCCATTTCCATATAGTTGACAAATGTGGATTAACAAATAACAGAGTGCCTCACTTGGATAAGTTTCCGGCACCAGATTTTTATATTTTGTGGGCATTATTAAGTGGAAAGAATTAAAGAGAAATTGATCAGGAGGGATGGCGGGCGGGTCGATCGGGCCGGGCGGAGTGTCCAAGGAGAGGGCTGATGAGTACAAGGGGCGGGTCACTGCTTACGTCATCGTCGCCTGTTTTGTTGCCGCCATTGGTGGATCACTCTTTGGCTATGATATTGGCATTTCAGGTCACTTTTTTCTTCCTTTCTGCAACTCTATTACAATAATTTCTTCTTCCATCGTCAACAAATTTCAATTATACATGATTAGATGGAATTTGGGATTTTTTTTTGTTTTTAAAAGAAAATCCCTTGTAAGAAAACAGGATGAAGTTATGGGCTTTCTGTGTTGATCAAATTTCTGATAGTGTTGACGGAGATGTGAATATTCCATTACAGTGATGTAGGAGCTGGGGCTCATGATTATTTGGACTTTTAGGACAGGACTTTTTTTTTTGTCATCATTCATCACTCATCACCCACCCACTTCACTTGCCATTAAAATATACATACCAAAAACAGAGTGAAGTAGACTTTATTGAAGATGTCACGTGCCACTCATCTCGCAGTTAATGTAATTATTCAATGAGGAAAAAGAACTACTCCTTTCATCTATAATCTTATTCCTCTTTACATTTGGATATATAATTTATTTAGTGGATAAATTAAGTGAATGATGATGATATTTTATTTGAGAGTATTATTTATTAAAAGAAATATGACTAAGATTTGATAGATAAAAAAAATATAATAGTTCATAAATTTAGGCAAACTCGATTTGTTCAGTTTGTGAATACAATTATTCTTGTCAATTAATACTCCATCCGTCCCTTATAAGTTGTTTTTGGGCACACGGATTAAGATAAAAGTAGAAAAATATAAGTAATGTGATGGAAAAAGTGAAAAAGTATAAGTGATGTGATTGACAAAAGTGAAAAAATAATGGAAATGGTGTATAAAAAATATTGAAAATAATAATAAAGAAGTAAATAGTAGTTTTCAAAAAAGATAAAAAAACAAATGAGCAACATATAGTAGGACGGACGAAAATGACAAAATGAGCAACTTATAGTGGGACGGAGGGAGTATCAAATAATTTACGCACAAACACACCATCTTCATAAGTTATTCCATCTATTATCTAGAGTGAAAAATTTCAAATGTTGTTTGCCTTAGATGTGTATGCTTGTGTAAAAAGAAACTAAGAATAGGCGCACATCAAGAAATGATTTCACAAGTTATTGTCATGGTTTTACAGGAGGAGTTACATCAATGGATGGATTTCTTGAGAAATTTTTCCCCACAGTGTACAGACAAAAACAACATGCTCATGAAAACAACTACTGCAAATACAACAACCAAGGCCTTGCAGCCTTCACATCGTCTCTCTATCTTGCTGGCCTCGTCTCGTCGTTGGTGGCATCTCCCATCACACGAAAGTATGGCCGCCGCGGAAGCATCATTTGTGGTGGCATAAGCTTCATGATCGGAGCAGCTCTCGACGCTTCAGCTGTCAATCTTGTCATGCTCATTTTAGGCAGGATCATGCTCGGTGTTGGCATTGGATTTGGCAATCAGGTAACCTTCAAATATATTACTTCATTTGTGTAGTAAACATATATGTATGCACACTCTAGCTACAATAAACTTCTGTTCAAAGAACACAAATGAAGTGGGAATTTTCATAATTGTGCTCGTATAAACTTAAGATACACATACAACACTCAGATGGAAACACATAAATGCAAAATATGTACAAATCACAATGAGGATTCTTCATCTCCTCAATTTAAACTGCAAATCTTGCACCTTCTCCCATTTTGTTCAAGTACACTCTTGTTGTATTTTAATTACATTGGAGTATTTTGGGTAATTCACATAGGTTGAAACAATATAACATATCCAATATCACCAGTCGCGAGCATAGTTATATCAAGCATATGGATATTTTATAGATTTCAATGAAACATGGGAGGTTTTGTGCATATTCTTTTCAAATACATGGACATTTTACGGTCTAACAACTACATTCAGGGCCCGCTTGATTGAAAGTAATGAAACTGAAAAATGGAAATGGATGAGGATCAATTCTCATTAATAGTATTTGATATTATTTAGTATATTATATGAATGAGATCATAAAACAAAGTTAAGCAAAAGGGTGATCACTAACCCCACCGTGATTACCCTTATGATATCCATTATTATTCTCAATCTTAAATTTATACCAAGTGCTCAATCAATTTGTAATCGAAGCTAACTCCATGCCTCAAACTTTTGAAGGCAGTGCCACTATATCTATCAGAAATGGCACCAACTCATCTCAGAGGTGCTCTGAATATGATGTTCCAATTGGCAACAACACTAGGGATATTCACTGCAAACATGATAAACTACGGCACGGGGAAGCTCGAGCCATGGGGATGGCGACTCTCTCTGGGGATAGCAGCAGTGCCAGCTGTTCTCATGACAATAGGAGGAATCCTGCTGCCCGAGACGCCCAACAGCTTGATCGAAAGAGGCCTCCAAGAGAAGGGTAAAAGAGTGTTGGAGAAAATTAGAGGCACGAGTGATGTGCATGCAGAGCTGGAGGACATAATTGATGCCAGCGAGCTTGCAAACTCGATCAAGCATCCTTTCAGAAACATTCTTGAAAGGAGGAATAGGCCGCAGTTGGTAATGGCGATTTTCATGCCCACTTTCCAGATAATGACGGGGATAAATTCCATCCTCTTCTATGCGCCAGTGCTGTTTCAGACCATGGGATTTGGAAGGAACGCCGCCCTGTACTCCTCTGCTGTGACGGGGGCAGTTCTGGCTTCTTCGACCTTCATCTCCATTGCGACTGTCGATAAATTGGGCCGCAGAGCTCTGCTCATCAGCGGAGGAATACAGATGATCATTTGTCAGGTAATTCCCCCTAAAATTTTACTCCTTTCATACCCAAAATTATTCTTTTTGTCTAGACAAGAGTTTAAAAGAAAAAAAAAAATTAAGTATATTATGAATTTCACTAGAAAATAAAGTGATTGTCTATACGTGAATATGATAATAGATTAATAGTATTTATTAAAAAGAGAATGATAATAAATTTGGTGGACGAACAAAAATGAAAATAAATATTGAGAACATAAGAATTAGTTTAATTAAACAATATTACTATAAATTTCAAGTGTTTTACAAAAAAAAATTGTATTTTTTAAATAAAGTAGTGGTATATGGACAAATCTATATATAGTTATGTGAGTGTATGCGCAAATTAATTTTTTTTTTTAGTAGTGTGTAAATTTGTGTGGAAAATTAAAATTGAAAAAAATATGCAAATTTTTGTAGAATGAATGTAGTATTTTTTTAATGCAACAACTAATACTATAAACTAGCCATAACTGTGAAACTAGTTCACTAAAAATACTTGACAAAATAAAAGAGCATTTGTATTTTAATTGAAAAAATAATTATATTTACAAATTGGTTCATTATATATGGACAAAAGTATAATTTTTTTTTATAAATTTTTTTTTTGTTTTGTAATTCATATCAATTTTGTAAACTATTTTGTATATGTGACGGTGAAAACAGGTGATAGCAGCAGTGATACTTGGGTTGGAATTCGGGAGTGAAAAGGAACTTTCGAAGACGTTTTCGGTGGTGGTTGTGGTGGTGATCTGCTTGTTCGTGGTGGCGTTCGGGTGGTCGTGGGGGCCATTGGGGTGGACGGTGCCGAGTGAGATATTCCCGTTGGAGACGAGATCGGCGGGGCAGAGCATAACGGTGGCCATAAACCTCTTCTTCACTTTCGTAATAGGGCAAGCTTTCCTATCACTTCTCTGTGCTTTCAAGTTTGGGATTTTCCTCTTCTTCGCGGGTTGGATTACGATCATGACCATTTTTATTTACTTCCTCTTGCCCGAGACCAAAGGTGTTCCCATAGAAGAGATGATTTTCTTGTGGAAGAAACACTGGTTTTGGAAGAGGTATGTGCTCTAGGTAAATGAATGAAATGAATTGTAATTTTTATTTTTTTAATATATTGTTGCGAATATGACCGGAATTGAATCGAGTCCAATAAGACTTCAAGTAATCAGAACGACTGAAGATGAATGCCGGATGAACACACTTAACAGAAAAAAGAAAAATGAAATCAAAGAACAAACAATTTACGTGGTTCGATCAAATTGATCTACGTCCACGGATGAGGTTGGCTCACTTCACTAAATGATGGAATAATGTTTTACAGATACAAGCTTTCTCACTCTTAGAGATTTTGAATGTCAACTCTATCTAATTTCGCTGAATGAATACGTATTTATAGATCAGACCCTTAACCGTCTCTGAGCTCTTAACCAATCAACGAGATTCGTATGGTTATAACCGCCTTGAATAACTGTTCCGGAGTCCAATGAGATTGCTCCGCCAGCTGTCAAAATAACCGACTTTATCACTCTGGTGAAGTCGCCTTTGCCATGCTCTGTTTTAACTGTTAGCTCAGGATCGCCTTCATGCTGAGTGACTCAGGGAGTAGGTGATTCTCAGCTCAGGATGATCTCTCAGGATTAGCCTTCAGTTCTACTGAGTCTTCAGTGTCTTCACTGATCTGACCACTCAGGATGACGCATCAGGATGAGTGTCAGGATCAGAACACTCCTGACTCAGGATCAAGTCTTCGCTCAGGCTCAGGATGCTTTCTTCAGGAATATTCCTCCGGATCCAATTCTCAGGATCAGGATTCCTGACTAATCTTCAGTACTCAAACTCAGCTTATCTTTACATTTAACAATTCTCCACCTTAAAGTAAGTGAGTTTCCCCCATTCCACACTCCACCTCAGGACCTAACTCATGGTACATCCCATGACCGCAACTTGATCAGCTCCAAGCAATATCTGAATTTGGAAATAGGTAAGACCTTAGTCAGCATATCCGCAGCTTTGTCCTCAGTGGAAACCTCCTGCACTGAAATCACTTTCTTCTCCACCACATCTCTCACAAAATGAAGTCTGACATCAATATGCTTTGACCTTTCATGAAAGACCTGATGCTTAACCAAATGAATTGTGCTCTGATTGTCACACTGAACTGCAACTTCCTTTTGTCTGATTCCAAATTCTTTAATCATACCCTTGAGCCACATTGCTTCCTTCACTGCTTCAGTCATTGCAATATACTCAGCCTCAGTAGTTGAGAGTGCCACTACTGACTGGAGTACTGCTCTCCAGCTGATTGTTGTACCATATAATGTGAACACATATCCTGATAAGGATTTCCTCGTATCAATGCTTCCATCATAATCTGAGTCCACATAACCCTGAAGTGGTTGAGTGACATCCTTAGTCTTCTCAAAGAGTAATCCCAGATTTTCAGTTCCCTTTAAGTATCTCATTATCCACTTAAAAGCCTCCCAGTGTGTCTTTCCCGGATTTGCCATAAATCTACTGACCACACTGACTGAATGTGCTAAATCTGGCCTGCTGCACACCATAGCATACATTATGCTACCTATCTCATATGAGTAAGGGATTTTAATCATGTGTGCCTTCTCTTCTTCTGACTTCGGACACTGACTTGATGTCAGTTTGAACTGTTGACCAATGGGTGTAGATACAACTCTGGCTTCATGCATGTTGAACCTCCTGAGTATCTTCAGGATGTAATCCTTCTGAGTTAAGAACAACCTCCCTTTGTCATTATCTCTGATAATTTCCATGCCCAGTATCCTCTTAGCCATACCCAGATCCTTCATGTCAAATGCGCTACTCAGTTTTACCTTCAATCTCTGAATTCTTTCAGGACTCTTGCTTGCAACCAACATGACATCCATATAGATCAGCAGATATGTGAGTACTTCATTTCTTTTTTTTTCAAGATAGACACAACTATCATACCTGCATCTTGTAAAGCCTATGGAGATCATAAAACTATCAAACTTCTTGTACCATTGCCTCGGACTTTGCTTCAGTCCATACAATGATTTCTTCAGTAGACACACCTTATCCTGATTTCCAGGTAGAATAAAATCGTCAGGTTGTTGCATGTGTATAGTTTCTTCCAGCTGTCTTGACATCTAACTGCTGAAGTTCCAAGTCCTCCTGAGCTACTTTTGACAATAGGATTCTGATTGAACAGTGTTTTACTACTGGTGTGAATACCTCATTGAAGTCTACCCCCTCTCTCTGAGTGAAGCCTCTGGCAACAAGCCTTGCCTTATATCTCAGTTTCTCTTTTCCTCCTGACCCCATTTCAGATTTCTTCTTGAAGATCCACTTGGAACTGACTACCTTCTGTCTCTGAACCTTGTTCACTAGTGTCCAAGTGCTCTAATGACTGAAGTTCCTCAGTCATGGCCAATATCCATTTCTCCTTATCTTTCCCTGACACAGCTTCAGCATAGCTTTGTGGTTCCAGATGCTCCACCTCTTCAGCGGTTATCAGGGCATAGGACACTATATCAGCATGACCATATCTAGTCGGAGGGTGTATGCTTCTCCTGTGTCTGTCTCTTGTTAGATATAGTTTCTGAGATCTTGGCCTTTAGTATCTGAAATTGAGTGGTCAGAATGATCGTCAGTACCACTTTCCTCTGACTCCTCCTGATGCCTTCATGAGGTTTCTCCTACCTCAAAGGTTCCTTGTCCTGAGTTCCTTTCAGGAGTCTCCACCTCGACCTGAGATCCATCTCCTAAAAGTATACCATCTGAGACGTGTATGCTGATGGGCTGATTATATCCCATGACTTTCTCATTGAAAGTCACATCTCTACTGACAATACACCTTTTATGTCCAGGTTCCAAACACCATAACTTGTATCCTTTCACTCCCTTAGGATATCCTAAGAAGATACATCTCAGTGCTCTAGGTTCCAGCTTATCCTGCCTGATGTGGGAAAAAGCTGAGCAACCAAATACCTTCAGGTTATTGTAGTCCGAGATCCTCCCATACCACACCTCATCAGGTGTCCTGAACTCAATTGCTGAGGAAGGTGACTTGTTAATAAGATAACAAGCTGTACTGACTGCTTCCCCCCAAAACACCTTGGGTAGCTTTGCATCTGACAACATACTTATGACCTTTTCCAGGATTGTCCTATTCATCCTCTCAGCCAAGCCATTTTGCTGAGGATTTGCAGGAACAGTCCTGTGTCTAGTGATCCCCCTTTCCTTGCAGAAATTGTTGAACT
The DNA here is from genome assembly GCA_026898435.1 of Prunella vulgaris. Classification (NCBI taxonomy): domain Eukaryota; kingdom Viridiplantae; phylum Streptophyta; class Magnoliopsida; order Lamiales; family Lamiaceae; genus Prunella; species Prunella vulgaris. The sequence goes on along the minus strand of JAPKLY010000286.1, from coordinate 43,424 downwards.
CCTCTGATACATACTCCAATCCATTATCAGTCCTGAGATGTTTAATGGATCTTCCTCTCTTGTTTTCTTGTTCACTGACCCAATCCTTGAACCTTGCCAATGCCTCACTCTTCTGCTTCAGTATGAACACCCATACTTTCCTGCTGAAGTCATCAATGACTGTCATGAAGTATCTTCCACCTCCATGAGTCTCCACCTTAGCTGGTCCCCAGATATCAGAATGAACATAATCAAGAGTTGCATCAGTAGTCTTCTTACCTTTAGGGAATGGGATTTTCTTGAATTTTCCCAGGACACAATGGTCACAAAAATCCAATTTCATCACCTTTCCTTCCCCAAATGCCTTCTGCTTTGAAAGTTCTTGGAGTCCCCTTTCTCCAATATGGCCCAACCTTTTGCGTCATATCATTGCCTCAGTGCTGTCCATAACATTGTTTGCTGACCCTGAAGAAGTGCTTCCAATCAGGATATACAACCCATTGACTTTCTTGTCTTTCATGTATACCTTCTTGCCTTTGGTTATCAGGATATAACCATCCTCAGTATTGAACTCATAACCCAGTTGATTCAGTGATCCCAGGGAGATCAGATTTCTCTTCAGTTCTGGCACCAGCCTCACATTTGAGAGTATCTTATCTACTCCATCATGCAGCTTCAACCTGACAGAACCACTCCCATTCACCTTACATGTCTGATTATTGCCCAGCATAACTGTGCCTCCATCAAACCTCCTCAACTCCTTTCAGCGCACTCAGAATGTCATCAAAGGACAATTGATCCTGCCTCCCAAATAATAAAATATCCTTGAAATTCTCAAAGGATTTAGGCAAAGAATTCAGGAGCATCAAAGCCTTATCACCATCATTAATTTCCACTCCAAGGTTCTCCAGATCATCAGCAATCTTGTTAAATTCCTCAAGTTGTTCAATCAACTCCTTCTCCTCATTCATCCTGAATGACATCAGTTTCTGCTTCATGAACAACTTGTTGGTGACAGATTTAGTCTGATATACCTTCTCCAATTTACTCCAAACCTCAATGGCAGTCTTCTCCTTACACACCTCCCTCAGAGGCTTATCCCCCAAACATAAGATGATTGTGCTATGAGCCTTTTCCAATATTTCTTGTTTCTTGCCTGGGTTTTTTGACGAAGAAGGGGGCCATTGATCATCAGGCTTCAGAGCATTTGCTAGCCCATGATGAGTCAAGAGAGTCTTCATCTTGATCTTCCACAAACCGAAATCGTTTGCTCCAGTGAATTTCTCAAAATCCAGCTTGGTAGATGCTATGATTGATGATTAACCAGTCGATTCCTTCTCCCTTCCCACAGACGGCGCCAATTGTTACGAATATGACCGGAATTGAATAGAGCCCAATAAGACTTCAAGTAATCAGAACGACTGAAGATGAATGCCGGATGAACACACTCAACAGAAAAAAGAAAAATGAAATCAAAGAACAAACAATTTACGTGGTTCGATCAAATTGATCTACGTCCACGGATGAGGTTGGCTCACTTCACTAAATGATGGAATAATGTTTTACAGATACAAGCTTTCTCACTCTTAGAGATTTTGAATGTCAACTCTATCTAATTTCGCTGAATGAATACGTATTTATAGATCAGACCCTTAACCGCCTCTGAGCTCTTAACCAATCAATGAGATTCGTATGGTTATAACCGCCTTGAATAACTGTTCCGGCGTCCAATGAGATTGCTCCGCCAGCTGTCAAAATAACCGACTTTATCACTCTGGTGAAGTCGCATTTGCCATGCTCTATTTTAACTGTTAGCTCAGGATCGCCTTCATGCTGAGTGACTCAGGGAGTAGGTGATTCTCAGCTCAGGATGATCTCTCAGGATTAGCCTTCAGTTCTACTGAGTCTTCAGTGTCTTCACTGATCTGACCACTCAGGATGACGCATCAGGATGAGTGTCAGGATCAGAACACTCCTGACTCAGGATCAAGTCTTCGCTCAGGCTCAGGATGCTTTCTTCAGGAATATTTCTCCGGATCCAATTCTCAGGATCAGGATTCCTGACTAATCTTCAGTACTCAAACTCAGCTTATCTTTACATTTAATATATATATATATATATATATATATATATATATTGATTAAATTGTTTAAGAGTATTGTGGTTTAATTTTAAATTGTGCTTAAAAATTATATCTCACGCTTTAAATTTTTACATAATGTTCCTGTAGTAATGTTACCATATTAATATTTATCGAATATAATTAAAAGTTGTCCGAAATTACTGACATATATTAGATCCCTTCAACCCTTGGACTGAATTTATGTTACTTTACATTCTATGGTCTACATTACAAAATGAAAGGTGTCTTGATTATACTAGTAACATAACACAAATTTGGGAAATAAAATACATGAAAAAAAGAAAATAAAGAAAAGCGGAGTGTATTTAAAAAAGATGATTTTTTTAGCCCTCAAACCGGTTGTTGTAGGTCACTCTATTAATGATAGTCTGGATAAAAAAAAGTAAAAAATGAAATATATGTGTCACGTCGAGAGAAATGGAAAGGGTGACCTACAATAGCCGATTTTAAGACTGAAAAGTAATCTTTTAGAAGATACAAGACTGAAAAGACAAATCTAAAGTTAACAAGTCTAAAAATAATTCGATTAATTACAACTAAGTGTAAAATTTTCCCCACTTTAAAATAGGTGTATCAAGTTAAAGAGTTTACAAATAGATTCATATTAAAAGTGCGTGCACACATATACACACAAATATATATACATGCACACACAAGAACACACAAATTCTCTCTCTCTATCTCAACTGGCATTTAAATTTCAAAACCATTGGGAGGGGGTGATGGGCACAGGGGAGTGGGGCGATGGGTAGAGGGCGGCGACGGCGGCCATCGGCAGTCGGAGAAGAAACCAGAGCAGGCCCAGTGGGCAGGCAATGGGCACTGGGGGCAATGGCGGACGGGCGCTTGGCTCTGGGGTTCGGTGGCGAGCGGCCGACGAGCTAGGACTTTGATCCAGCAATTGGGGAGACGATGACTATCCTAGTGAAGACGAAAATGAAGGAAGATCCAATTCGACGGGAGGTGATTAGTGTGATTTTTGCTTGAAATTTGTGTGCTCAATTGATCTATTTTGATTGATTTCGTGCATTAATTTACACTAAATTGACTATTTGTGCTTAACTCTTGAGAAAGGTTTTATTTTGCTATTTTTGTAAGAAATTAGAAATTATGGAGCAAATTGTCTACTATTTTTATCAAGTCAAGTGAGAAAATGTGTTGAGATAAAAGGATTGAGTTTGAAATCAGAATGGGGCTCATTTTTGTACACTACATTTCGGCCCATGTTTATTAAAAATTTCAAGGCCCAATTTGAAGGCATGTGGATTAATTCATGTATGCTGTGAGTTAATAGATTAATGGAAGAATTGCAGCAGGAATGTTTGACCAAATTGATTATTTGCTTAGTTAACTCCAATTGTGGGAGAGACGTGGTGAGTTCATGGTCATATCTTCTTTAATAATTCTTCTTCCAAATTTCAGATATCAAGGAGGAGAGAGAAAGCTTCAACCACCAACATCATTTCTTTCAATCAAAACCATGGAAGCTGTAGATGTCCTCCAATTCATCTCACTGGAGACGCAATCGAAAGAACAGTCATCCGCCTCTCTACCGGAATTTGCACAACCTGCTGCCAATTGCCGGAAAAACACATCCAGCCACTACCATCTTCACCACACCACGCCGGAAAAAGCAGCCCACCCACCTCTGCCTTCGCACCTGCAACTCGACGGCCGGAATCCATGGAGAAGAAAGCTAGATGCCTCAGTCCCTGCTTTCCGATGAAGCACCGGAAATCTGAGAGCAGCGCCCCTTCTCAAACACAACTTCCTGCCGAATCCGCCGGAGAAGACCACCATTTGCTGACTCACGCCGGAAATCTGAAATTCCATCCCCAAATCAAAGAAGCCACAGCAGTCGCCTATGTTCGATGCCCAGCCACCATCTCCATCCTCTCGCCTCGATTCACCGGAAATTGAAAGCACACTGGAAACAGAGCTATTTAATGAAAAGGAAAGAATCGCACTTGAAAAGTTGCTGAAAAAAAGGTAAAACGATTTTAGTTTTTTTGATCATCCAGTGCTTAACTTCGCACTGCCAGTGCCGAACTTGTGAAGAAACAGTGCTGGGCATGTCGAAGTAATTCGCACGATTTGCGATAATTCGCACTGCCAGTGCCGAACTTCCACATAAACCGTGCTCATTGAAAATTCAGAAATTTGTTTTGGGCTTTTTAACTCAAGGGCCCAGCATCTCATTTACATATAAATGTTAGGAAGCCCATTCTTATGGAGGGATATAAAAGAGCAGCAGCCTCATTTTCTGAACAACACGCCCTACTCCCTTGGGGAGAAATCCTCTCTCACCACTCCTCACACACACTCACACATTTAGTTAGGGTTTATGCTTTCTTAGTTAGATTTTTAATTTTAGTTGAAGCTTTGTTAGAGATTGAAGGGATATTGGCTCTCAATAGGTGAATTCTATCCTTATATTTAATTTTGTTGGTAAAACTTTCATGATTATGGTTTATTGTTTTTTATTTGTTATATGTTTGTTTGAGATGTTGATTGTTGGCTAAACCTTTAGTGTTTGGGTGTTTGGAATTATGTGGGTGATTAGTTAGTGGTATGATTTTGTGAGTTTATCCTAATTGAAGGTTAGATGATTAGATTAATGGGGTATGTTTGATCAATTGCTTGTTGAGCTCTTTTAATTCATATGGGTAGATTGTTTGTTGCAACGAGAGTTGGATAGGCACGTTTATTTCATATGGGTGTGAGTTCGATTTTGTGATTTGAGTTAATATTGGATTATCGCAACGAGAGTTGGGTAATTTTCATTAGAAAATCCATTAATCTACATTAATTGCTTGAATTAACCTTTAGGTGATTAGTGAGGGGACAAAAGGTGGGGCACCTTAGTATACGAGTGGAAAAGCACGCTAGGATTTTTCTTAGCCTTGTGTGATTACCCGGGTGGGAAACGGTGAACTATTCCTATAACAATCTACATACTTAATTGACGCGTTATTCCTAGGCTTATCCAGTACGGTTTAATGTGTATTAATCGTGATTGCTCCTATCTTTGACCGACAAAAGGGATAAATGAACTTGTCTAACCATTAATTGATTACCCCGTAATGAAGAACACCCGAACGCACTTTCCTCGTATTTGTTGTCTTGTTGATTTGTCTACTTGTTTTCTATTTTAGTGTCTTGTTTCGTGAATTTGTTTGTTCTAGTTAATTGTTTCTAGTTTAAATTTTAGCATTTAGTTTAATTGGGGAACAAGATCGTTAACACTACAATCAAGTGCCGACACATAGTTCTAGGGCTTCACTAGCCACTAATCCCGTGGATTGATATTTTAACCGGGCACTTACTATTGCTACACGAACTTCTTATACTTGAGAAGTAAGTGTTGGAAAACACGTGTCAAGTTTATGGCGCCGTTGCCGGGGATTAGGTCGGCTTAGGTGTAACTTAGTGCTAGTTGAACTTGATTGATAGTGTTTTTGTTTTATTTTGTTTGAATTTGATACTTGGTTGTCTTTTGTGTAGGTGTGCACTTCATTGAAGAGATGGATGGATATTATCAATACCCTTGGAACCCATGTTATGATCAAAGTGGTATGGTATATCCTCCACAACAACAACAAGATGGTTACGATAATTGGGGGAACTTTGATTACAATTATCACATGCAACAAGTTCCCTCATGTTATCAAGATTCAAGATCTATGGAAGCATCCTCCAAAGCTCAAGATGCATTAGCGGACTTCATGGAGAGTTATCAACAAGCCGAAGAAAGACGGAAGAAGATCGAAGAGGCAAGACCTACATTTGATGGTCTTGATCTAGCAAAGCAAATGGATGATATCATGGGTCGTATAGAGGAATATGGCTGGGGAAAGAATTGCAAAATTGAGGAAAATGGATTTTCATCCGAATCAAATATTAGCCAAGGAGAGTTAGATCACGATCTTGCTTGTTATTGCATTAAAGAAGAGGTGGACAAAGAAGAGAGTGAGAAAGTAGAAGGAGTTGAGGAAGAAAAGGAAGATGAGAGAAAAGAGCAAGAAGAAAATGAAGATGAAAAAGTGGACTATGATCTCATTTGGAGATTTCTTGAAGAAGATGATGATTATTATGATGAAGAAAAGGAAGAGAATGAAGACGAAGAAGAAGTCACCCTTGACATCTACGATGTTATGAGGCATCCATTAGAGGAGTTTGAGTGCAAAACCATTGACCCTTGTGTCAAAGAAACTCATGAGAATTCTCTTGACACTTCCTATTCTAATATTGTTACTAATCCTCTATATGATGTTATTGATGATGATTCTTCTTTTGATTGTGATGATAGGTGCAAAGTTGAAAAAGAGGAAGAGGACCCAAGCTATGCTAATGATGAAGATGACAATCTTATTATCGAAGATGAGGAAGAGAAGTGTCCATTGATGGACGTGAGCTACAATAAACAAAGAGATCATGAAGCACAAACCGACACCTTGGAGAGTCAAATGAGAATTTCTAAACCTATAAACTCTTCAATTTGCAATTTATTTGATATTGATGCTTCATATGACTTTGTTTTTCCTCTTGATGTCTTCGATCGAAAGAGAGAAATTAAAAAGAGCTTAGGTATCCTTAGTCAAAAAGAGAAAGAATGGGTGTCCATGGAGGAAAGAGTGTACACTTCAAGGAGTTTTGTCAAACGAAAATTATACAAGAGATATCCGAGTGATTGGTCCACTATTCATGTGAACCTCTTTAATTTTGAGGCCAAAAGATTGAAATACAATGGGAAGGAGGATCGATATCCGTGGCCCTTCCGATAGTTGAGCGACTTAAGCTCCGTCCGGCTTGAAGACGTTAAACTTAGCGCTAAATGGGAGGCAACCCATTCTTTTTATTGCTTTCCTTTTATTTTTGCAATTAGTTCTTTTGATTTTTTTTTCTTGTTTTGTTTCGTAGGTGTTGGGGTCGTGTGTTGAGGCTCGGTGAGGATTTCGAGCTTGAAAAAAAGACAAGTGCTTGAGGAAACTTAGGTACAACACCTCTCCCCGACTTAGACTAGCTTAGCAAAGTCTAAGTTTGGGGGGGTGTTATCTTTCTATTGCATGATTTTTAGTTATTGCACCGATGCACCCCCATTTTTGTGAGCTCATTGAAAATCATTTTTGTGAGGAAATCAAAACATGTTCCATGAACATATCACTTGGTAATAAGTTTGGTCAAAAGGACTTGTAACCATCAATCGACTAGGAATGTATCTTAGAATCACTTAATTTATCAACTAAATCACTAACAAAGATAGGACTTGGCATTGATATATTTGGTTCTTCCTAAACATTTGTCATTCGTTGTGTAACTCATGATTGCTTAATCATCACAATGAATCGACACAACTCCCACTGGGGTGTTTGTATCCTCCAAAATTTTAGGAATTTATCCAACCAAATAATTTCTTAAACTGTAGAAAACATATGTCATATAGCTAAGCATTCAATAAGAACAGCGCCGTGCAAGTGTAATGCTTGCTACACTGAGATTGCTCCACTGTAGAGCAATAAGACTTAACTGGAATTTGATTTTCGTTTCAACTAAATCAACACTCCAATCTGTGTCTATATACTTAGTCAATGTCATCTAGTTTTCTTGACAATAAAAGAAATAATCAATAGTCCATTTCTTTAAATATCTGAAAATCCTCTTCACTATCCCAGGATTAAAAAGATATTAGTCAGGTAGACCAATGGCATAACAGATGTCTAATTTATGTATAGAACTTTGAACAACTCTTTCTAACTTTCTTGAGTCTCGGGACACATATCTTGACTCAAATACTTGCCTCTACAATACGAGTATCCAGTGGTTTGCAGGTGTCCATCTTGAGATGTTCTAAGACATTCTTGAATTAAGTCTTTAAAAAGACACTTCAAAAATTCTTCGAACAGTTCTCATGGATATTACCATTAATTATCTACACTGCCTTACCCTCTTCATCTTGGAATACTCAATATAGTTTCCGACTTACATTACATCATCTACATCAGATAAAGAATCACAAAACAATTCTTAGGGCGTTTACCTTTAACACAATGGTCTTCGTTTTTCCTAAAACAAAGTTGAATGAGATAAGCATCTAGCGATATCTCATAACACCACTGATCTTGAGGATTACTGAAGTCTATAAATCGGCTTATCAATTTATGAACTTTATCCTCTCGTTCTTGAAGAATAAATCCTACAACACCATGTAGATTTCATCTTCTAATTCTCCCACTGAGAAGAACAACCTTAACGTCCTTTTGATGTAAATTCTAATCCTATACTAGCCACTATAGCTAGAAGTAGATGGATTTGAGGCAAATCTCACAATAGGTGAAAAAGATTAACCCTTCATAAGAGTACATCCTTTTGTAGCCACCAAATGATCTTCAAATCTCTCCTATTGAGTCATTTGATAACTTATAATCTTGAGAATCTAGTTATTCCCAAAATTTATTGTCCCTTTAGAAACTCTACAAGTTTGTTAACTCGTTTAGACTTCATAGATTTTAATAAATTTCTATTGCTTTCTTCTAAATTCTGAAGAAACAAACAAAGAAGGCTCATCCTTCTATGTCATAATGCTTCTCAAGCACATATTTTCTTAAACTTTTCCGAGAGTGTGATTTATTACCAAATTGAAGAGTCACTAAATCCTCAACAGGCAACCGTCACTAGCAAATATCTATTAAAGATCCACATCATCAACTGATAAAACTTCTCCCACTTGGATCAGATAGATTTTGACTTCTTTAATCTCGAAAATTTGTATAGCATTTCAAATGCCAACTCTATAAGGAAAACTTAATTCCAGAAAATATGGATTATGCGATTCCTTACAAGTCATGCTCCCACTGAAGCTCCTATGATCATGTATCCCTTAGAATTTTCACAGTAATTTATGAAAATATACTCTTAACAACTAGGATTCAACTTTCCACATTTTTCTGAAAGATCATGTGAAGGTTGCATATCCTGATGTTCTAAGGGTACTCAAGAAACATGTTTTACAACCCGTCCTAAATCATGTGGAGTTGTAGTAATAGACTTAGAGGACACCAGATTAAACACATAAGCCAATTTAAGTAACGTATCTTTCTAAAAGATATGTATCTTAGCTCGTGTCTATATGGATCTTAACATTTCTAACAATGTTCTATTCCTTCTTTCGGCAACACCAAATCACTGATGTCTATAAAAGAAGAGTCAATTGTCAGACAACTCTTTTTCATTACACAATTCCCCGAATTGTTTAGATAGACTTTCATGTCTCCAATCAATTTCCTCAATTTGTCCAAATAGATGTCCGAAACATCAAGTACATCAGACTTATGAGAAATCAAACAGACAGGATCAAAACATGATTTGTCAATACTAAATGTAATGAAACAGGAAAAAAAAACATCTTGTGTCCTTATCTAATAGGAACCTATATACCCAAAAATAATAGCAACATAAACACAGCTCTAATAGTTTTTCAAACGGTTTTGGGTCATTTAACCAGCAAGAAAAGTTCGTATTATGATTACTCGACTTTGATTCCTGATTCAACAATCTATAAATCACAAGTCTATTTATCCTATCTTGCTTAAAAAAATGACCTATACTAGTATGCAAAATATGTCTATCATATAAGCATCACTAGAAGAACCATCATTCAGTAGATACGAACTGAATTCATAATAACTAAAAGATGTCCTTTCACCATCCAAAAAATATAAAGCTGACAACTATAAGTCCATCACGATAACTCTTAACATTAATGCGAATGGAAACCATGTCCTCTAAAAATAACAATACAATGTATCTAAAATCAAGCAAGCATGAATGAAACAGAATAAAGATAAAACGTGATTTAAAGAGCTATTTTGATCATCTTGTAGAATAATCTGTCAAAGTCAATTCTGCAAGTCACAAGTCTTCTACTTTGACTCCAGTATTATATCCTACTCAAATCTATTGATTATGTACAATGGCTCCCATGTCTCCAAATGTCTTGGTCTGTTGTTGTTTCTGAATCTTTAGTCCACCAAGGACAAGATTCAGTTAAAAAACAACAATTTAGAGACATCTACAAATAATGAAATTAGATGGATCTGCCTTGTCCTATCAAGGCTCAGGGCACTCATGTGCAAAACGACCATGCTCACAACAGTTGTAGTATGTCATTTTGCTCATATCCTTCTTATTAACACACTTCTTCTTTCTTTTCATATTGATTGAATTGCCTTAGGTATTGTTATCCTACCTCCCACTATCCGATCAATTATCCTTCTTCTCCTTCTTCCAGTTCTATATTCGTTTAAAGCCCAAGACTTCGGTTGAACTAGAACTAACAAAGAAGAAGGTACCAGAAGGATGTTTAGCTTCTGTAAGCCTTTCAACCTCTAGATTTATCTGATGAGCTGCTTAACTGAAAGTTCTAATACTCTCATTTCAAGGCAAAATAATCTCGAGGTGATTCCAATGATCTGGTAGTGAGCAGACTAGAGCTAGAATTCAGTGTTCATCAGAAAAATTGTAACCAGCTTGTTTAAGTTCAGTGAACATATTAGATATATCCCTCAGATGTTGTCTAACATTGTGATCACTAAACTAAGCAAAGATCTCATGCCGTGGAAATATTTAATTTCCCACACAAGATAAGCTATCTGGTCCCTATTTCTCCGATTCTCAATCCCAAAGCTCGGGTTAGACATTTCTAGGTCGATCGCATCTAATAGTCCTATCTTGTCCAAAATATACTAAATTTTCTATCAAAACCATTATCTTAAACAATAAAGTGATTCATTGTGTTAGTGTTGTATTACGTTTTATGCTGAGCCAAACTAAGACATCTAAAAATCAACACACGATTCGATTTCGAAAAATAACTTAAAGTTACTAATCTTCGATCTCATCATGCATCTCAAAATTGATTCTAGTTTCAAAACATAAAACTCATGTTCAAGTATTTAAAACAAAATAAATAGCATAGAACAACCACATTAATCACAACCATATAGAAAAATAAGTTATAAGCTGTTATCACTGAAAAAACCAAAGAACTCCAAAGAGTATCAATTTAGTTTATACAAAAACAACTCAACGAGATCCGTGCAGAGCAAGATCTAACTTGTCTCTCGACTTCCAATAATTAGAATCATCGAACTCTCTGGTTCCGGTACTATAGATGGCCTTCGCTAGAGGATCCATAAATGGATTCTTTATTTGACCTTTCTTATCCATGAATGGATTCTTCGTCTGATCTTTTCCGCGACTCTTTAATCTCAGAAAATCAGAACGACTAATCCTTCCCATCCTCAAGCATGCCGATCTAAGCGTCTGAGTCCTATCTTTGTCTCTCGAAACGCGAGAGAGAGCACCCATAATTTCTAATCCTTCGGACCCCTTTTTAGAAGACTTCCACACATCCCAAAAATCTTTTTTCAAGTAGGGTGGAAGAGTTCTAGCCCAGGCATAAGGACTTCTAATTTGTTTGAATGCTTCATATGGAAGTTGCTTGTTGCGAATGATAACCACCAAATGGTTAAACTTTTCCAATACTAAGATGAAGTGTTCTCTCAAGTTGTGAGTATGCTTCATCTTATAATTCATAAAATCATGTAGGACCTCATCACTGGTCCTGGTGTCGCTCTCAGAAATTGTATCGCTCTCTGACATCCCTGAAAAATGAGCAGCCCAAAAAATAACAAACACACTAAAGTGTTAGTTAAACATTAACACATGAATTTCCTCTATTTCAATGCTTATGGAACACAATTTCCAATTAGCATTAGGTATATTCACAAGTGAAAAATAAGTTTAACTTTATTGGCTCCCACTTTCCCGGATTAACCAGAGCTTTTCAAACAATTTCACACACCAATTAAACATGATTTAAGAATTGAAGACATACATTAGGAGCATATAACACATATTATCAACTAAAAGGTCTTCACATAAGTCCTTAAAGCAAATAAAAACATTTTTTAAAAAAATTACACTTCAAAAATGACATTGGAACACATGAAAATGTATCCGAACGGACACAAAACGAGCTGAAAACGGTCGAAAACAAGACAAAACAGGAGGGCACGCACCGGAACACGCGCGGAAACGGCCGAACGCGCCGCCAGCAGCTGCCACGCAACTGCACGCGCCCGCACGCACCGACCTACCGCCGGACAGCCGCCGGCACATGAATCATACGCGCGGCCGTCAGACGCCGGCGCGTGGACTTCACGCGCCACCGTCAGATTTTTCCGGTCACCGCCGCGTGGGCTTCACGCGTCACCGCCGTCGCAGTCGTCGCCGTCCGATGTCCGGTTCGGGTCTGACCCGCCTCTAAGTGGGTCGGATCCAAGTTTGGTAACACTACAAGAAAATGCATTTTTTGTAACGAAAAAATTGGTTACAAAAACACCATTTTTGGTTATAAATACTTTTTGTAACGAAACATCCGTTACAAAAGTTGGTCATTTAAAGTCCCTCGCAAATAGTTTTTGTAACGAATTTTTTTTTTGTTACCAATACAATTGTAACGAAATATTTTCCGTTACAAAAACTTTAGTACAGATAGTCAAAATTCCGTTATAAAAAATTATTTTCTTTACAAATAAATTGTTACATAAAATTATATATTTGATATTTAAATATTTAATTTTCCACGAATATTTTGTTACATTTATTAATTCACGTTATTAATAATATGATTACAAACAACTTAACAATAAAATGTTATAATGTAACGTTCGTATGATCAGTTGTAAGAAATTTTAAAAATATAGTAATTTTATTTCAAGAAAATAATAATTCTCCAAATAGATTCAAGTCAATAATATTAACTAACTCTGAGAAAAAAATATAAACGTAAACAACCCAATGTACATAATAAATTGAAAAAAAAAAGTATTAATCAAAAGCATTAAGTTGAACTTGATCTTGATTTGTCTTCATATCCCACGATCAATCTTCATATTCCTATAAAAAAATACACCACAATAAACTAATAAGTACATGCAATTTTATAAATAAAATATAAAAGCAAAAATTTATAACCAGGCTCCAAAGGTGAGACACAAATCCAACTTATGGTTAATCCTAGAAGATGGAATGAAAAACAACGACCTAAAATAATTAAAAAAAATGTCCGATTTAAAACCCGTATAAACCAACCACGCAAACTCATCACAAAGTTTTTTCTAAAGCTCTGTATCAAACAACCAGATTGAAAAATACCAACATTGAAAGCTCACCAAAATAAATAGCAACTAAAATGCATAGCTTAAACACAACCCTTCATATAAAGCCACTAAATTCAACTATGAAAAACAAGAGAAGATTAATCCTAAACAAACACATGCATTCATTTCATTTGACTGTGGAGGCTTTATCAATACATAATCCTTATTCCCTTTTGCTACTCAAGCATTTTAAAATACACTACGATGCACAATAATAAAATATCATATGATTGAAAAATAATATTCAACTTAAGAATTAAAAACAAAATGACCAATAAGACATCTAAAGAGAAAAGAGCAAAAGCTAGCTCAAAATATATAGATAAAGTAATGACAAGTTCGTACCTTAGGATAACTTTTGTGTGCAAAAACCCAAGAGCATTTGCTTCATGCTATTTAGACCTTCTTTCAGGCTCTCTATCTCAACATTTTGCTTCGATATCTCTTCATCTTGCCTGCTCTTCATTACAATTAATTTGTTCTTGTTGAGTCTTGATAAGGGAATAAGCCTCTTGTAACTTGTCTTGGGTCCTTGATAAATTCTCTTCAGTTTCCATTAATTGAGATGATTCATATCTTATTCTCTTATTCTTTCTTGATTGCACTACCCCGTATCTCAAGCCTCGCTCGTATCCACTACGTGTACCAAGTACCTCCATCATTATTTCTCTCTCAGGTGGATTTTTTCCATCATCATTAACTTGAATAATCTTTTGTTTCATTTCATTCTACAATTCATAAAGAAATAATGGTCATTCATCTATTACCCTTTAAATTGCAAACATAAATATTATTAAAGTTGAATATCACAAGTGTACCAACTTACATTCTTTCGTGCGGCTTCCTCGTTTACATATTCTCCATTCTTTCTCAAATGAGTGTTCCCAAAGTTATCCACTTCACTTTTATTTTCCTACAAAATATAATAAATGATACATTTTGTAAAGAATTTTGAAAAAAGTAAAAAAAAAAATCTAAAAATTGAAAAATTACCATTTCCAACAACCGTGTAGCGAAGGCCTTTGCGCCTGACGTGTGAGGATATGACAAATGTGATCTATTTTCTGCATTTCTTTTAGACTTATCCTATGATAAAAATTAAAGGTGAGAAGTTATTATTATTAAAATAATTATATGACAACGAAAAGTAAGTGCAGATACACAATAAAAAACCTTAAAATTTGAGTGTGAAAAGTAATCACAGTGTATGTGCCATTTATCAAGTGAGATCCAATCACATGGGGCTTTGACTCTTGGATCTTCACCAGCTTTCACAACTTTCTTGTGGTAACGACTTAGCATTCCCTTCCAATGCTTGTATGCATTATAAAACATTGCATCTACATATTTCTTCACAAGTGGATCCCTTGGCCATCCCTTGATAAGAAACCATTGCTAATAGTATGAAAAATAACATGTAAACCACCACATTGTTATTTGTACTGTCATTGTAATAAAATATAGGCTAAGAGTCATTTAATATAAAATGAATACTTACATCTAATCCAGCGTAGACAGGTAATTTGGTAATTTCTGGAACATGTAGCCAAGAGCTCGTGAAATCAAGTTCCGGACTATGTCTCACAGTGATTCCTCTGTCATCCCATGCATTATATTCCAACTTTAATTACTTTCATTACCAAAATCTTTACCTAACAGACACATGGCACATGTGGGAGCCTTTGATTTCTATACTAATTATTAACAAAACAGCAAGTAACACTGGAATTAAGCAGCAAACCCTGCTAGTCTTATCAATAATATAAACATTCTTAATCACAAACAAACCCTTAACTAAGAGTTAAATAACTATAAGGAAGTTTCTTCTTCGATCCCTAAGTATTATGTCAAACTCTTTTATATAATGCATACTTTATAATTCAGATCCTGATGCATTATTTTAATGAACACATAACAGTTAAGTAACCACACAGCGCTTGATGCTAGTTCTTCAATTAATTATCCTGTAATATGGGCGTTGAACTCAACTAGATATTTTTTATGATGTTTATGATCCCTATTTTATTTATATAGATCAACTAAATTGTATATATACAAAGGTTTCTCACAGGCGTTGCAATATAATCGAACCTACCAAATTCTTGCAAGCGAAACACACATAAATTTGAACACAAAACAAGAACCAAAATGCAAGAGATCCATATAGAATTCTTTTCCAACCATCAACTAAATCATAAGTGACTCAAGAAACTCTTGAAATCAAGAAATCAAAACTAACAGGATCAATGTAGTAAAAAAAATTAACCAATTAACACTTAATTGAAATTAAACATAAGATCCCTCAAATCAAAGCACCAATAATAAAAGAACTAAAGGAAGAAGGAATCAATGAATTCAAATTCAAACCACAATTGAAGGAGCACTGTACGAGACCACGTAATGAAATTACTAAGACTGTTATCAGAAAATAGGACAGGAAACAGGAGAAAAACGCACCTGAAAATCAATTTTCTCCTTGACTATGCCCATAATTACACCCAAATTCGATGCGGAGATACTGTTTCTTCCCTGTTAAAGGATCTCGCTCTTTTTCCCCACCAAAAAGCCGAGCGCTGTGTGGCTTCGGTTTCTGATTTGGATCGATTGACGGTTGTGGTGAGTTGGTTTAGGTACCGAGGTGGAGACGGCTGCGGGGCGCGACTGTGTTGGAGAGATTCCGACGGCGCAGCTGCTAATGGACAGCGACGGCTGTAGGTGCTTCAGAAACAGGGATAAGGCGATGTGCGGTTGCTGACAGCAGAGTATTAGATTAGGATTGCAAATTTTCTCTTTGTCCAAAAAATAAAACTCAGAGATTTCAATCAATTTTGAAGGCAATTTGTGATTTAATTCCAAAGGACGGAGAATTTTTTTTATTTGGAAAAAGTAAAATTAGGTTTTCCCCCAATTTTTACCGCCAACTCTCCCGAGCTAATCCCCAAATATTTCACGAATTTGACATATTTAGGTTCTTTTATAGAATTATTTTTCTTTATCACAAAAGTTAATAAGATATATATATATATATAATATTATGTATATATACATTAATATATAATAATATGTATAAACACATTATATACCTATTAAGATCTTTTAAAAAAACTAATTAATTTAATTATAATATAAAAGTTATTTTATTGAGAACACCATATTTAATTCATTAAACTATAAATGTAATATTTTTGTTAAAATATCTAGTAATAATATTTTTCTATTTTTAATTACAAGATATAAAGTTTTCACTTAATCTTTTTCAAATAATATAATATTTTTAACTGTGAGTATTATTACAATTTCACGAGTTCATGTAAATATTATTTAGGTTTTTATATGCCAATATTATATATTTTAATTTATTACAATATATTATTTACTATTTGTAACCAATTTTTGCTATTTGTAACGATAAATATTAAGGTTATTTAAAATAAGATTTTTTGTAACGAAAAAAAAAATATCGTTACAATAACTTATTTTTTGTAACCATTTAACATTTGGTTATAAATAAATTCGTTACAAAAAATGTATTTTTTTGTAGTGTAATTGCATTTGGGCCCCTGAAGAGTATCAAATTTCTCTAAAAACAGGCCCTAAAGTTTCTGAAAAAATTCAAATAGACCCCGATCGCGAATTTTTTTCAAAAAATCGTATCTTGCTCAAAACTCAACGAAAATTCACAAACGATACATGGATGGAATAGTCATTGAACGTAGATTAAAACCATACCAAGAACAAATTCAATTTCGTTCGATTTCACAGTGTAATTTCAGATCTAAAATCGAGTCACGAAAATTTTCAAAAATTCATAACTCTCTTGTTTTTTATCCAAAAATTACACAAAAAATATGTATGGAATCCTCATCATACGTACTATCACCCAGTATTCAGAAAATCTACAAAAAATTTCTGAAATCATTCGTATTTTGTATATCAAAATCGGGCCAGTTTTGAAAAAATCCCAAACTTTGAAAATTCATAACAATTAATCCACTAGGCCAAAAAATGCAAATAAATTATCCCTGTAATCCTCGTCTCACCCTCTATTTATTGATACTAAAAACAATCCAATTTGATCAACGAAAAAATTCGACCTAAAATAGGATAAGTACGTACGGGACAAAAAATTGAAGTACAAAAAGTCATGCATACATGGCCTCAAAAAACATGGACTAATCACATATCATTTCATATGATACATACAGCATGCCCAAAACAAATTGATTTCAGAAAAATTACGGCAGTAAACCCAAAATTCAACAGAAATAATTCACTGCAGTAAAAAAAAAAGCATGCCTTTAATTTAAAACGGGACACCAACAATATGGCTCTGATACCATATGTTGGAATTGATCGCCTTACCAATCCTGTGACCAACACGAACAGGAACACTAACCTGTAATTAATGCAGCGGAAGTAAATACAAACCCTGTTGGTATCCTCGTTCGTCTTTTCTCAGAATCCAAACGTCCCGTACTCCAAGTCTAATACACAGAATAGTATTGTATGTTATTTCACGAATCGATAATGTCTGTGTCAGAATGTGTTTTCTTGTTGGGGGAGTTAGATTAGGGAAAAAGTTTTCTGTGGAAAAACTGAGAAACCCAGTTCTCTATTTTTTCTGTGTCGTATCTCTCCCAATTATGACTTCACTTCCTTAAAGGAAGTTAATTGGAAGTTATATAACTTTCCCTTTTTATTATCCACACTTCAAATGTGGAATATATATAATTAATATATATATATATATATATATAAATAATATATTAAATATTATTTACAATATATAATGGGGAGGCCTCTAAGAAATAGAAAGCATCGAAATTAGCCTTCTAAGATCGACTCGACTAAATTTACGTGTTACTTTATATTCTACATTTTATTTAGTTTTCTTAAAAAAGACAAAAAAACGTGTGTGTAAATTCAAGTATATCAATTATCACATGAATAGAAAATAAAAGATATATTGATAATATCAATAAGAACACACATTAAGAGGAAATAAAATACGAAAAGAGGAAGCAAAATACATTACATCACGAACCAAATTGGAAAAATAAAAGAAAAGGAAATTAAATAAAAGGAGGAACAACTATCATGATTTATAAAGAAATTCAATTAAGCTTATAAAGCAGAAGTAGATCATGCATGAGTTGTGATCTCGTTCCGATGAAAGCCTTTGTGGCAGCCGCAGGCGGCGCAGGTTAGTGCCTCCAGCGTGCCAATTGTGCCGGCGGGGGTGAACTCTTGGCAGCCGTCGACGGATTTGAAATCATGAATCTTGTGACACTTGGGGTAGACTACCCACGTCTTGGACTCCACCTTCCGATGATAGTTCCGGACACAGTTGCAGACTTGACATGCATCATTATTATAAACCCCCGGCTTGAATTGGAGGCACCCATCAGCTTTCCCGCCGAGGTTTGGATGGGCTCTGTGACACTCTGCGTATTTATCAGCTTTCTAAAATAGGAATGAAAATAAATTTGAGAATGGACAAAAATGAAAAGAAAATTGGGAATATATTTGGGGGCATTGGGAGTATATAACAGAGATTGATTCATATCATCAATAATTAAAATACGTAAACGATAAAAAGCACACATAAACATAAATAGACGACATTGCTACAAAAATCAGAAGGGAAAAAGAAAATAACAGTAACAAGTGATGTTTTTATAAATGAGTGCAGCATGTCGTCACCGCTTTACGCCGGTGGAAAGTACGGTGGCAGCCGCAGGCTCCGCACGAGTGACTGAATTCATTGCGCTCGTAGAACTCCTGGCAACCATCAGCTTTCCCGCCGAGTTTTGAATGGGCTACGTAACACTCTGCGTATTTATCAGCTTCCATCTTAAAAAGTATTCACAAAGTCAGTCTGAGGGAAGAAGTGTTTCTTATGTAGCTATCATATCATAGCCTACCACACATATTCAATGAACTTCAACTGAATTTTTCTTCTCAAGAAAATTCTAATGGTTCACTTTACACGGTGACAGGAGCAATAAATAATTTCATGTTTTACGAGGCCGTTCCGGACTTGTAAATGCAACAAATTAACTTCTTCTTTTTTTTTTCAAAGTGTTCTAATTAAATTTATTTAGTATAAATTACATTTAAATTACATAAAATACTTACTATATTAGAGTCTTGCCCAAAAATTTATATGGGATTGTCTCACAAATTTTATATATTAAATATTACATATACTATACTCTATTCATTTCATAATTATTTTTTACATTTTTTTATCTGTCTCACAATTATTTTTACACCCTATAAATGGAAATTATTATTTTAATTTTATACTTACAATATGCACATATTTATACAAAATGTCATTACTTTTACATATAATCCAACTAATTAATTTTATTATTTTAACAAATATAATTTTACACATCTATAAATGTATAAATGCAGCAGTATTTGCATAAACGGTTGATGATTTTGCTGGCGAGTGGAGACTCACTCGCTCAACAGAAACGCGTGAACAATAATACTTATTTATTATATTTTGGATTTTTATTAAAATTATCTCAAAATTGTGTCAGTCTCTCGAGCAGTGCACCGGCTATTTCACCGAGTCCAAAGTTTAGATCTATGTGACCTTTCATTTTCTCAATGAATAGTATAAAAATCACAACTCATGCTGTTAAAAAACACTCTTTCTCGCAATAGCAGAGGACTATTGCCAAAGGAAGTTAAAGAATCGCTTCCAGAGTGATATCAATGATTTTTAAAATTTTGTTCCTGCGTATTCCAAACTAAACACTTAATTTTCTTTCATATTTGCAGATGAATCAAATCTTCGAAGTAAATTTGTTACTGCAGATGGAAACAAAGAGCACATTAGATTGGGGCAACGATTACATCCACCCAGATGTAGAGATGATATTAGGAGTTGGTTGTCAGTAAGAATACCTTTGTCCCAATTATCTAAGTATATTTTTATTTTAATTATAACTTTCACAACAAATGTTAAAGATTATTCAGTCCAGTAAAATGCACAAACACCGCCGCCCAATAAGCATTCCTTTCTCCATAAACTAGAGAGGAAAAAACATCCCTGAATACATAGAAAATAAGGGGGAGAGAGAATGGCAAACCTCATTGGGATGTTGTGCATGGGTGATAGGATAGTGCACGGTGGAGGAGGCGGATCTTGTCCCCTTAAAATCTGTGTAACCGACAAGAGTGGGAATAAGTTTTTTTATTTAGAAGAGAGATTTGGTTTAGATATGGGCTTGGTATAAAAAAATAATCTATAGGTCATTAATGAAACCTGCGCCCAACACCCAGTCAACTTTTTTTTCTTAAAACTAATTTGTTGTAGAATGATGTGTTAATGTTATTTGGTACAACTTTTATCGTATTAGATAAGACATTTAAAAAGAAGGCATAAGGTATAATTTATTAGTTTTTGTAAATGTGTATACTTTTAATAAATATTTATTATATTTTTCTGTAACATAGGAAATACATCTTTTCTATATTATTTAATTATAATTTTATCAATTTTATTAGTTTGTTAAACGAAAATTCTGGTAAATAGGAAATAGGGAGAGTATTTGGAGATTTAGCAAATTAAAAGTAATCGGTTCAGTAGTTCCTGACTGGAGTCTAATCGGTATCCTCAAAACCAACTGGGCAGAGCCAAAACTAGACATATATGTAGTTCTATTATTTTATCCGACACTCATCTTCTTCATCACTTTAAATATATATATATCAACCAACGAAGAAAAAAGACATTAATAATTGGAAAAACTAATCTCATGAAAACCACAAAGAATTCATGGATACTCTGCCATTTAAGGTGACTCATGATTTCACTTCTTTCACCGACTGTTCCATTTACTTTGCCAAGGAAATGAAATATAGAAAACCAAGAGTAATAGAAAAGGCAGAATTACGGGCTTCTCATTTAATATACTTTAAAATGAAGGTATATTATTTGCATGTACAAGAAATCTCTGCAAAATCTGCTTAAATCATAAACATGAATAACAGACTTGCAAAATAATAGACTAAAAAATCTTTCCTCCTTGAAACTTTCTTTGACATAGTCTTACAAAATAATACAAAAAGTAAGCCTATTTTAACAAGTAAAAAGTAATAAAAAATTTATCAATGACTAATTTATGAAAAATTTAACATGTGATAAGTTTAAAATTTAAATTTAATTTGTAAATAAATTTAAAATTTAAATTTGAACTTTAGACTTTCATTTGCTACCTATTTTTTTAAAATAATAATTATGTATAATTTTAATATACTACTAATAAACTTTCAATATCATTGATCTAGTTCGATTTAGTGACCTATTAAAATATTGAGCCAAGTATATTTAATTAACAAATTTATTCTATTTCACAATATATTATTATATTTATTAAAATATTTTTAAATTTAATTATTCAATTATTAATTAACATATTTTTTTTATAATTAAAACTATGAGATTACATGTATATTATTTTTATAATTTTTTTCTTTTTTTTAAATATAAATTTTGAATAAAATTTCAAAAATGATCAAATGATAACAAAAAATACAAATAATAAGTTTTCTATTTATATATCAACGTTATTTTTTATTTTATTATTATCTACTTAAAAATTAAATATAAAATTTTAAGTATATAAATAATATTGAAAATCATATGTCTATTAATATATTATTTTTCAAAATTGATTAATAACAAATGTAAATTATAATTTGCAATGAAGGTGCGAAATATAATTGGTTTAATTAACAAAAATTGTATGTATAGATTTTTTACAAGATTAATAATGCGTATTTCATTAAATAGTTCATAGTATTTGTAAGTGTATAATATATCTTAATAAATATATTTATTTGCTTCTTTTTTCACATTTTAGAATTTATTAATTATCATACCAACAAGTTTTCAAAAAAATTAATAAATATAATTTTATAATTAATTTTTGTATTATATGTGTGCTATAACTACTTAAAATAATATACAAATATAAATAAAAAATATATGATAATAAATAATATATATTTAAACCGTGCACGAGTGAAAGTACTAGTTATTCTTAAAAAGTGTGCACTCCCAAATGTGAAAATACCTTTGGGACAGTGGGAGTATAATATAAAATAAGACATTCTAATAAAATATTTTACTGTAAAATTATGATTAAAAAAGAGAAATTTCAAATTTTAAGTCTTTTTTTTCTCGAAGTGTTTTATACAGTAGATGTATTGTTCAATTATAGTCTATTTTTAAATAATTAGTGTTGTTTTCAGTAAAAAGGTAATGTTTACAATGTCAAATTGTATCTTTTAATGTAAATAATTTTAACTATTCAAAGGTACGTTTGAATTCCACAGCATACCTAGTCCACTAAGGGCTCATTTGGTTCGTAAGATAAAAATATCTATCCGCCAAAAACATGCATATTTTTTGCGGATAGATATTTTTATCTTACGAACCAAATGAGCCCTAAGAAAATTGCTCAAAATATGGCATTGCCTCACGAATTTGGGGTAAATATCATATAAGGTCATTTAAGGTAGTGATATTTCACAATGGACCATTAGAAACCCCAACTTCTCTAGAGGGTCAAATAGTGGGTCCCATTAGAAAAACCTTGCACCTCCTTCCCCCTAGGCTACTGTTACTAGCTGGTTGATTAGACAAGACAAACAGTCTCACATCTAAACTTTGCATACTGTATACTCACTCATTTAAATTACCGAAGCCGAAATTCAAAATCATTTGAATTGGTGAGAAATTGGGCGCCATGAATATGGGCGATTCAAGAAATCCTAGGCAATTCGATCATAATCTCAGAAATTTTGTGCATACACCACGACATTGTCTCCCTGTGGAGATATTACAGGTTATGCATGTATTATTTAGGGTTTTTTTTGTTTCTGCAACTCCAAGATTATTTCATCTTTTTCAAGAAATCTGAATTTTTTTTGTAATTGGTTTTGGTCTTCGAAAAGCATGCACAGATTCAAACACGCTTTTTAGAGGTTCGGAATGAATATCCTGTTTTTGAACTTTTAATGTTTTTTTCCTTTTTTTACTGGGAGGTACTTTAGTATGAACTTTAAGAATGCAGTGTCTCGTGGATCAAAAGCAAAATTTAGAGATGCTGCTGTTAATAGAAAGGGTAAAAAATACTGAATATATTACAATATATTATGATTTGAAGGATAAGTTGATTATATTTAATGAAGTGTTTATTTTGTAAACAAACAGGGAAAAGGATTGTCCGTTACGTATATAGCACTTCAAAATCAGGTATTTTTTGTTGTATAGTTACTGCATCGCGAGAATCGAGTGATAATGCATTTCAAAGTTGATATACCAATTGTAATATTCATATATGCAAATATGCAGATGATGACCATTCGTCAAAGAGACGAAAACGTGGTAGATGTGTTGTGGAAGAGATAATATGTCCTTCAGAAACAGGTTAGATAATTGCAGTTTAATATTTGATTTAAATAAACGTATTCTTAATGATTTTTTTATCAATTTCTTAAGATTTTGAGTCTCCTGTACGTAAGAGAACATTACGATCGATGCGGAAAGCACTGGAATCAGGTTAGTTACATTGGCAGGTTGTACATAGGTATATTACAAAAAACCCTGTTCCATTGAATATTTACCTTATATATTTCTTTTGTTATAGAAGCATCTAGTCCTAATGTTCAAAATAAAAGAAGGCGGGTTGTTAAGATATCATCTCCAGGTATTGAGTTGATATTTCATTTAAACAGAATGATAACTACAAAGTTCTGATTTTACTACAATTACTGATTTCTGATTGTTTTTTAGACACTGACGGTCCAGCATACAAACAAAAACTTCGTAGTCAGCATCAGCATACTATGTATTCTGATTTGGATTCAAAGAATGGCGGTATTACAAACTTTGTTTATTAATTTTTTTTTCTAATAAATCACTACTAACACAGATTGGTTTTGATTTTCAGCAAGTCATAATCAGAGGACTAAGGAAACAACTAGAAGGAAAGGAAAAAACATAAGAAAAGTTGAATCTGATGTGCAAGGAGATCATGTGAACAAGCGTGTTGTACGTCCACTAAACATTTTTGGTAAGTGGAACTACATCCACATCGCATTTATTTATTAATAACTACACAATATGCGAACCAGATAATTTGTTATTCAAACTCTCAGTTTTGCAAAAATAAAGCATAGGGTGTCTGAAGATTTACAAAATTTCACTTCTATCATTCACCAGGTGTTTTTGATGATGTACCAAATGAGACACACTTGAGGTCTAATTTCCGCACAGCAGTGAAAGAATTATGTTCTTTGGATTTTTCTGAAAGGCACATTGCAAAGATAAAGTTTACACCTTTCTGGTTGATGTTTGAATCGATTTACAAGAAGTGTGATATGAAAATGTTAAAACGGTTCCAAAAAAATGAAGATGATATTGTAAGAATCATACAGACTTACAATATTGAGAAGGAAAGTTTCATTCTGGGAGATCATATTGTGCCCCTTCTAAATACTGCTGTGATTTTTATTTTGGGTGTAAGCTGTGGAAGGAGGGAAGTGAAATTAACTGATTTACAGTATGAAATTCCACCTTGGCTTAAACGTGTGTTTGCTGATGAAATGAAGGACCCAAAGTATTACTTAGTGTTGTATAAGCATCTGATTTTTAAAAAACTAAAGGAGTGTTTGTTAAGTCAGGATGATGTCCATTGTGAGGACGTTGCTAGATTGGTACATTGCTATCTGTTAGCATCTGTACTAACACCAAACAGAAGTGGGGTTATATATGTGCATGTTACATGTTGTTTAGAGAAGTTTGAGGAAATGTGCTTATATGATTGGAGCTGTTATGTTGTAAGATTTTTTAAAAATCAGTTGAAGAACAGCACCAACATGAATGTGTGAGGGTGTGCAGTAATTCTACCGGTATACTTTTTTAACAATGATCTGCAGTTTTTATGTACATACTAGCACCATATTTTAACACCTTCTCTATTATACTTGATGTAGTATTGGCTATGTGAACATACTAATTTGGTCACACCAGATGGAGATATGATGTTTCCAAGATTTCTAAAATGGGATATGAATGCAGTTCACAAATCACTTGAACGTGTGAGATTTTCACGAATAACAAATGTAGGTGTATATATATTCATTTTTTGGTTTTCTGGTTTATACAAAAATGATACAGCTTATTTCAATTTATGATATAGGTTAAGGAGTTTTGCTTGGGACCAACTCCAATGGAGAAATGTAGGCTATTGGATTTGCTACAGCTTCAAAAAGAGGAGTTCAAGGATACGTATGAGAAAAATGATGAGTATATGGGTATTGTCATGACTGATGATGGCGAGTATCTAAACCAGGAGAGCATTGATAAGACAGGTAAAAAGTCTGATGGAAATGAAGGTCGAGAAAATAGTGATGAGCGTGATGCTGGTGGAAATAAGTCTGATGGAAATGAAGTTGCAGAAATTGGGAGAGATAATGAGGCAGATGGCAACAATGGTCCAGTTGAGGAGCGGGCTGCTAGTGGAGACAAGGGTCCAGTGGAAATGGCTGGTAATGAATGCTAAGTGTCTACTGAAATTGACAGCCGTTCAGGCCCATTGGATCTGCATCATTCGGGGGCTGCCACAGAAAGTATTCAAGATGATGATATAAATCCTTCGTTTAGTATTGGACTAACTCAGGATGAAACGGATGTCCAAATAAATGGTGTGCTTCAGTCACTGAAGGATGAGTTTCAGAATGACCAGGAACAGCTTCTGGCTAGACTGAAGAGTGACCTTGATAAAGTCAAGACAGAGATGGAAAATTTGAAGAATCAGTTAGAAAAGGAGCTTAATGAAAAAGATGAATACATCAAACAAGTTTGTGCAGACAAGGAAAAGGCAATTTCGGAGCTTCAAAACAGGGATGAATGCATCAGCGAGATGCGTAGGGAAATTGAAGTACTTATGAAGAAAAATGAAGAGTTAGTTGTAGCAGGTGAGGATCAACCTGTATACAATAATCCGATGACAAGTGAATTTGTTGGTGATCCTATGCAAAATTGTGATACTGGGAACAGAGAAATTGTGTTGTTTACTAAGAACCAGATAGAGTCAGATTATTGTGCTGTGGAAGACTTGGCAACTGACGGCCCGAGTGCCACACAAATATTTGAGGACCCAGCTTCACTCCAGCAGATGGATGCCATAGCAACAGCCTTCCAAACAAAGAATGACAGAAACAATCAGGTCGATGGCCAAACTGAAATGACACCATGTGAGAAAGCACCAAGGAATAAAAATTATCCAAGCCCGAGTACTATGTGTCGGCGTATAAAAGGTCGTACACTACTTGATGACAGGAAACCTGTGGTAAGATCACCGCAGTTGAACACTCCTGAGATAATCAATTTGGATAATGTTGCAGATGATGTTTACGAAAGACAGAAGGAACTGGAGTATAAGAAATTTTCCTGGGATAATAGAAGTTTGACTGTTGGGAAAATGACAGGGGAATTGAGGAATGAACTTGAACATTATTTGAAGAATGATGGATCGTAGTAAGTTTACAAGGCATATTGTTTTTGAAAATTGCAGAACATATTTTCATACTAACTTATTGAAAATCACATATTTTATCTCTTTTAGTTCAATGCTTTGGGTTGGAAAGGAGAGTACAGTATCTGTTGGTGAAATAATTAACATTCTGCAGAATAAGTGTTACCCAGAACAGGTACTAAATACTGTGCTTATTTTGCTTATATTTTTTGAGTTGTGCTTATATTTGCTTATATTTGGTTATATTTTTTTGTTGTGCTTATATTATCTTATATTTTTAGAGTTGTATATTCATTTTTACTATCGCAGGTGATTACTGCATGGGGTGAGTTGCTGATTAATAAATATGGCAGTATAAATCCAAAAGCAGGAAAAATAATGATTTTTAACGCTAGATGCTGGGTAATATTGCTGAAAATCCTAATTCATTATACTCTTTTAAGTCTATTACATTCTACTTTTTTAAGTCTATGAACAAATTTATGTATTGGTCTTTTCACACATTTTACTGGGGTTATGCTCTTAAGGATTTCATCAAAGACGGGAGCAAGGTGTATGGAAATTGTGTGAAGAAGTTGATCGATGATCGTTTGGAGGACTGTCTGGATAAAGAAATTCTGATATTTCCTATGTTGGCAAATGATGGGAATGCCTTAACTCGAAGGGTAGGGAATCATTGGACACTGCTCAAGTTTAAGTTGAAAAAAGGTGAGTGGACATTTTACAACTCTCTGGCACCAAGAAGAGGAATCGCAGATAGTCATTTACATGATTCTGCCATTATTGTAAGTAGCCAAAATATGCAGAAACACATTGGTATTTGTATTATTTAACATGTGGTTATAATTTTTCACTTTATTATAATATGCATAGGCACAATACATACATGGGAAGGTGCGGGATTTGTACAAGAAAGTTGATCCTCAGCACCCGTATTTGATGAAGCCATTCCAATTAGCAACTGTGGGGGAATGTTTACAGCAGTATGCAGGATCAGTGGACTGTGGGGTTGTGGTTTGTCATCTGATAGAGAGTATAATGTTGCGAAAGCCTCTTAAAAAGGGAGAATTCTCGATGGTAATAGCTGCAAATTACAGACTAAAGATGGTACGGTGGTTCCTTGATGCAGAAAACGTAATTATTTAGTGTTACTATGAAGGCTTTTGTGTTATTGTCTAATGAAGTTGGTACATTTGAACTTGTTTGTGGTTTGGATTTACTTTTGGGTATGCTGTTCATATTAAAGTGATATGTACTTGGTGAACTGGGGATATTGGGGTTTTTCATGTGGCAAGGATCTGTGTGATCTTATTTTGGCATTAAATATGTGATACTTTAATGGTAATTAGGTATGTTTATATACAAATTTAATGTGTTTAATATATCAGTATTCATTCTGTTTTTAGTGTTTTTTTAGTGAATTTTGCTATGTTATATTGCTGCATATATATATTTCAGGGCTGAATATTGTAGGACCATAATTATAGGGCTGAATATTGTAGGGCCATAATTATAGGGCTGAATATATTTCAGGTACCAAATTGTGGGGCACAATTGAAAAAATAATAGTAGCCCAATTGTGATTGATAATACTAGGCATCTTTACCTGACGATGGGCTAATTTTTTTGGACAATACCAGTGGCCCAGTGGCCCAATTGTAACAAATGGCCCATTTGTTTTATATGCATAAAAATTATTCGTATATGCATAAAATAAAAATATATATTTTCATTAAATTTCTTCAAGTATTCAGAATCATAATTTTTTTCCATTAATCATTGTGTGCTTCAAAAATAGTCCTGGGCCTGTTCCATAGTACCAAATCGGCCCATTGGCAACCCACAATGTTCCTGAAAAAATTATATGCATTAACTTTATCATTTTATGCATAAAAAAATATATTTAATAATTATTTAAATATTTGTATTACTTGTGGACTTAACCTTTTTACAAAAAGCAGGCCAAAGACTAAATTTATTACCCAAGGGGCCATTTGTTTTATATGCAATAAATTTATTCATATATGCATAAAAGCCTAAAAATGTATATGCATTAAATTTCTTCAAATATTCAGAATATGCAATTTTTACAATTATTTGATTGTGGGCTTTTGGGCTACATAATCCAGAATATACAATTTTTTCCATTATTCAGAATATGCCAAAACAGTCTTGGGCCAATTGCAAATAATCCAGTATTTTTATTACCCAATGGGCCGATTTGGTTATACATAAATAATCCCGTAATTTTATATGCATTAGTTTTCATCAAATATTCAGAAAAATAATATTTTCCAGAAAAATAAAACAATCAGACTCAATTTATAAGCAAAATCGGCCTGTTATTTTATATGCATTAAATTTATTCATATATGCATACCACCCAAAATGTATATGCATTAAATTTGTTCAAATATTTAGAATCATAATTTTTTCCATTATTCATTGTGGGCTTCAAAAACAGACCTGGGCCTGTTGCACCCAATGGGCCGATTTGGTTATATGAAGGTATTTATTCCATATACACATAAATAATCCCGTATTTTAATATGCATTAATTTTCTTCAAATATTCATAGTAATAATATTTTCCATTATTAATTGTGGGCTTAAAAAGTAATATAAAAGCAGCCCAACAATGCATAAAATACTTTTTTATATATTCATTACTACCATAACAAACACAATAGGGTACCAATATTGTTTCATTGTTGGCCTGGAAGCATCTGGGCAATTATTTTTATGCATAATAAAAAAAGCAGGCCCATTTTTTATATATTCATTAGATTTTTATATATGCATTAGATTTTCAAAATATATATAAAAAGCAGGCCCATTTTTTATATATTCTTTGATCCGTAGGTATTTATCAAAAAAAATAACCATCACAAACATATTAACCTTTCTAAAACTATTTATTTATATATGCATAACTCAAAAAATAATTTTATATGCACTAAATTTTTATAAGTATTCAGAAAATATAAATTTTACCATATTTAATTGTGGGCTTCAAAATTACCACAAATAGCAGCCCAATTTGCATTAAAAAAATTATATATTCTTTGATATATAGGTATTTATCAAAAGCGCACCAAAAAAAATACACCATCACAACCACATTAAATTCGTACAATATTAAACAAAGAAACTTGAAGCACATTATACTGAAGCAAATATACCCAATATCTAATACTAAAATGGGCCTGCATTTATTTGGCCCAATTCATCACAAAAAAAAAAAAAAAATGAGCATTGTGCCTGCATTCATGATACAACCAGATTCACCATTTTCAACAGCATCACAATCATTTTACAAAAAATGATTCTGCAGGTTTAAATGGAACTTTGATATACAAAAAATGATTGTTCACAACATACTGCCCCGACATATATATACCCCAATGCATTTACATCATCAAGAAGACACCATCACAAAAATTATACCCCTGCACAATTCAGACAATACCCCATGTAGTATACTACCCTGCATAAATACTAAAAGAGGTATTGTTAACTACAAAATAAAGTGTTTTACCCAAAATACATATCAACAGACACCCTAAAAACAAACTAATTCATTAGCAAAGTAGTGGTAATCAAGCTATCCAGAGCCATAAGTTTCAGACCAAACCCCCAAGGCAAAGTGTACTCATCAGTCATGGGACAAACATAAAACAATATCTTTACCTTGCTTGGCTGCAGAACACAAAGAGGTTTGATCCTAATTCTGGGAAATGGACCGAGAATGTATGGATCAATTGTAATGTTCATAGCAACCCAGGATGCATGATCAGAATGATCATTCAAAATCCAGAGAAGGCAAGAACCCCTAACATTTCCCTCGGGTATGAAGATCATCAATCTGTCATCGTCAACAACACCAATCTCAGTCCCAACCTCACGTATCATTGATCCATCTGGCACTGAAATCAAATGGTAGTCCAAGGTTTCCATAGACAGGGCAGCAATAAAACCTTTCAAATTAATCCATACCTGCCAATGAAGAAATCCACGAGTGACAACACCAGTCCTAGGGATTGGTCGATCATATGGAAAAGGCATCAAAGAAGACCACGAATTGGTATCAGATGACCACATTTTCACTTCAGACTGAAAGGATGGTGTCAGGAAATAAGCAATCCTGATTATCCTGAATTCTTTAGACGGCCCTGAGTTGTACATTCCAAAAAACACAACAGCATCTGCTTCCATTTCAGGAAACTGAATATGCTCAAATGGAATTCTGACCCCTTTCTTAGTGGTTGGATTTATGATGTAAAATACATCTCGACTGTTGCAAACGAGAGCAAGTTCTTTACAACTAGCTAACCACTCAATCCTAGCGTTTTGATCACCCATTGCCCTCCTATTAACATTGCTGTTAACAGGGGTAGATTCGTATCTAAGAGGGAAGTTACAAAGAAACGCACCAGGGAGGAAGACAAACTTGTTTTTGACCGTGGCCTCCTTCAAATGCTCCCTTATAAAACCAGGATGTGTAAACCGCCTCTTCCATAATGTGCTGACACATATACACTGCCCGATTTTTTTCGTTGGTAGTCTTAAGAAAATATTTGCCAGCAACTCCGATGGGAGATCATCGATCCTTGTCTCCAAAAATGAATGTACAACACTTTCGTAACATTCGTTTCTTGATTCTACCATTGTTGCAATAAGTCAAGGTTTCTTGAAGGCGGGAACCAAGAAATGATGATTAGTGATGTTATTAGAAGTAAAATGATGTTGATGTTTGTCAGACGACCTTTAGCATTACACATATTTTAAAAAGTTTGGGATTTTATGCTACCGCAAAAAATTGTCCAAAAAATTACAGTTTTTTATTTTTGAAAACCCAAACTTCATTAATTTTTAAATTGCCGGTTAATTAAATAAACTACCCGGTTAATTAATAGTGGATTAGTGTATTTAGTTACAAAAAAAAAACGGTACAAAAACTACCCACTACACATTCAAAAAGATTTAAAACATCCGTGTTTAAAGAAAAATACATATTTATTGGTTTTTAAGATATTGTTAAATTTTTTGATACACCCAAATGCATAATATGACCTATAAATTTAGGTAATTTTAATTTTTAAATATATGCCATAACTATAGGATTAGATATATACTTTAAACTAGCCACCAGTTACAAAATTGCATATCATATTAAACTAAACACATATCATATTAAAAGTAAATGTATGATGAAGTATATACTGAACCTGATAGAAAAGATTGCATAGAATATTCATTTGAACTGCCACAAGCTTCTAACCTGGGTAAGTAAAAAATGTTCAATTAAAAAATAGGGAATGATACGTAAGCCAATTTGTATAAGACTGCTACATTATTTGTGCAAGAGCCAATTGTATTACTAGAAAATAATATTGAATTTTTAAGAACAATTATGTCTCACAAGCCCGTTATTTGAAAATAGACCAATATTTGAAAATAGAGAACAATATTCATTTTTTTTAGATACTGCATTTTTTAAGATACTGCATTATCAAATAAAAAAAAATAGAAAATATTAGTATCAAAATGGACCCTTTTTATTAGGCCCAGACTACTAAATGTGGTAAGGATGTTTCCCAATATTAGTATCAACATGGACCTTTTTTATTAGGCCCAGCATCTGAATTTATTAGGCCCAGAAAACTATAC
The DNA here is from genome assembly GCA_026898435.1 of Prunella vulgaris. Lineage (NCBI taxonomy): Eukaryota > Viridiplantae > Streptophyta > Magnoliopsida > Lamiales > Lamiaceae > Prunella > Prunella vulgaris. The sequence goes on along the minus strand of JAPKLY010000286.1, from coordinate 10,842 downwards.
TAAATATTAGTATCAAACATGGACCTTTTTTATTAAACCCACATTAAAACCTGACAATGTAAATAAAAGCCCAAGTTTATACCAGAGTCAACTTTAAAATTGAAAAGCTTGGCATTCGACCGTTGCTTTCTAACGGTAAATCAACAGTGGAAAATAACATTATAAAAATACCTCTCAGGGCATTTGTTTGCATACAGAAATTACACATTTACTTAGAATTCTCAAAACCATGTCTCAAACTACAAATAACAGTCAGCAACAATCATACCCCAGATACGGCAAATCGTATTGCAGATCTTGTAGATGTCCAGCAACAATAAAAGTTTCAGACACTCAAAACAATCCAGGCAGATTATATTATAGTTGTGAGAGGCATGGATGGTCACATTGGTGCATGCCTCTAAGTTGGGATGCTACCCAAGAAGATGATGCAGTTTCAAGGGCAAGAGATATTCATGCTACTGCAAATATCTATCAACCAGCACCACAAACTGTAACATACAACATCACGATGCGAACTATATTGGTATCAAATTTCATTACTATTGATGTACTGATTTTAATTTTAGGAGCTGCAGCAGTAACTTTTATGTAGTATTTTAGCAGAACTAGTGTGCTGGAAGTAGCATCTTCTATTCAGATTATGTAATATAATGAATTATATCCAAATTTTCATAAAATATTCCTGTGCAATTACATATGGTACAAAAATAACACACAACAGTTGAAAATGTTGCACTTACAATTGGGAAACAAAACAAGGATCTTCAGCAGTTCTCAAAAAATTCTAGCAGCAGATAAAAAAGGTGCTTACATACACTAACATCAGCTACACACCAAAAAAGGAATGTGCTTACATATTCTAAGAGCAGTACACAAACTCAAATTGATCTTCAAGACATCAAATCTGCAAGAAAAAAAATGTACTTAATTATTCAAATTGAACTATTTGAATTGTCATTTTTGGAACATTTAATATTTGAAAAATACCTTAACTTAAGATATTGGAGAACTCAGGAAGTTATTTTTTATTGAACAATTTTCTTTCTTTTGGAGAACTCTCCATATGATGTAATCCTTTTAATCTTAGGGCGCCCTGGCAGACGCTTCAAAGCAGGAGGCAGTATCTTATAATTGGGAAACAAATCCTGCATCTCATATTGCATTGTATCGGGTACTGGGTGGACATTTCCTCTATAACATTCCTTGAACGAACTTGTAAAGAAGGCAGGGTCAACAAACTTGGAAATATCATCATGAGATTTACTCATAACAGCCACAGCATGTGCACACGGGAAACCAGCAAGTTGCCATTGAAAGCATGAACATGAGTTGTTTTGAAGATTAACAACTGCAGAAACTTCTGATTTAACAAGAAACTCACCAGGTGAAGATATATAAACAGTCCAGGACTTTCCCAATTGCAGAAGCTGATTCCAAACTAGTTGCTTAGATGGAACCAACCCATCTCTCCACTTTTCAGCCTTGCCACCTCTTGTAACAAACCAATTGCTGATTTCAGTCCTGATATAATCCAGCATATGCGTAATTGGAAGAGATCTGGCTTTCAAAATCCATTTGTTAAATGACTCGGTTGCATTAGATGTCATATCGCCATATCGGGTTATATTCGGAGCAAAGCAAACTGCCCATTTATTATATGGAATCTGTTGTATCCAATCTGCAGTAGATTGCCCCCCAACTTGGATAAACTTTTGAAGATTCTCATTGAAGAGACGCTAGTTTGGAGCATATGCACAAGCTCTAAAAATTTCAAGCAATTGTGATCTATTATTTTTCATCCAGCCACATGAAAAACGACCTCTGAGGTTCATAAGAAGATGATATAGACAGAAAAAATGAATAGGTTCATCCCAAACATTATTAAAAGCATTCATCAAACCAAGATTGCGACCAGACGCAAAACAAATTCGTTTGTCATGTTTCACATATTCACGTATCTTACGTAAGAACCAAGTCCAATTATCAATATTTTCAGCTGATACAACTGCAAAAGCAACATGATATAAACCTAGACAAAACAAGTTAAAGATATCAATCAAAATGAGCACAAAGAAGAACACATTGGACACAGCACGTCGCATATGACACACACACTTTGAAAATGCAGAAACATTGAAATATATTACCATTTTCACCATTTTTTGCAGTAGCTGCTAACAGTGTACCTTTCGCACGTCCTTTCATAAAAGTTCCATCAATAAACAGCATGGGTGTGTAATGGCGGAAACCTTCCAAACAGGCATTAAACGCAATGAAAACTCTTTCAAAACTATGAGTGACATCATTTGACTCCAAATCAAAAACAGATCCGGGATTGGTCTGCAACACATCAGATTTATACCACCTAAGCTGGTCATAAGAGTCCTCATATGTACCATATACATAATCCTTTGCAGCTTCAACTGTGCGCCACGCTCTTTGGTAAGATATGTGAAATCCATATTCATTTTTTAGCTTGTTAACAACATCCTTACCACGCAAACTGTTTTCCTCATCAACACTTTCAACAAAGAGATGCCCCATTACTTTAGGCCCTAATCTAGGAGGATTAACATTACACAACTACCCCACACATGAATGCATAAGATTGGCCTTATATAACACATAATCCCCAGAAACTTCCAGCAACCTAAACTTCAAAAACCAATCACAACCTTGGTTTTCCTTTTCCATACAAACAACATGCTTGTACTTCTTTTGATTCTTAATAAACTTAAAATTAGAACTCATTAGAGATGAATATTTAGACAATGCTTCTTTAAAACCAACCTTGCCTCCAGTTACTATAGTACCCACACCATCCTTAAAAATATCGGCCCAGGAATCAGATAAAAATGTTTTCTTGGGCAAACTAGGGCACACATCATACCTGGGGATTTCCCCTAAACTAGATGAACCACTAATTTGAATATCATTCACTATCAGCCTATTTTGCGATTGAGCATCATTCTGAGATGTTTGACTAGGAGGAGTATTAGACCCTGTTTCGGTTTGATTATAACGAACCTCAACCGAAACAATCCTAATTGACTCCAAATCACACAGAAGAAAGATATTAACCATATCTTCATCCGACTCCAGAACACAATTCGTAAAACTACCCACAGAGCATATAAGTGAAAAATCAACATTAGTAATTTCGGGCCATTTTTGAATAACCTGGCTTCGGAAGTACAAGAATGAATTCCCAGACTGAATTGTGAACAACTTCCTCTCTTCCTTGTACATCGTCGTAAAAATCGCCTGTTCAATCATTTTTTCTGCATGCAAGAGATAATTGGGTTGAGACTCTGAGGGAAGACAAGCCCAGATTCAAACATGATTTGAATTTTGAAAAAAAAATGAATATGTATCCGGCGACGATTAGACAGATTCCGTACCGAGGAGGAGAAAGATGAGACTAAGATGAGAGAGATAAAAGTGAAAAGGGTCGGATGAGAGAGATAAAAGAAAAAGTGAGGTGAGAGAGTGTGAGTTGAGAGAGTGTGAGGTGCGAGAGTCTGAGGTGATAGATATTTGTATTTTATTAGATGTGGGACCTATAATGATTACAAAAGTGTTCCTTTATGAAATAAAATGACCCTCTTGGGAACATTGAATTTTGAGTGTTCCACTTGGTAAATATGGTATTAAAAGTGGTCATATTTTGTAATTATTCCTTTCAATATAATACTAATTTTCATTAAATTTCGTGTCACTTCACAAATGAGAAATAGATAGGTGGACGGAAGGAGTACATGTATTAATGTATATATTAATGTATATATATACATATGTAATATAGATATATAATAAATACAAACTGGCAGGTTGGCCCGCCCCAGCCTGCATCCCACTCAACCCGCGATTCAAATGGGTCGGCCCGCCTTAAGGCTTAAAAATGAACAGGTTTGAAATTTATAAAAATAAATTGTGCATGTGCAAATCAAAAACGATTTCTGTCCATTGCGCAATCACTTTTCTACTTATTATGCAAACGATTTTTGATTATTGTGCAAACTTATTTCTGTGTTTATACAAATATTAAAATGTGAACATATTTATAAAGTTAATCTTTTAGTGAATTTATTTTAAAGTCATTTATCAAAAGTGGACCAATACACAAATTCCCTAAATAAAATTAACAAGACTTAAAAGAATGAAAATTTCTATTTTTCCTAATATTTATCGAATATAATTAAAAGTTGTCCGAAATCACGAAACATGTTAGATCCCTTCGAGCCCAGGACTGAATTTATATGGTTACTTCACATTCTACAGTCTACACTACAAAATGCATATTGAAAATATGTCTCAATTATACTGGTAAAATAACACACTTAATAAAGTACATAAAAAATTGGAACGAACCATGTGTATTAAAATACTAAAAATAGTTTTTAAAATTTGTTTTTCAAAATTCTCTTGCTTTTTGAAAAAGAAAATAGAAGTTATTTGATATATAGAATTTCAAAAAACATTGATTATATTAATAAGAACTCACAATAACAAGAAAAAAAGAAAATACAAATGAAGAGGAAGCAAAATAGATCACATCAGGAACCAAACTGGAAAAATAAAAGGAGATCTTGATTTGTAAGAGTAGATCATGCAAGAGTAGTTATTTCGTTCCTATGAAAGCCTTTGTGGCAGCCGCAGACGGCGCAGGTTAGTGCCTCCGGCGTGCCAGTTTTGCCGGCGGGAGCGAACTCTTGGCAGCCGTCGACGGAGACCTGGGACTTGAAATCATGAATCTTGTGACACTTGGTGTAGACTACCTCCGTCGTGAATTCGGGGGTGGGCTCCACCTTCCGATGATAGTTCCGATCACAATCGCAGAAGAAACATGTTTCATGATTGGAACGCTTGGGCTTGAATTGGAGGCATCCATCAGCTTTGCCGCCGAGCTCTTCATGGGCTTTGTGACACTCTGCGTATTTATCACCTTTCATCTCAAGTCTGTATGAGAATTAATGAGAAATGAGGAGTCTTTCTTATATAGATACCAATAGCAGTAGCATTGCCTCTCTTCATTCCTTGAAGTTGTAAGGTTTTTTCTTTTCACATTATCATAATGGTTAACTTTTAACGGTGGCAGCAGCAATAATTTCAATTTTTACGAGGCCGTCAGAACTTGTAATCTGTTGAAAATATCGGTATCGATAGAAATATCGAGGTTTTAATTAAATTTGTGAAAATATCGATGGATATATTCGATATCGATAAATTTAAAAATTATAAAAATTTAAGAGCAAACATTTAATACATAAATTTAACAAAAGAATTTAAATAAATTTTACAGTTATGACAAGTTTATATATATATACACAATTTTTTGGAATTTTTTTTCGAAATTCATCGATATTTTCTCGATATCTTTCGAGATTTTCTCGATGTCTAACGATATTTGATTTAATTTGTGGACAAAATAAGCGATATCGATATTACAGACCAATATTTATCGATATTTTTTATTTCGGTAACTACGAAAAATGGATATACTGGGATATTTTCATCCTTGCTTGTAATTGCGACCAGTAATTTCCCTTTTTTCAAAATGTTTTATACAAGTGCATTATGCGATTTAAATATATTTTTAAATCGTTAGTATTCTTTTCAATAAAAAATTCCGACTGTTTATATTGTCTAATTATACCTATTTAGCTTAAATTATTTTAACTGTTCAAAATAATACTTAGATCACTTAGAGATTTGCTCAAAATTTAATATAGAATTGTCTGACTTATTTTATTTAAAATAGAAAGGACATTTTCTATTTTGCCCCACTCCAAATAAAATTTATTTTATTTTTTTCCAAAATCAACTGAACAAGTTGTTAATACCCTTCATTTAATAAAATACAATTGAAACACAATCAATATTGTAACCAAACACACTCACATGTTATCCCCCTGTCGCTCTCCTTGGTTGTTGTTCTCGTGTTGATAATGAGGTCCAGTGGAGGTGATTGATTTTTTTTTTTTTTAATTTGATTGTAATCGATATTAATATGCTGAATTGTATTATATTGATGTTCAATATTATATCAAATTTTGTTGTATCTAAATTGATGTTGAATTGTAATGGAAATTGTATTAAAATTGGTATGAATTTGTTGTATTAATTAATATGTTTGGAATGGAAATGAAAATATGAATCTGATTTTGAAGAAAATTTGTAGATTTTTTGGAAATTTGGGGATGAATTGATTTTCTGTTACTGTTCTTAAGCTTCATCTCTCTCTACAATGGTGGTGTTTATTCTTTCCGATGATGGTGAATTCTTTTCCTATTTTCTCTCTTTTTTTTCGGTTTTCTTCAATTAATTGGGGGAGCTGAAAATAAATTAAACTTGTTATGTTTTGTTGTGAGTATAATAAATTAGAATTATTATAATTTATAATTCAAGTAGTAAAGATATTATGGAGTTTTTATGTTCAAATTGATAAAAGAAAAATCTTTAAAAAATGACAAAAAAAAAAAAAGAAAGTCCTCTCCAAAATTGAATAAAAATTGAAATTTATTCTTAATTTAACCAAAACGAAGAAAACATTCTCTATTTCCCCCTAATCTTATAACCAAACACTCTCAAATATTATCCCCGGATATTCTCAAAAGCGCTAAAAAACGGTAAAAATCGGGTTGGAACGGTTGCTCGTTGGACTGGCTGAAACAATGCTTTGACAAAATTTTTATTTAAATGGTATTTTTTTACACAAAATTAACTGAATTAATTATATATATAATTCATATTAAATATAATTTAATAATATAATGTCTAATTTTAATTAATAACCCTAGATAATAAATATAGTTTAACTTCCTGGAAACACAACTCTAAGTCTCCACCCTTCTCTAAGTATAATATCTAACTTTAATTTATTTTTTCAATAAAATTTATTCATAAGATATACTCTTTCTGTCACACAATTGTTTTCACACTTTCCGTCCCACAATTGTTTTCATACCTTATAAATGGAAACAATTACTTTAACATTATCTTCACAATATTCACATATTTATACAAAATATCATTATTTTTACATTCAATCCAACTAATCTCATTATTTTAATAATATAACTTTACACATGATTCTACTTTCTTAAAAGAGTAAGTCTCTTGTGCACCAGTTACACGGTGCAACACTCAAGTTCATTTTTAAAAACTTAAACAATTTATTACTGAAAAGTTGCACAAATTATTACTGAAATTTACACTATGAAAGATACATTTTTCAGTAATAACATGTGTAACTTTTCATTAGTATTTTGTGTAACTTTTAAAAAATGAACTTGAGTTGCACCGTGTAATTGGTGCATACAAGACTAATCCTAAATAGTGTGCAATCTCAAAGGTGAAAACACCTCTGGGACGGAGGGAGTATAATTTTATTAGAAAATATATATATATATATATATAAATATTTATAATTATATATTAATTATGCATTTATATATGATGTCACACCGGTTCAACCGCTTTAAAAATGGTTAGACCCGATTGAACCCGGCCCGACAAAAAATATTAAGGTGGCCGGATCAATTTCCGTTTCGGCTTTTAAAATATAGCTAAGATCGACTCGACTAAATTTATGTGTTACTTTATATTCTATATTTTATGTACTCCCTCCCTCTCACTATAAGTTGTTCATGTTGGCCATTTTCGTCCGTCCCACTATATGTTGCTCATTGTTTTTTTACCTTTTTTGGAAACTACTATTTACTTATACTTTTTCATTTTTACCTTAATTCGTGTGCCAAAAAACAACGAGCAACTTATAGCGGGACGAAGGGAGTAATTTTTTTAAAAGATGACAGAAAAATTGTATGATGAAGTTGGGTTTATCAATTATCAAGTTAATAGAGGAAATAAAAGATGTATTGATAATATCAATAAGAACACAAATTAAGAAGAAATAAAATACAAAGGAGGAGCAAGAAAAATACATCACATCACGAACCAAATTGGAAAAGTAAAAGAAAAGGAAACTAAATAAAAGGAGGAACAAGTCTTTGATTTATAAAGAAATTCAATTAAGCTTAATTATATATAAAGCAGTAGTAGATCGATCATGCATGAGTTGTGATCTCGTTCCGATGAAAGCCTCTGTGGCAGCCGCACGCGTCGCAGGTTAGTGCCTCCGACGTGCCAATTGTGCCAGCGGGGGTGAACTCTTGGCAGCCGTCGACGGACTTGAAATCATGAATCTTGTGACACTTGGTGTAGACTACCCTCGTCTTGGGGTCCACCTTCCGATGATAGTCCCGGCCACAGTTGCAGAATTGACATGCATCATTATAAACCCCCGCCGGCTTGTATTTGAGGCAGCCATCAGCTTTGCCGCCGAGGTGTTGATGGGCTTTGTGACACTCTGCGTATTCCATCTCAAATTGTATTCACAAGTCTGTCTGTCTGAGAAATGAGTCTTTCTTATGTAGATAGCATTGCCTCTCTTAGGCTCTTTGCACTAGTGAAAATACCTTGCTTGTGGGCTTTTTTGCATTGGGGGTGGGTTGTCGGTAAAAAAGGAGAGGAGAAGGGCCCACTCACTTTTAAAAAAAAAAAAATTATTTTGCTTATTCCCAACCTTTTCTGGCCTTTCTATAATTATTAATTAATTTTTTTTAAAAAAATATGGCCGTTGGCTTTTTTTTAATTAGGGTTGGTTACACACTCATACAATTAGAGCAACCACATTGGGTTATAACTCTCCTCTCTCCTCCACCTCACTGGCACATCATCATTCTTACATAAATAACTTAACTTCACTTACTCCCACATCCATCTAAAAGTTATAACTCATTTTGAAGGGATCCACACCATTATATGAAAATATAATAAATAACTAAAGAAAAAGGAAAAGTGATGGAGGAGTTAAAGTTGTGGGCCACTCTCTTCATTTTTTTTCAGAAAAAGTAGCGTTACTCTGCAGTAACTCAAATTGGAGAGAGAAAGTTATAAATATCACTTACAATGGTGATAACTTGGAATTAAAAGTTATAACTCAAATATAACTAAACCATTGTGGAAGCCCTTATATTTTAAAGTTAATACAACTCATTTCTTTTAGGGAAAATATACATTTTTGTCCTATAAGTTTCGTTGACTTTGGTTTCGTCCTCTTAAGTTTTTGAATTTTTGTTCTCGTCCTTTAACTTACCAAAAATTATGGTTTTCATCCTTTTAAGTTTTGAATTTTTTTTTCATCCTTTAACTTATCAAAAATTATAATTTTCGTCCTCCAACCGCCTATTGGTAATACACATGTGAATCCATTTTTCTTTCTTTTTTGAAACAAAATACTAACGTGGGGGTATTTGGAGGGAATTAGGTCTTGACAAAATATACTTTTAACCGTAAATTTCCTCCCAAATACCGTCCAATACTTACATCCATAGAATCTTCTGTCCAGATTCATTTTTGAATATGATGTACAAACCGTGCAATGAAATCACAATGACACTTAATATTGCGTTTGAAACCGTTGATTCATACGAATTCATTTTTTCCCTAATTCTCTCAAGCCCTCATGTCTAGATTTGATCGACTAGGGTTTTGATTTGGGAGAAAACTTACGATTAATCCTGTATTTTATCCATCAAGACCTAATTCCCTCTAAATACCCCCACGTCAGTATTTCACTTAAAAAATAGAAAAAAAAAATTGATTTACGTGTGTATTACCGATTGTGTGACTGGTTATAGGCGGTTGGAGGACGAAAACCATAATTTTTGGTAAGTTAAAGGACGAAAACAAAAATTCAAAACTTAAGAGGACGAAAACCATAATTTTTGGTAAGTTAAAGGACGAAAACAAAAATTCAAAACTTAAGAGGACGAAAACCAAAGTCAACGAAACTTATAGGATAAAAATGTATATTTTCCCTTTCTTTTATTTAGAATACATACAATTAATGGGTCCCATTTCTAAACAAAACCTGCAGGCATCATTTTTATCATTTTTTTTCTGCCACTTTTTCTTTAGCAGGTTGCAACCACTTTTTAAATTTTAATTTTAAATTTCAACTTGTTTTTAATTAA